>JAKCOX010000049.1:3479661-3769661 GCA_022605575.1 Laterallus jamaicensis coturniculus | reverse complement strand
CTTTAGAAACAAATAATCAAATCAAATCAAGTTATTTCCCCTTGCCCACATGGCAGGAAGATTTCAACCCTTCCAACACTCCCACAGTCACTTTCAGGCCTGATGGGCCCCAAGGTTATTCCCCTTCCTACAAATAACCTTCCCAAACCCTTCCCTGCATTCCTACAGTTCCCTGTGGGGCAGAGGGAGCTTGGCCATGCTGGGAACTCTTTGCATGGTGTGGGGAGGAGCACTCACTTTTGCAGAGCTCCTTGGGAGATGCAGAGCCCCTGGGGAGATGCAGAGCTCCTGGGAAGGTGCACAGCTCCTGGGGAGATGTACAGCTCCTGGGGAGATGTACAGCTCCTGGGAAGGTGCAGAGCTCCTGGGGAGATGTACAGCTCCTGGGGAGATGCAGAGCCCCTGGGGAGATGCAGAGCTCCTTGGGAGATGCAGAGCCCCTGGGGAGATGCAGAGCTCCTGGGAGATGCAGAGCTCCTGGGGTGATGCAGAGCTCCTGGGGAGATGCAGAGCTCCTGGGGAGATGCAGAGCTCCTGGAGAGATGCAGAACTCCTGGGGAGATGCAGAGCTCCTGGGGAGATGCAGAGCTCCTGGGGAGATGCAGAGCTCCTGGGGTGATGCAGAGCTCCTTGGGAGATGCAGAGCTCCTGGGGAGATGCAGAGCTCCTGGGGAGATGCAGAGCTCCTGGGGAGATGCAGAGTTCCTGGGGAGATGTACAGATCCTGGGGAGATGCAGAGCTCCTTGGGAGATGCAGAGCTCCTGGGGAGATGCAGTGCTCCTGGGGAGATGCAGAGCTCCTGGGGTGATGCAGAGCTCCTGGGGAGATGCAGAGCTCCTGGGGTGATGCAGAGTTCCTGGGGAGATGCAGAGTTCCTGGGGAGATGCAGAGTTCCTGGGGAGGTGCAGAGCTCCTGGGGAGATGCAGGGCTCCTGGGGAGATGCAGAGCTCCTGGGGAGATGCAGAGCTCCTGGGGAGATGTACAGCTCCTGGGAAGGTGCAGAGCTCCTGGGGAGATGTACAGCTCCTGGGGAGATGCAGAGCCCCTGGGGAGATGCAGAGCTCCTTGGGAGATGCACAGCTCCTGGGGAGATGCAGAGCTCCTGGGGAGATGCAGAGCTCCTGGGAGATGCAGAGCTCCTGGGGTGATGCAGAGCTCCTTGGAAGGTGCAGAGCCCCTGGGGAGATGCAGAGCCCCTGGGGAGATGTACAGCCCCTGGGGAGATGCACAACTCAGACAGGACAAAATAAGAGGAGAAAAACCCAGGGAAAACCCCTCCAAAGGTTGTATTTACAGTGGGAAAGGGATGGTGTTCCCTGCCCCTGCAAATAAAGGAGTGTTTTGGGGAGGGTTTTGCTGTTCCCAGCCCCCTCCCGTGGCAGGGGGATGCTTTGGCAGCATCCCTGCCGCCGCTTCAGCATCTCCCCTCTCAGGCGGGAGACGTGACTGGGCGCAGCTGAGGCTTTCCCTTGGCTTTGCAAGGCATTGTGGGAATATCCCTCTCCCCGGGGGAGGCCGTGATGCTCCTTGTGTGATGCTCCCTCCGGCACACAAACCCTGCTGCTCCCCTACAGCCCAGGGCCGGCTTTTAACCAGCCCAACAGCTCATCGATCCCCTTAACTCGCTGGGTAGCAAAAGCATCACCCAGAGGTAACCATCCCTCCCCTCGTAGGCACCCAGAGCCTCCCTAAACCTGCTTCACTCTCACCCCGTCCTCCAGACCCTTCGCCCACCCGGCGGTGCTCGGCGGGAGGATCCTGTGGGTCGGTGAGGTGGCAGTTCTGACCCGGCTGGGATTTGGGAGCCGGGATTTCGTCTGTCCGGGTGTCTTTAAGGGCGAAGGTGCGGCGGCTCCATTGTTTTTCAGCCCTGCTATTGTTCGGCAGCCCCAGCGCTCAGCCCCGTCCTGTGAAGGGAAAGGGGAGGGGTGAGGGGAGCGGTGGCAGAGCTGCCGGCCGGGGGATGCTTAAAGGGGTGCGGACCCGCTTTGGGGATGAGCGAGGGGGACCCATCGCTCACATTTAATGGGTCAGACCCCGCCGAGAGGAGTTGGTGGGTGTCAAACGGCTTGTTGTGGGCTCTAAGGATGGAGCTGGTGGGTCTACCAGCCCCGGAGGGATGGGGGCTGCAGCAAAGGGGTGATTGGGATGGGGATCTGGGGGTGCTTACGGCTCCCCGCCCCCCCCCTCACCCCCTCACCGCCCCCCCAGCTTGCGAGAGCAGCCAGCCCAAAAAAGAGAGGGTGATGCCGAGGGTGCTAACTGGGTGCAGACACCCCCGAGCGTGGGGACCGGATCCCACCCACCCAACTCTCCTCCCACCCCCCACCCCCACCCCCCACCCAGGATGGGCTCAGCTCTTCCCGTCTGCTCGCTGCGGGTGGGGCTCGGGGGTTGCTCCAGCTCAGCCCTGGGGCTGCTCCGGGGCTGGGGATGAGGATAGGGATGAAGATGGGGATGCGCCATCCCGCCTGCACTCACCCGGACGCGGTCCCGGTCCCGCTCCGCTCCGAGCAGCAGCCCCCCGGTAGGGCCGCCCCTCGGCGGGGCGGGGCGGGGCGGGCGGGGGCGGAGCGGGGGTGTTGCAAGACCGGGGGACACCCTTCTCCATCACCCAGAGTCACCCTGGCACTGGGATGCCAGGGGACACCCCAGTACCGGATGCAAGGACTGGGGACCCTCCAAAGGATGTCCCACCTCGGGCACCCAATCTGTGCCCCCCTCTCTTCCCCCCCACCCTTTCCCCCCGCCGGGATGCCAGGGGACACCCCAGTACCAGATGCAAGAACTGGGGACCCCCCAAAGGATGTCCCACCTCGGGCACCCAATCTGTGCCCCCCTCTCTTTCCCTCCCCCCACCTTTCCCCCTGCCGGGATGCCAGGGGACACCCCAGTACCAGATGCAATAACTGGGGACCCCCCAAAGGATGTCCCACCTCGGGCACCCAATCTGTGCCCCCCTCTCTTTCCCTCCCCCCCCCTTTCCCCCCGCCGGGATGCCAGGGGACACCCCAGTACCGGATGCAACGACTGGGGACCCCCCAAAGGATGTCCCACCTCGGGCACCCAATCTGTGCCCCCCTCTCTTTCCCCCCACCCCCACCCCCCTTTCCCCCCGCCCAGGACTGGGATGCTCCTGTTCAAAACCCAGGTCCAAGCTGTGGGTTCCTTAAGGACACCTCATTTCTTGCAGCCCAGAACCAGCATCCCAAAGGATGCTCCATCCCACGCACCCGGAGGCCAGATGCTCTCCAGCCAGGCTCCATGCAGGACTCCTGGGGGGAGCAGCCCACAGCCTGAAGTGGGGTTTTTTTCTCTGCCTTAAAATCCCCCAAAAATCTGGGATACTCAGTGCCAGAGCCAGGCAGGCAGTGCCTGCAGCCCTTCTGCCTTTGGGACAGTGTAACAGGACCGTGTGCTGGCAGCAATCAGCTCCCAAGCCCTGGGAGCCCATCCGGATCCAAACCTGCCCCCAAAAAGGGGATTGAAGAGGAAATAAAGTCAATAATAATAATAATAACATGAAAACAATCTGCCTGGAAGGAGATGTTGCAACTCAGGGGGGTCACAGTTACCTCTGAAACAGCCCTCAGCCTCCACACTCTGTTCCTGGGCTGTGGGTCCCATCCTGTGCACCCTGAGCCTCCCTGGGAAAGGTTTTGGGGGAGCACAGAGGTATTATTACGTCTTCCACAAGAGCAGCAGGGTGCAGCCACGTCCCTCTGCCTTTGTCTGCCCCTGACCTTTCCCAGAGCTCTGTAGCTTCTCCAGGCTCCCATTCTTTTGAAGGAATTTGCCTAGAAACAGCCCACACGAAGGGGAAAAATAACACAAAAATCCCCCAAACAAACTCAAAGAAATCATCTAAACAGCTGGGTTGGCAAAACAAGGCAGCCTTTATGAGCATGGATTAGAATCAGGCTTTTTCTTTTTCTCCTTTTTATTTTTTTAAAAAAAAATATTTACCTATTTATTTATTTATTATTTATTTAGAAAGAAAATATTTTATTCAAAATATATTCTAAATTCTATTAATTTCTAAATAGTTATTGAGAAAGAAAATATTTATTTCTAAATACATTTAATTTTAAATATATTCTAATAATTTCTAAATAATTATTGAGAAATAAAATATTCAATTCTAAATATACTTAATTCTAAAGATATTCTAATAATTTCTAAATAATTATTGAGAAATAAAATATTCAGTTCTAAATATATTTAATTCGAAATATATTCTAAATTCTAATAAATTCGAAATAATGATTTAGAAATAAAATATTTAATTCTAAATATATTTAATTCTAAATACATTCTAAATTCTAATAATTTCAAAATAATTTTTGAGATATAAAATATTCAATTCTAAATATATTTATTTCTAAACATATTCTAAATTCTAATAATTTCAAAATAATTTTTGAGAAATAAAATATTCCATTCTAAATACATTTAATTCTAAATATATTCTAATAATTTCAAAATAATTCTTGAGAAATGAAATATTTAATTCTAAATATATTTAATTCTAAATGCATTCTAAATTCTAATAATTTCTAAATAATTATTTAGAAATAAAAGATTTAATTCTAAATATATTGAGTTCTAAATATATTCTAAATTCTAATAATTTCTAAATATTTATTTGAAATGATTTATTTAGAAATAATTAAATGAAATGCCATAAATTAAATATTAATTAAATTAAATCACTATTCGTGAAATTAAATCTTAATTAAATAAAATGTTAAATATTAAATTATTAAATTAAATATTTAGAGATTATTTATTTGGCTGTTGAGTCGTAGGGAAAATGTGAGAGTTCAGGAGGAGCCATCTGGCTTGGAGAAACACTGACTTGGTGAAAGCCAGTGGGGATGGGGGGGGGGGGTAAGTATTTATATTCCAGCAGCATCTCTGAGGGCTGGTGGAGATGAGAGGCCCTTTGTTGTGGGGAGAACCCAGCCGTGTGACACAATGGAGCTGAGCCGGCCCTGGCCGCCCTCGCTGTGCTAACCCCAACCCCCAAACCCAGGGTCTGAGCACTGAAGAGAGAGGAAAGTTCTACACAGCAGCTCCCCAGACTAAGTGGGGGGAGGTAATCAGAGCAAAAGAGAGGGGATATCATAGAATCACAGACTGGCATGGGTTGGGAGGGACCCCAAGGGTCCCAGAGCTCCAACCCCCTGCCACAGGCAGGGACACCAACCTCAGGCCTGGAGCTACACAAGGTTGCCCAGGGCCCCATCCAACCTGGCCTTGAACACCCCCAGGGACGGGGCACCCACCCCCTCTCTGGGCAGCCCCTTCCAGCCCCTCACCACTCTCTCTGCACAGAACTTCCCCCTAATATCTAATCTAAATGAATGTCCAGCAGTAGCTCCCAAACCCCAGGAGCCAGGACTGAAAGACATAGCTGACCTGAAACCTCCCCATGGAGCCCACAAGCAGCCCCTCTGACCCTGGGGCTCAGGGCTTTCCTGGTCCAGGGAACCCCCTCCTAATCCCGCTCCCAGAGGGATATTTCTCCCAGCTGGAGCAGCCTTCCATTCCAAACATGCTAAATACCCAACCATGGCTCCCAAACCACAGGAGCCAGGACTGAAAGACATAGCTGACCTGAAACCTCCCCACGGAGCCCACAAGCAGCCCCTCTGACCCTGGGGCTCAGGGCTTTCCTTGGCCAGGGAACCTTCCTAATACAACATCCCTAGGGATTTTTCTCACCCGGAGCAGCATTTGCTGCCCAACATGCCAAACGTCCAGCAATAGCTCCCAAACCCCAGGAGCCAGGACTGAAAGACAGAGCTGGCCTGAAACCTCCCCATGGAGCTCACAAGTAGCACCCTTCACCCTGGGGCTCAGGGCTTTCCTTGGCCAGGGAATGGTCCTATCAGCACCCTATGGCATTTCCCTGGCCCCAGCTCCTCGCTGCTGTTTGTCACCCACGCTCAGGTGACCGTTACACACCGCACCACCTCGGGATGCCCGCAGCACGTACGGCACCCTGCGGGGCAGGGCGCTGTGCCCGCCGCTCCCCAGGGACCGCAAACACCGGCCCTGGGCGCCCATAGAGAACTGAGGCAGCTCTGGCCCCGCCCCTCGCCGTGACCACGCCCCTCCTCAGTGACCACGCCCCCCTCACCATGACAACGCCCCCTCGCAATGACCACGCCCATCTGCATGTCCAAGCCCATCCCCATGTGCACGCCCCCTCGCAGTGACCACGCCCCCTCGCAGTGACCACGCCCCCTCGCCGCGACCACGCCCCCTCACCAAGACCATCCCCTGTCGCCATGACAACGCCCGTCTCCATGACCACGCCCCACCGCTGTGACCACGCCCCTCGCCATGCCCACGCCCATCTCCATGCCCACGCCCCCTCGCCGCGACCACGCCCCCTCGCCATGACCACGCCCCCCACCATGACGACGTCCGTCGCCATGACAACGCCCATCTCCATGCCCACGCCCCATCTCCATAACCACGCCCCAACCACCATGACCACGCCCCTTCCAGTGACCACCTCACAATGGCCACGCCCCTCTCCCTGACCACACCCCTTCCCCCTCACCTACCCCACTCTCCAAACCACGCCCCTCTCCCAAACCACGCCCCCTTCTCCAACGCGCGCCACATTCGCTTCTGGCCACGCCCATCTCCGCCCTGGCCACGCCCCCTGGGGGGAATCCCCTTCCCGACCCTCCGCCGCTCACGTCCTCCGCTACGTGGTTCGGCTCGTGCGTCACGTCCGCTGGCGGCACCCGGAAGTGCCGTGGCGGCCCGTTGCTATGCGGCGGGCCGGGAGGTGAGCTCGGTGTGCGGGCCCGCCGGCTGAGCGGGAGGGGCGGGCATCAGTCGGGGCAGCGCCTCTGGGCTGCCGGCAGCCCCCCGGCCCTCTGGGTTCCGCCCCGTTTCGGGGGAGCGGGGCTGGGGGTGAGAGCGGGCCGGGCCCTGCGGCCTGCGCGGCGCTGGGGCTGCGGGACAGGGGCTGCGGGGCCTCCCCGGCCCGCCCGCGCTCAGCCCGGGGCCTCGCCCCTCGCCCGCCTTCTCCCGGTGCGGGTTTGCGGGCGGCTGGGGGCTTGGTGGCGCCTCGGGTGCTCCCGCAAAGCCGGGCTGTGTGGGGCAGGGCTGCGGGGATGGCGGAGGGGCTGGGGAAGCGGTAGGGGGGCCGGGGGGGGGTTGTCCTGCTCTGTGTCCGGTCAGGGAATGGAGGCTGCGGGGCCTCCCCCAGCACCCTGTTCCCTCAGCCCTTGAGGTGGAGCAAGGAGCAGGTGGGAGGTTCTTGCTGCCCCTTGTCCCGGCACCAGGGGCCGCTGAGAGAAGAGCCCGTGTCCTTCTTTGCATCCTCTGGTCAGGTATTTACACGCAGTGGTGAGAACACTCTCCTCCCCACGTAAAGCAGGCCTAGCTTTCACAGCCTCATCGTGCAAGAGATGCTTAGGCACCTTCAGCAGCTTTGTGGCCTATGGCTGGCTCTATGTATTTCTTGCCCTTGTATTCTATGTATTTTAAGCCCCAGACTGGACCCAGCCCCCAGACATGGCCTCAAGAGTGAGGGGAAGGCTCACCTCCCTCAACCTGCTCACCACCTTCCTTGTGATGCTGTCTGGAAGTTCATTTCTGTTTTCTTTTGGATTCAGGAACAGAGGAGCGATGTTTTGTGGAACAGCTGATGTGCCTGGTCTGTCTGAGGTGACTGGCTGATGTTTGAACACCAGCTGGTCTTTCTGTCTGCTGGCCATAACCCAAAATGGGGAGGTAAGAATCCCAGAGAACTATCCCATGAAACTGTGGTGATGCCTTTTGAATGAGGGATGGGGAACCTAAGCATGAACTGAAAAGCAGGAATACCATCTTGCCTACACCCCAGCCAGAGCATAAACAAAGTTAGAACAAAATAAAAAGCTTTACAAAGACTCTGTTTGTCCTTAAGCTGCTCAAGAACTGCATTCTGTTTCTCTTTTTAGTATTAAAGTCCATTTTCAAAGCAATTTATCCCCTCTGAACTTTAGGATCAGCATCTCATGTTTGCTTCCTGCATCCTGGCACTTCAGCATCTCTCCAGTGGGATGTCCACGGATTCTCAACACCACCTTGAGACAGATTGTGGTGATGGGGATCCTCACTGCTGCTGTCTCCTTGCTCTACTACTCCCTGGTGCTCATCCGTAATAAGTATGGGCGTGCCTCCAGGGACAGGAGGTTCCACAGGTGAGAGGGAGCTGCAAAGAGTGTTTGTGGGAAGGAAAGGATTGAAATGGGGACAGGCTGAAAGAACTGGGGCTGTTCAGCCTGGAGAAAAGAAGACTGAGAAGGGTCCTGCTGGGTGATAGGGTGGCCATGAGGCAGCAGTGTGCCCTGGGGCTGAGAGAGACAATGGGATCCTGGGGGCATCGGGAGGAGTGTGGGCAGCAGGTGACAGGAGGGGATCCTCCCCCTCTGCTCTGCCCTGGGCAGGCCCCAGCTGGAGTGTTGTGTCCAGTGCTGGGCTCCCTGGGATCAAACAGCCAGGGATCTCCTCCAACCCATGCCATTCTATGATTCCTCTGATGGAAGCTATTGTCCTGAGAAGAACTCCCACGTGGAACTGACCTGCCATGTAGTAACTCCTGCTCTCCTTCTAGGTATCTTGCCCGAGTAACTGACACTGAAGCTACAGATACAAACAACCCAAATCTCAACTATGGCATCGTTGTGGACTGTGGCAGCAGTGGCTCTAGGATTTTTGTGTACTGTTGGCCAAGGCACAATGGTAACCCACATGATCTGTTGGACATCAAACAGATGAGGGACAAGAACAGAAAACCAGTGGTTATGAAAATTAAACCAGGTACTGGTTTAAGAGGCTCATTTTGGATGTGATTTTCTAGAGAATTGCCTATCCCTGCTTTCCTTTTTCAACCCCCTTCCTCAAACCACCTGGATAAATGCTGCTTGTGAGCTGTCAGTGTGGGTGCTCCTCCAGTTTTCTCTGCATTTGGCTTGCTGAGAGCTTTGCTCAGCTTTAAAGCTGGAAACATGACACTGACAGGAGGAGGGAGAGGTTTTCTCTGGGCACTGAGACAGTTGCTGGTTCAGTTGTCACTGCACTTGGTTCTGTTTATTTAGTCAGTAAATAATTGGCTTTCTATAAAGCTATTTGGCCCAGTTATATAAATAGGTAATCTATCTCCTGCAGGGTTTTGTTTATTCCTTAGAGGAATAAGTGTTAAGGATTAAGTGTTATCTTGGTTCTTCTTATTCCTGTAGTTGATCTCCTGGCTTTGCTGTCGGGTTGTTGCTTTTCTTCTTCTCTGTGTGTTGGTTATTTAAGCTTTTTTTTTTTTCCCCAGGATAATTCCCAAAGTTTGAGCTGCTTCACTTTCATCTTTATCTGTTTCACTAGGGATTTCAGAGTTTGCCAGCTCTCCTGAAAAGGTCAGTGATTATATTTCCCCACTCCTGAGCTTTGCTGCTGAACACGTGCCACGTGTGAAACACAAAGAGACACCTCTTTACATCCTGTGCACTGCAGGGATGAGGATCCTGCCTGAAAGGTTATTGCCTATCTTATTTTTAGAACTTAGAATCTAGATCCTGATCTGTCAGGCTATTTTTTTAACTCTCCCACATGTAACTTTGCAGCCAGCAGAAGGCAATCCTTGAAGATCTGCTCACTGATATTCCTGTGCATTTTGATTTCCTCTTTTCGGACTCTCATGCAGAGGTGATTTCAGGGAAGCAGGAAGGTAGGGGAAACTTTGGGAAAACCATCTTTGGAATGTTTCTTGCTTTCAAGGAGATGTTGTTGTTGTTGTTGCTTTTTCAGCCTGCAGTTTTGCTTCAGGGACTTTATTCCTCAGTAGCAACATATGGAGCGTGGAGATGATCTTTGAGCTTGCTTAAATGTTTTCTAATTAGCAGTGAAAATAGCTGTGTTTAGCAGCAATCTCAGGCCATTTTCTTTGGCTTTTGGGGAATGAGGGGTAAAAGGATAAGGCAGAACCCTTTTGCAGGAAGAAACTTTGCAGGGAAATAGCTTTTCAATGTTTAACTAGAGCTTAAAATCCCTTTAAAAGCTGACTTCTGAAATTCAGACTGTCTTTAATACACTGAATTTGGATTTTTACTTTCACCTGGGAGAGAAGGACTGGAATAACTTGTTGGGAATGTTGAACTTTAAAGCATTTTATATTAAAAAAAATCCTGAGCAGGTGCAGAAAAACCCCTCTTTGTTTTTAAGATGCTGTTTCCAGGTATTCCTGGAATGACCAAATATGTTTTCTTGTCCTTGTAGGAGTGTATGCCTGGATTGGCATCAACTTTGTCCTTGGGAGATTTGAACATACAGATGATGGTAAGTGTCTTAACCCTGAATTGGATTGTAGGAAGGACTTTAAGGGTGTTCCTGGGCTTTTGGTGTTGATGGTTTGGTTTTAGTCAGAGATGTTAATGAACAATGTGTGCGCAGAGGCTTAATTTAGCCTGGAATCATAGAATCATAGCATGGCTTGGGTTGGAAGGAACCCTAAGGATCATAAAGCTCCAACCCCCCTGCCACAGGCAGGGACACCAACCTCAGGCCTGGAGCTACACAAGGTTGCCCAGGGCCCCAGCCAACCTGGCCTTGAACATCCCCAGGGATGATGGGGCACCCACCCCCCTCTCTGGGCAGCCCCTTCCAGCCCCTCACCACTCTCTCTGCAAAGAACTTCCCCCTGAGATCCAATCTAACCCTTCCCTCCTCCAGCTTCACTCCATCCCTCTTGTCCTGCCAGTCTCTGCCCTTGAACAAGCTGATTCCCCTCCTGTTCCTCTGCTCCCTTCAGGCACTGGCAGGCTGCAATGAGGTCCCCCCACAGCCTTCTCTTCTCCAGGCTGAGCCAGCCCAGCTCCCTCAGCCTCTCTCCAGAGGGGAGCTGCTCCAGCCCTCTGAGCATCTCCCTGGCTCCTCTGACCCCTCTCCAACAGCCCCACATCTTTCTTGGGTTGGGCCCCAGCTCTGGACACAGGATCCAGCTGGGGCCTCCCCAGGGCAGAGCAGAGAGGGACAATCCCCTCCCTGGCCCTGCTGCCACCCCTCTGCTGATGGAGCCCAGGATCTAGCTGGGGCCTCACGAGGGCAGAGCAGAGTGGAAACCAGCTTAAACTTTTAATGAGCTTTATTGCCACACAAAACAAGTTAACTAGGAGTAGCATACTGCTGCTTTTTAGCCTTAATCCTAGTTGGATTTCTCACAGCCTTCTTGTTCTGTCCAGAGGATGAAGCAATGGTGGAGGTGCATGTCCCAGGCAGTGAAAACAAAGAGTCCATCTTCCGTAAGAGGACAGTGGGTATTCTTGACATGGGCGGCGTGTCGACTCAGATAGCATATGAAGTCCCTAAAACTGTAAGCTTTGCCTCTTCACAGCAGGTTATTATCTGTGCAACTTTCTTCTTTTCCTTTTGATTTATTTTAATGCATATTTGTTGGGTTTTCTTCTCTTTATTTGTTTTATTTGGTTTGGTTTGAGTCCTCATTACATCCCATTCCAAACCCCAGACAAGAGCAGATGACATCTCCATCAGCTGAGCAACTCACTTTGTATTGTGTTTATTCAGAAACTTTATTAGTAGAATTTGCTCCTAACTTTTAAGTGGATGTGCATTCTTTCTCTGTCTGTGTATATATATGATTTTAAAAGTTGTGTTCTACTGCTGCCCTGGAGTTTAGAAACCAAAAGTTGTCTGGCTCTTTTATATGAGAGATGATTTCTTCCTTGGAAGTTGGGTTGGTAGAAACTGAATTAACAGGACATGGGGGTAACAGGATGGTTTGTTTGAATATCCCCTACATCCTCAGGGTGCAGTTCACAGAATCACAGAGTTGTAGGGGTTGGAAGGGACCTCAAGAGATCATCAGGTCCAATCCCCTGCCAAAGCAGGGTCCCTAGGACAGGGCACACAGGTCGGTGTCCAGATGGGGCTGGAATCTCTCCAGAGAAGGAGACTCCACACCCCCTGGGCAGCCTGTCCCAGGGCTCCCTCACCCTCACTGGGGAAAAGTTCTTCCCCAGGTTGGTGTGGAACTTCCTGTGCTCCAACTTGCAGCCACTGCCCCTTGTCCTGTCCCCACAGACACTGAAAAGGGGCTGGCCATTCCCCCTGCATCCCATCCTTCAGATACTGATAAACATTGATTAGGTCCCCCCTCAGTCTTCTTCTCTCCAGGCTGCCCAGGGAGGGGCTGAGTCACCCATCCTGGGTGTGTTTAAAAAAGGGGAGATGAGGTGCTCAGGGATCTGGTTTAGCACAGGATGGGGATGGTTGGACTTGATGATCTTAAAGGTCTTTTCCAACCTGGTGATGCTGTGATTTTTTTCAAACCTTCCTGTGAACTGATGACTTTTCCTTATTCCAGGTGTTGGTAACTGCACTGCCTTTCAGACAGAGGGTGTAACAAACAGTTTGGGCTGTTCAACAGAAGTATGGGTGTTTAGATTCAGAGCAGATTGCCCCAGTCAGATATGACTTGGAAACAGGAAAGAGTTGTGGGCAGCTGCTGCTGCTGCTGATGACAGGAAACTGAAGAACAGCTCTGCTGGGCAGAACACAAACCTACCTAGTCTAACAATCAGTAGTAGGGGGACCTGGTCAGAAGAGATTAAGAGCCACAGCACATAGTTTTTTCTAGGAGGAGGCCCTTCAGGGTCCACAGTAGCACCTTTGGACTTCCTTGAGTGTCAGTAGTGATGATGTCCTCAGCATTCCATCTGCTTTGCTGTCCCTATCAAGTAGAAGGCAACGTGGACCCATGAAAAGCAAAACAGATGAAGAAGTGAAGTTGAAAGATACCCAGGGCATCCTGTTGTCCAAAGACCACTTCTTCAGGTTCTAGTTCATGATGTTTACACATCACCTTGGTGCTTGTGTTCCTACAGGAGGAAGTAGCCAAAAACTTGCTTGCAGAATTCAACCTGGGCTGTGACACTCACCAAACTGAGCACGTGTATAGAGTCTACGTCGCAACGTTCCTTGGCTTTGGTGGCAATGCAGCACGCCAGAGATATGAAGACAGCCTGTTCACAAGTACAGTGCTTAAAAACAGGTACCTGCATGTGGGTTCTGTGCAGCACCAGGCTTGATAAACCCCTCATTTGATTGTATCTCATCACTGGCTGGGTGGATGGAGGGAGAGCAAGGCTTTCCATGCTGTCTCCCATGACATCCTGATAGCAAAGCTGAGAGAGCATGGGATGGATGAGGGGACAGTGAGGTGGGGTGAGAACTGGCTGTGGGACAGAGCTCAGAGGGTGTGATCAGTGGAGCAGAGTCTGACTGGAGGCCTGTGACCAGTGGTGTCCCCAGGGCTCAGTGTGGGGTCCAGTCCTGTTCAATATCTTCACTGACACCTTGCTGAGGGAACAGCACCCACCCTCAGCAAGTGCTGCTGATCCAGAGCAGGGAGGGGTGGCTGCCAGGCAGGACACTGCGCTGCCATCCAGAGCCCTGGCCAGGCTGGAGAGCTGGGCAGGGAGAGACCAGATGGGGTTCAACAAAAGCCAGTGGAGAGTCTGGCCCCTGGGGAGGAAGAACTGCTGGAATCAGGACAGGCTGGGGGGGAGCTGCTGGAGAGGAGCTGTGTGGAGAAGGACCTGGGGGTGCTGGGGGGTGACAGGGTGGCCATGAGCCAGCAGTGTGCCCTGGGGCTGAGAGAGACAATGGGATCCTGGGGGGCATCAGGAGGAGTGTGGGCAGCAGGTGACAGGAGGGGATCCTCCCCCTCTGCTCTGCCCTGGGCAGGCCCCAGCTGGAGTGTTGTGTCCAGTGCTGGGCTCCCTGGGATCAAACAGCCAGGGATCTCCTGGAGAGAGTCCAGAGGAAGCTGAGGAGATGCTGAAGGGCCTGGAGCATCTCCCCTGGGAGGAAAGGCTGGGTGAGCTGGGGCTGTTCAGCCTGGAGAGAAGAAGACTCAGGGGGGACCTAATCAATGTTTATCAATATCTGAAGGATGGGGTGCAGGGGGAATGGCCAGCCCCTTTTCAGTGTCTGTGGGGACAGGACAAGGGGCAATGGCTGCAAGTTGGAGCACAGGAAGTTCCACAGCACCATGGGGAAGAACTTTTCCCCAGTGAGGGTGAGGGAGCCCTGGGACAGGCTGCCCAGGGGGTGTGGAGTCTCCTTCTCTGGAGAGATTCCAGCCCCATCTGGACACCGACCTGTGCAGTAGGAGCTGGGGAGCTGCTTTGGCAGGGGGGTTGGACCCCAGGAGCTCTCCAGGTCCCTTCCAACCCCTACAGCTCTGTGACTGTTTTATTTAATGTCCTGACCTAAACATTTCTCCACTGTACTGTGTGTGGCACTGAAGTTGCAGTGAGGCTGCTTTGCTTTGATGCTCTCATGTCTCAGAACTTGCTCTCTCTGATGTGTGCTTGTTGCTCTGCTCACTCTTTTTACACAGGCTGCTGGGCAAACAGACTGGCATGACTTCAGATTCCCCCTACCTGGATCCTTGCCTACCCCTGGATGCACAGGATGAAATCCAGCAGAATGGACAGATCATGTATTTGAGAGGGTTGGGAGATTTCAATCTCTGTCGTGACATTATCCAGCCCTTCATGAATAAAACCAATGAAACCCAGACATCTCTCAATGGTGTCTATCAACCTGCTGTGCACTTTCAGAACAGTGAGTTCTATGGGTTCTCAGAGTTCTACTACTGCACTGAGGACGTGTTACGCATGGGAGGAGATTACAATGCTGCTAAGTTCACAAAAGCTGCAAAGGTAAAGCTTTTCCTCATTCAAACCACCTCCTCTCCACAAGCAATTTGTTCTGAAACTCTTGTGAAAGGAAAATAAGAACTCTGCCTTTAAAGATTCCCAAAGCTTTTTACCCTGCAATGAACTGTCACAGAGTATCTCTTCTCCTCAGCAGGTTTGCTATCAGAATATCTGCTTTAAGGTCAAAATTGGTTGAGGGAATGAGGGCTCATGGTTGTCAAGTTCCAGCTGATCTCTTAAAAATGGGAAATCCATGCTGTTTTCACCCCTTGCTTCTCTTTAGGAGTGTCTTAGTTGTTGTTAGAATTCCTTTTCTTGCTTTGTATATTTTGTACCAGATTCTCAGTGTTGTTCCTGACAAAGATCAATCTGTTGGGGGCAGATGAAAGGAGAAGAGAAAGTAACAGAATATGACCTGCTTGGGAGGCCCCAGCTGGATCCTGTGTCCAGAGCTGGGGCCCAACCCAAGAAAGATGTGGGGCTGTTGGAGAGGGGTCAGAGGAGCCAGGGAGATGCTCAGAGGGCTGGAGCAGCTCCCCTCTGGAGAGAGGCTGAGGGAGCTGGGCTGGCTCAGCCTGGAGAAGAGAAGGCTGTGGGGGGACCTCATTGCAGCCTGCCAGTGCCTGAAGGGAGCAGAGGAACAGGAGGGGAATCAGCTTGTTCAAGGGCAGAGACTGGCAGGACAAGGGGGATGGAGTGAAGCTGGAGGAGGGAAGGGTTAGATTGGATCTTAGGGGGAAGTTCTGTGCAGAGAGAGTGGTGAGGGGCTGGAAGGGGCTGCCCAGAGAGGGGGTGGGTGCCCCGTGTCTGGGGGTGTTCAAGGCCAGGTTGGATGGGGCCCTGGGCAACCTTGTGTAGCTCCAGGCCTGAGGTTGGTGTCCCTGCCTGTGGCAGGGGGTTGGAGCTCTGTGACCCTTGGGGTCCCTTCCAACCCAGCCCAGTCTATGATAAGTGCCCTTACAACAGGTTGTCTGTTGGTGATCTCCAAGTACATAAACAATGAATTGAAGTGCTACTAAATATGAATTAAACAACAAATAAGGCAAAATTTGTGACCTGACTTACTAGCAGTGCCAGAGAAGCCATTATTGTTGAGTTTTCCATGGTGTTTACAGAGCATCTTATCTAGTGGATCTTTTTCTTCTTGAAGCAGCAGCAGTGTTGAAGTCTTTTTTTCTTATTTTCTTTCTATTTTTCTCCTTAAAGGAATATTGTGCCACTAAGTGGTCTGTCCTACGGGAGCGTTTTGACCGGGGTCTTTATGCATCACATGCTGATCTCCACAGATTGAAGTAAGTATGTTTGTACAGCCAATTCCTTCATGCAGAGCTGCCAGGGAGAGGTTAAGGTTATGTCCAAATGAGCCACTTAAAGAAATCATTGAAGGTGTGAAAATAACCTTAAATATTGCATCAGCCATCAGGAAGAAAAGCTAATTGTGTGTCTAATTGTGTTCTCCAGTCTTCTGGACTCTGTAGCTATTGACCTGACTTTATGCCACTCTTTCTCTAGCTACCAATCATAGAATCATAGAATGGCATGGGTTGGGAGGGACCCCAAGGGTCACAGAGCTCCAACCCCCTGCCACAGGCAGGGACACCAACCTCAGGCCTGGAGCTACACAAGGTTGCCCAGGGCCCCATCCAACCTGGCCTTGAACACCCCCAGATACGGGGCACCCACCCCCTCTCTGGGCAGCCTGTTCCAGCCCCTCACCACTCTCTCTGCACAGGACTTCCCCCCAATATCTCCTCTCCCCCTTCCCTCCTCCAGCTTCACTCCATCCCCCTTGTCCTGCCAGTCTCTGCCCTTGAACAAGCTGATTCCCCTCCTGTTCCTCTGCTCCCTTCAGGCACTGGCAGGCTGCAATGAGGTCCCCCCACAGCCTTCTCTTCTCCAGGCTGAGCCAGCCCAGCTCCCTCAGCCTCTCTCCAGAGGGGAGCTGCTCCAGCCCTCTGAGCATCTCCCTGGCTCCTCTGACCCCTCTCCAACAGCCCCACATCTTTCTTGTGTTGGGCCCCAGCTCTGGACACAGGATCCAGCTGGGGCCTCCCCAGGGCAGAGCAGAGAGGGACAATCCCCTCCCTGGCCCTGCTGCCACCCCTCTGCTGATGGAGCCCAGGATCCCATCTCCCTTCCCAGCTGCCAGAGCCACTGCTGCTCATGGGGAGTTTCTCACCCACTGTGACACCCAGGTCCTTCTCACAGGGCTGCTCCCCAGGAGCTCTTCTCCCAGGCTGGATCTATGACTGGGATTCTTCCAGCCCAAGTGCAGCCCCTGACACTCTGCAGTGTTGAACCTCATGAGGTTCCCCCAGGCCCATCTTTCCAGCCTGTATGTTTTAAGTTTGCCTATATGTATGAAGTGGACTCTGTAGCTGCTGGCCTGACTTTATGCCACTCTTTCTCTAGGTACCAGTGTTTTAAGTCTGCCTGGATGTATGAAGTGTTTCACAGCGGCTTCTCTTTCCCTGTGACTTACAGCAATTTGAAAACAGCTCTGCAGGTGTATGATAAAGAGGTGCAGTGGACTTTGGGAGCCATTCTCTACAGAACACGTTTTTTACCTTTAAGGTACTAGATGTTGTTTCCTTAAAATGCCTGGAAAGAGCCTTTGCCCTACAAAGAGGCTGAGGGAGCTGGGCTGGCTCAGCCTGGAGAAGAGAAGGCTGTGGGGGGACCTCATTGCAGCCTGCCAGTCCCTGAAGGGAGCAGAGGAACAGGAGGGGAATCAGCTTGTTCAAGGGCAGAGCCTGGCAGGACAAGGGGGATGGAGTGAAGCTGGAGGAGGGAAGGGTTAGATTGGATCTTAGGGGGAAGTTCTGTGCAGAGAGAGTGGTGAGGGGCTGGAAGGGGCTGCCCAGAGAGGGGGTGGGTGCCCCGTGTCTGGGGGTGTTCAAGGCCAGGTTGGATGGGGCCCTGGGCAACCTTGTGTAGCTCCAGGCCTGAGGTTGGTGTCCCTGCCTGTGGCAGGGGGTTGGAGCTCTGTGACCCTTGGGGTCCCTTCCAACCCATGCCAGTCTATGATTCTATGAAGGTTTTGGTGGGTTCTGAAGGGAAGAAGTGTGATGATAGACCAGCTCACAGACAGGGGGAGACAAAATCTTCCTTCTAGTGCTTTACACCCTAACCTCAGTAGATATTTTGGGTAGCTCAAGTGATGCTTTATAAAACCATTCTACTCTAAAAAGGGCTCTGTTTCCTTTGCTGAGACACTTTGCAGGCAGAGGTGTGGTTTGATCCATAACTGCTGTGTGTTATCCCTTTTGATTTTGCTTTCCAGAGACATCCAGCAAGAAAACTTCCGTGGCAATCACTCCCACTGGAGGAGCTTCTCCTTTGTTTACAACCACTACCTGTTTTTTGTCTGTTTCCTGATCGTGCTGCTCTCCATCCTGCTGTACCTGCTGAGGCTCAGGCGGATCCACAGGCGGCTGCTACGTAACGGCTCCTCGACTTCCCTATGGATGGAGGAAGGTCTCCCACCACAGAAGATTCCAGGACCCTTGGGAGATGCTGGGATGGAGAGCTTTTAGGGGACTTGCTACACAAAAAAGAAAAAGCCATTTTTGCCTCAGGGTTCCTCCTTTTTTTATCCCTTGAAACCACTGAAGAAGTAGGTGGCCTGGAGTGTGTCATGCAGCTGGGCTTTGGAAGTGTGGGAGAATGGGGTCAACTTGGCTTAGTCTCATTAGACAATATCTGCCAAAAATTACTTCTTTTTCTTTTCAAAGATTGCACTTTTGTGTGTAAAGGGATGAGCAAAGGCTCATCCTCAGTCCATGAGTAGCAGCAGCAGTGTAAGCTATGTGTGGTAAGAGAATGAGTGTGAATTCTCATCCTTTGGGTGAGGCTGTGACATCCTCTTGGGTAGGATGAATGAGGATTGTGTTTTCTTTACTTAGATCCCAGGACTGAGCTCACTTGACACTTTGAGTCTCCTCAGTCAAAGCAAAGGAAGTGCAGGGGTTCTCAAAAGCAGTATGACAGCAACCTTTTAGGAGAGCTTGCTTGATTTTTATATTCTGGAATAAGTACTGTGAGGGAGAAGAAGAAAAATCTCTTGCACCCAATGCTGTGCTTCCACAAAACTGCTGAAATTGGGTTTGTTTCTCTGTGACAGGTTCCTCTTTTGTCTTGGAAGCTACATCCTCCCAGGGGCAAAAGTCATTACTTCTTAATCCTTTCTTTTTACTTCAGAATCATTCAGAGATCTCCCTGAAACTCCAGTGAAGAGAACTGGAATATGCCTAAGCTTCTGTTTCTGCTAGAGTAGACGTGCACAGTGTCTCTTTTGTTTTTAAGTACTCTTGATTTGTTAATTTATATTTTATTTAAAACTCTTACT
This sequence comes from Laterallus jamaicensis coturniculus, assembly GCA_022605575.1. Lineage (NCBI taxonomy): Eukaryota > Metazoa > Chordata > Aves > Gruiformes > Rallidae > Laterallus > Laterallus jamaicensis. The sequence continues at coordinate 3,750,567 of JAKCOX010000049.1, read as the reverse complement.
TTTACTTGAAATTAAATTTGTCCATGATTAAAAGTGGGATTTATATGAACTTCTGGTGTGGGGGTATTTTATTGCACAGTGATGCTTCTCTTCTCGCTGTATCCAACTGGCAAAGCTTTCTTCTCTTCTAGAAGGTGTGAATAGGCTGGAAAGCTGGATGCTGTTTTCAGTGTTGGAGAACTAGACACGTTGATGCTGCTTTTGTCATACATAAAGTGCAGTTTATTCATGGTAAAAAGGGCTCCAGTCCTGTTCAATATCTTCATTGACACCTTGCTGAGGGAACAGCACCCACCCTCAGCAAGTGCTGCTGATCCAGAGCTGGGAGGGGTGGCTGCCAGGCAGGACACTGCGCTGCCATCCAGAGCCCTGGCCAGGCTGGAGAGCTGGGCAGGGAGAGACCAGATGGGGTTCAACAACAGCAAGTGGAGAGTCTGGCCCCTGGGGAGGAAGAACTGCTGGAATCAGGCCAGGCTGGGGGGAGCTGCTGGAGAGGAGCTGTGTGGAGAAGGAGCTGGGGGTGCTGGGGGGTGACAGGGTGGCCATGAGCCAGCAGTGTGCCCTGGGGCTGAGAGAGACAATGGGATCCTGGGGGCATCAGGAGGAGTGTGGGCAGCAGGTGACAGGAGGGGATCCTCCCCCTCTGCTCTGCCCTGGGCAGGCCCCAGCTGGAGTGTTGTGTCCAGTGCTGGGCTCCCTGGGATCAAACAGCCAGGGATCTCCTGGAGAGAGTCCAGAGGAGGCTGAGGAGATGCTGAAGGGCCTGGAGCATCTCCCCTGGGAGGAAAGGCTGAGAGAGCTGGGGCTGTTCAGCCTGGAGAGAAGAAGACTCAGGGGGGACCTAATCAATGTCTCTCAATATCTGAAGGATGGGGTGCAGGGGGAATGGCCAGCCCCTTTTCAGTGTCTGTGGGGACAGGACAAGGGGCAATGGCTGCAGGATGGAGCACAGGGAGTTCCACAGCAACATGGGGAAGAACTTTTCCCCAGTGAGGGTGAGGGAGCCCTGGGACAGGCTGCCCAGGGGGTGTGGAGTCTCCTTCTCTGGAGAGATTCCAGCCCCATCTGGACACCGACCTGTGCAGTATGAGCTGGGGAGCTGCTTTGGCAGGGGGGTTGGACCCCAGGAGCTCTCCAGGTCCCTTCCAACCCCTACAGCTCTGTGACTGTTTTATTTAATGTCCTGACCTAAACATTTCTCCACTGTACTGTGTGTGACACTGAAGTTGCAGTGAGGCTGCTTTGCTTTGATGCTCTCATGTCTCAGAACTTGCTCTCTCTGATGTGTGGTTGTTGCTCTGCTCACTCTTTTTACACAGGCTGCTGGGCAAACAGACTGGCATGACTTCAGATTCCCCCTACCTGGATCCTTGCCTACCCCTGGATGCACAGGATGAAATCCAGCAGAATGGACAGATCATGTATTTGAGAGGGTTGGGAGATTTCAATCTCTGTCGTGACATTATCCAGCCCTTCATGAATAAAACCAATGAAACCCAGACATCTCTCAATGGTGTCTATCAACCTGCTGTGCACTTTCAGAACAGTGAGTTCTATGGGTTCTCAGAGTTCTACTACTGCACTGAGGACGTGTTACGCATGGGAGGAGATTACAATGCTGCTAAGTTCATAAAAGCTGCAAAGGTAAATCTTTTCCTCATTCAAACCACCTCCTCTCCACAAGCAATTTGTTCTGAAACCCTTGTGAAAGGAAAATAAGAACTCTGCCTTTAAAGATTCCCAAAGCTTTTTACCCTGCAATGAACTGTCACAGAGTATCTCTTCTCCTCAGCAGCTTTGCTATCAGAGTATCTGCTTAAAGGTCAAAATTGGTTGAGGGAATGAGGGCTCATGGTTGTCAAGTTCCAGCTGATCTCTTAAAAATGGGAAATCCATGCTGTTTTCACCCCTTGCTTCTCTTTAGGAGTGTCTTAGTTGTTGATAGAATTCCTTTTCTTCTTGCTTTGTATATTTTGTACCAGATTCTCAGTGTTGTTCCTGACAAAGATCAATCTGTTGGGGGCAGATGAAAGGAGAAGAGAAAGTAACAGAATATGACCTGCTTGGGAGGCCCCAGCTGGATCCTGTGTCCAGAGCTGGGGCCCAACCCAAGAAAGATGTGGGGCTGTTGGAGAGGGGTCAGAGGAGCCAGGGAGATGCTCAGAGGGCTGGAGCAGCTCCCCTCTGGAGAGAGGCTGAGGGAGCTGGGCTGGCTCAGCCTGGAGAAGAGAAGGCTGTGGGGGGACCTCATTGCAGCCTGCCAGTGCCTGAAGGGAGCAGAGGAACAGGAGGGGAATCAGCTTGTTCAAGGGCAGAGACTGGCAGGACAAGGGGGATGGAGTGAAGCTGGAGGAGGGAAGGGTTAGATTGGATCTTAGGGGGAAGTTCTGTGCAGAGAGAGTGGTGAGGGGCTGGAAGGGGCTGCCCAGAGAGGGGGTGGGTGCCCCGTGTCTGGGGGTGTTCAAGGCCAGGTTGGATGGGGCCCTGGGCAACCTTGTGTAGCTCCAGGCCTGAGGTTGGTGTCCCTGCCTGTGGCAGGGGGTTGGAGCTCTGTGACCCTTGGGGTCCCTTCCAACCCAGCCCAGTCTATGATAAGTGCCCTTACAACAGGTTGTCTGTTGGTGATCTCCAAGTACATAAACAATGAATTGAAGTGCTACTAAATATGAATTAAACAACAAATAAGGCAAAATTTGTGACCTGACTTACTAGCAGTGCCAGAGAAGCCATTATTGTTGAGTTTTCCATGGTGTTTACAGAGCATCTTATCTAGTGGATCTTTTTCTTCTTGAAGCAGCAGCAGTGTTGAAGTCTTTTTTTCTTATTTTCTTTCTATTTTTCTCCTTAAAGGAATATTGTGCCACTAAGTGGTCTGTCCTACGGGAGCGTTTTGACCGGGGTCTTTATGCATCACATGCTGATCTCCACAGATTGAAGTAAGTATGTTTGTACAGCCAATTCCTTCATGCAGAGCTGCCAGGGAGAGGTTAAGGTTATGTCCAAATGAGCCACTTAAAGAAATCATTGAAGGTGTGAAAATAACCTTAAATATTGCATCAGCCATCAGGAAGAAAAGCTAATTGTGTGTCTAATTGTGTTCTCCAGTCTTCTGGACTCTGTAGCTATTGACCTGACTTTATGCCACTCTTTCTCTAGCTACCAATCATAGAATCATAGAATGGCATGGGTTGGGAGGGACCCCAAGGGTCACAGAGCTCCAACCCCCTGCCACAGGCAGGGACACCAACCTCAGGCCTGGAGCTACACAAGGTTGCCCAGGGCCCCATCCAACCTGGCCTTGAACACCCCCAGATACGGGGCACCCACCCCCTCTCTGGGCAGCCTGTTCCAGCCCCTCACCACTCTCTCTGCACAGGACTTCCCCCCAATATCTCCTCTCCCCCTTCCCTCCTCCAGCTTCACTCCATCCCCCTTGTCCTGCCAGTCTCTGCCCTTGAACAAGCTGATTCCCCTCCTGTTCCTCTGCTCCCTTCAGGCACTGGCAGGCTGCAATGAGGTCCCCCCACAGCCTTCTCTTCTCCAGGCTGAGCCAGCCCAGCTCCCTCAGCCTCTCTCCAGAGGGGAGCTGCTCCAGCCCTCTGAGCATCTCCCTGGCTCCTCTGACCCCTCTCCAACAGCCCCACATCTTTCTTGTGTTGGGCCCCAGCTCTGGACACAGGATCCAGCTGGGGCCTCCCCAGGGCAGAGCAGAGAGGGACAATCCCCTCCCTGGCCCTGCTGCCACCCCTCTGCTGATGGAGCCCAGGATCCCATCTCCCTTCCCAGCTGCCAGAGCCACTGCTGCTCATGGGGAGTTTCTCACCCACTGTGACACCCAGGTCCTTCTCACAGGGCTGCTCCCCAGGAGCTCTTCTCCCAGGCTGGATCTATGACTGGGATTCTTCCAGCCCAAGTGCAGCCCCTGACACTCTGCAGTGTTGAACCTCATGAGGTTCCCCCAGGCCCATCTTTCCAGCCTGTATGTTTTAAGTTTGCCTATATGTATGAAGTGGACTCTGTAGCTGCTGGCCTGACTTTATGCCACTCTTTCTCTAGGTACCAGTGTTTTAAGTCTGCCTGGATGTATGAAGTGTTTCACAGCGGCTTCTCTTTCCCTGTGACTTACAGCAATTTGAAAACAGCTCTGCAGGTGTATGATAAAGAGGTGCAGTGGACTTTGGGAGCCATTCTCTACAGAACACGTTTTTTACCTTTAAGGTACTAGATGTTGTTTCCTTAAAATGCCTGGAAAGAGCCTTTGCCCTACAAAGAGGCTGAGGGAGCTGGGCTGGCTCAGCCTGGAGAAGAGAAGGCTGTGGGGGGACCTCATTGCAGCCTGCCAGTCCCTGAAGGGAGCAGAGGAACAGGAGGGGAATCAGCTTGTTCAAGGGCAGAGCCTGGCAGGACAAGGGGGATGGAGTGAAGCTGGAGGAGGGAAGGGTTAGATTGGATCTTAGGGGGAAGTTCTGTGCAGAGAGAGTGGTGAGGGGCTGGAAGGGGCTGCCCAGAGAGGGGGTGGGTGCCCCGTGTCTGGGGGTGTTCAAGGCCAGGTTGGATGGGGCCCTGGGCAACCTTGTGTAGCTCCAGGCCTGAGGTTGGTGTCCCTGCCTGTGGCAGGGGGTTGGAGCTCTGTGACCCTTGGGGTCCCTTCCAACCCATGCCAGTCTATGATTCTATGAAGGTTTTGGTGGGTTCTGAAGGGAAGAAGTGTGATGATAGACCAGCTCACAGACAGGGGGAGACAAAATCTTCCTTCTAGTGCTTTACACCCTAACCTCAGTAGATATTTTGGGTAGCTCAAGTGATGCTTTATAAAACCATTCTACTCTAAAAAGGGCTCTGTTTCCTTTGCTGAGACACTTTGCAGGCAGAGGTGTGGTTTGATCCATAACTGCTGTGTGTTATCCCTTTTGATTTTGCTTTCCAGAGACATCCAGCAAGAAAACTTCCGTGGCAATCACTCCCACTGGAGGAGCTTCTCCTTTGTTTACAACCACTACCTGTTTTTTGTCTGTTTCCTGATCGTGCTGCTCTCCATCCTGCTGTACCTGCTGAGGCTCAGGCGGATCCACAGGCGGCTGCTACGTAACGGCTCCTCGACTTCCCTATGGATGGAGGAAGGTCTCCCACCACAGAAGATTCCAGGACCCTTGGGAGATGCTGGGATGGAGAGCTTTTAGGGGACTTGCTACACAAAAAAGAAAAAGCCATTTTTGCCTCAGGGTTCCTACTTTTTTTATCCCTTGAAACCACTGAAGAAGTAGATGGCCTGGAGTGTGTCATGCAGCTGGGCTTTGGAAGTGTGGGAGAATGGGGTCAACTTGGCTTAGTCTCATTAGACAATATCTGCCAAAAATTACTTCTTTTTCTTTTCAAAGATTGCACTTTTGTGTGTAAAGGGATGAGCAAAGGCTCATCCTCAGTCCATGAGTAGCAGCAGCAGTGTAAGCTATGTGTGGTAAGAGAATGAGTGTGAATTCTCATCCTTTGGGTGAGGCTGTGACATCCTCTTGGGTAGGATGAATGAGGATTGTGTTTTCTTTACTTAGATCCCAGGACTGAGCTCACTTGACACTTTGAGTCTCCTCAGTCAAAGCAAAGGAAGTGCAGGGGTTCTCAAAAGCAGTATGACAGCAACCTTTTAGGAGAGCTTGCTTGATTTTTATATTCTGGAATAAGTACTGTGAGGGAGAAGAAGAAAAATCTCTTGCACCCAATGCTGTGCTTCCACAAAACTGCTGAAATTGGGTTTGTTTCTCTGTGACAGGTTCCTCTTTTGTCTTGGAAGCTACATCCTCCCAGGGGCAAAAGTCATTACTTCTTAATCCTTTCTTTTTACTTCAGAATCATTCAGAGATCTCCCTGAAACTCCAGTGAAGAGAACTGGAATATGCCTAAGCTTCTGTTTCTGCTAGAGTAGACGTGCACAGTGTCTCTTTTGTTTTTAAGTACTCTTGATTTGTTAATTTATATTTTATTTAAAACTCTTACTTTTACTTGAAATTAAATTTGTCCATGATTAAAAGTGGGATTTATATGAACTTCTGGTGTGGGGGTATTTTATTGCACAGTGATGCTTCTCTTCTCGCTGTATCCAACTGGCAAAGCTTTCTTCTCTTCTAGAAGGTGTGAATAGGCTGGAAAGCTGGATGCTGTTTTCAGTGTTGGAGAACTAGACACGTTGATGCTGCTTTTGTCATACATAAAGTGCAGTTTATTCATGGTAAAAAGGGCTCCAGTCCTGTTCAATATCTTCATTGACACCTTGCTGAGGGAACAGCACCCACCCTCAGCAAGTGCTGCTGATCCAGAGCTGGGAGGGGTGGCTGCCAGGCAGGACACTGCGCTGCCATCCAGAGCCCTGGCCAGGCTGGAGAGCTGGGCAGGGAGAGACCAGATGGGGTTCAACAACAGCAAGTGGAGAGTCTGGCCCCTGGGGAGGAAGAACTGCTGGAATCAGGACAGGCTGGGGGGGAGCTGCTGGAGAGGAGCTGTGTGGAGAAGGACCTGGGGGTGCTGGGGGGTGACAGGGTGGCCATGAGGCAGCAGTGTGCCCTGGGGCTGAGAGAGACAATGGGATCCTGGGGGCATCAGGAGGAGTGTGGGCAGCAGGTGACAGGAGGGGATCCTCCCCCTCTGCTCTGCCCTGGGCAGGCCCCAGCTGGAGTGTTGTGTCCAGTGCTGGGCTCCCTGGGATCAAACAGCCAGGGATCTCCTGGAGAGAGTCCAGAGGAGGCTGAGGAGATGCTGAAGGGCCTGGAGCATCTCCCCTGGGAGGAAAGGCTGAGAGAGCTGGGGCTGTTCAGCCTGGAGAGAAGAAGACTCAGGGGGGACCTTATGAATGTCTATCAATATCTGAAGGATGGGATGCAGGGGAATGGCCAGCCCCTTCTCAGTGTCTGTGGGGACAGGACAAGGGGCAATGGCTGCAAGTTGGAGCACAGGGAGTTCCACAGCACCCTGGGGAAGAACTTTTCCCCAGTGAGGGTGAGGGAGCCCTGGGACAGGCTGCCCAGGGGGTGTGGAGTCTCCTTCTCTGGAGAGATTCCAGCCCCATCTGGACACCGACCTGTGCAGTATGAGCTGGGGAGCTGCTTTGGCAGGGGGTTGCTGTTCCCTCAGCAAGGTGTCAATGAAGATACTGAACAACATCTGAAACCTGAGAAACAACATCAGGACCAGCTCCCGTGAACACTACACACACACCCCAGAGGCTGGTGCCCAGGGAGAGGGACACAGCAAGTCCTTACAAGGCTCATTTCAGCTTCCAACAAGCTTCATGCATTATTTAATAGCAACAATGGCAGAAACAATGAGAGAACAAAGAACAAGGTGCCCCTGATCAGGTGTGCCATCAAATCACAGCTATTGACTGTCCCTTTCATTGAGCATGCAGGGACAGAAAACCCTTTAGTTTCCACAAGCCCCAGGATTAGAATGGGTGTTCCCAGAGGAGCCATGAGCTTCCTCACGCGCTCTTCATCACACCCAGCCTTCCTCATGAGTGTACTCTTGGGTGGCAGCAGGGCCAGGGAGGGGATTGTCCCTCTCTGCTCTGCCCTGGGGAGGCCCCAGCTGGATCCTGTGTCCAGAGCTGGGGCCCAACCCAAGAAAGATGTGGGGCTGTTGGAGAGGGGTCAGAGGAGCCAGGGAGATGCTCAGAGGGCTGGAGCAGCTCCCCTCTGGAGAGAGGCTGAGGGAGCTGGGCTGGCTCAGCCTGGAGAAGAGAAGGCTGTGGGGGGACCTCATTGCAGCCTGCCAGTGCCTGAAGGGAGCAGAGGAACAGGAGGGGAATCAGCTTGTTCAAGGGCAGAGACTGGCAGGACAAGGGGGATGGAGTGAAGCTGGAGGAGGGAAGGGTTAGACTGGATCTTAGGGGGAAGTTCTTTGCAGAGAGAGTGGTGAGGAGCTGGAAGGGGCTGCCCAGAGAGGGGGTGGGTGTCCTGTGTCTGGGGGTGTTCCAGGCCAGTTTGGATGGGGCCCTGGGCAACCTTGTGTAGCTCCAGGCCTGAGGTTGGTGTCCCTGCCTGTGGCAGGGGGTTGGAGCTCTGTGACCCTTGGGGTCCCTTACAACCCATGCCAGTCTGTGATTTTATAGGACAAGGGGCAATGGGCTCAAGCTGCCCCAGGGCAGGGGCAGAGCAGTTGGGAGGGAAAAGTTCTTCCCTGGCAGAGCTGTCAGGGCCCTGGCACAGGCTGCCCAGGGAGGGGCTGAGTCACCCCCCTGGGTGTGTTTAAAAAAGGGGAGATGAGGTGCTTAGGGATCTGGTTTAGCACAGGATGGGGATGGTTGGACTTGATGATCTTAAAGGTCTTTTCCAACCTGGTGACTCAGCGATGTGAGTGTCCCTCTCCAAAAAGAAGCAACACGAGTTTCCAGTCCTTCCAGCAGCAGCAATCAAATAGCTCATCTGCCTCTCCCAGACTCCTGATATGGAAACTGTAGGAATTCCAGCAGCCACTAAACACATTATATAAACTGGTTCATGCCTCTCTTGAGGGATGCACAGACCTACTTCTACAGAATCACTGGCAGCTGTTTGCCACCCCATGAGTTCAAAATCAGGCATCTAACTCTGCAATTACACATTGCAGGTGCTTTCTGGGAGGGCCAATTGGTGTGACAATTGCCACGTGTCATTAACACCCTTAGGGAGCAGTCAGGGCCTTTGGTTCTTTAGGTATCACCTAGATCATCTCTGTGTGGAATAACCTTTGCAGAGCTTAGTGTATGTGCTGTGTGAATTTGAGAGGTCAAGTTGCCCTGTGGCTCCAGAGAGTCTGAAAACACAAGGTTTGGGGAGGCAATGAGCCTTCCCCTTTGAAAAGAACTGAAAATTGGAGAAGAGAGATTATAGAACCTAATAGTCCATACCTCATTTTTGGGAGCATGGACCATGACTGTGACTACCTGGTCAAAGCCAGCCTCCACTTGTCCATCTGGCAAGGTGTGTCCTTTCAGGCAGAGGGAAAAGAAAGTGTGTAGGTAAAGGATGTGCACCTGAAATGATGACTGTGTGTAAGGCTGAGAGACACTTTCTCCTGTAGCTGGTACTTGTGTGAGTACTTTGCAGGAAAGCAGCTGTTCCATGTGGTGTCACCATGACCTGTGCCCACTGGGTGGTACTGCTGCTGTGAGGGTGTATCTTCATCCCTTTCCTGGAAGAAGCTGCTAGGGAGAGGATGAGAGATGGGGTGGTAGATCTGCCCTTCCCTCCTGGTGAAGGGTGACAAACTGCACAGAGCCCAGAGAGCAGCAAGGTGATGGTCAAACCAGTTGAGAGGATGGCTGGTGGGTCTGGTGACTGGTTTGCCTGTTTGTGGGATTGAATGCTGCAAGTCCAGTTTGAGCAGCACTTTATTTTCCTGTAGACTGTACAGATCTGGATACAGTGCCCCAGCTGGATCCTGTGTCCAGAGCTGGGGCCCAACCCAAGAAAGATGTGGGGCTGTTGGAGAGGGGTCAGAGGAGCCAGGGAGATGCTCAGAGGGCTGGAGCAGCTCCCCTCTGGAGAGAGGCTGAGGGAGCTGGGCTGGCTCAGCCTGGAGAAGAGAAGGCTGTGGGGGGACCTCATTGCAGCCTGCCAGTGCCTGAAGGGAGCAGAGGAACAGGAGGGGAATCAGCTTGTTCAGGGGCAGAGACTGGCAGGACAAGGGGGATGGAGTGAAGCTGGAGGAGGGAAGGGTTAGATTGGATCTTAGGGGGAAGTTGTTTCCATAGAGAGTGGTGAGGGGCTGGAACAGGCTGCCCAGAGAGGGGGTGGGTGCCCCGTCCCTGGGGGTGTTCAAGGCCAGGTTGGATGGGGCCCTGGGCAACCTTGTGTAGCTCCAGGCCTGAGGTTGGTGTCCCTGCCTGTGGCAGGGGGTTGGAGCTCTGTGCCCCTTGGGGTCCCTCCCAACCCAGGCCATTCTATGATTCTATGATCAAGAGATTTTCTAATTGTTACTTTTTTTCTTTGCTCGGTGCTTTTCTTGAGGCCTTAACCAGCTGCAGGATGAAGGGGGCAGCAGATTCCCTCAATCCAACGTGTTACCTTGAAGAGCTTTGCTGAATTCCTGCTGAATATTTGGCTTTATGCAACCAGCAAGCTCTTCCATCAGCTGGAAGCCTCTATGGCATTTGCTGCTTGTATCCTTACCCGACCCAGGCACTGGGCAAACATTCCTCAGGCAGGCTGTCATGTTTCTCCATGCCCTGATCAGCAGACACTCACACATTCCTTCCTCTGGCCAAACTGCCTTCAGCTTCCTGCCAGTCTGAAATAGCTCTGCTCTTCCCATCTTCTGCTGTGACAGGTTTTTCCTCTGCTGTCCCCTCAGACTGAGGTGAGGCCTGCCAGGCTTGACCTACCTGGTGTGCTCCCCTGATAGCCATGATGCTAACTGCAGTGTTTCATGGAGTCATGGAACCCTGGACTGGTGAGGGTGGGAAGAGACCTCAGACCTTCCCAGTGCTCCCCTGTTACAGGCAGGGATACACCCCCCAGCTCAGGGTGCCCCATCCAACATGGCCTTGAACCCTGCTAGGGATCCCAGGGCAGCCCCAGCTCCTCTGGGCACCCTGTGCCAGGGTCTCCCCCCTCCCCAGGAAGGATTTCTGCCCCCCAGCCCCTCTCCATCCCCCTCCTGCAGCTGAAGGCTGTTCCCCTGGGCTTGGCTCTCCCTGCCCTGGGCACCAGCCCCTCTCCAGCTCTCCTGGAGCCCCTTGAGGGGCTGGAAGGGACTCAAAGGTCTCTCCAGAGCCTTCTCTTCTCCAAGCTGAACAAGCCCATTTTTCACCTATTTGAGGAGCTTTGCTGATCCAGCAGAACTAAGGCACTGTGGACCCATGTGCAAGACATACTCCTACTTACCCACCTCTCTTGTTGGTTTCCCAGGCAAACAGAGCCAAGTTCTTTCAGTGGCATCCTGGGTTTAATTGCTGACATCTTGATGTTCTCTGTACCACACCAAGGAAAACCTGTCCTCTCTCTAATTACCTCTAATTACCTTTCCCCCCACCACCACTCCTTAAACACCACGTTTGACATCAGGGGGCTGCCCAGCAGGAAGCTTTGCTGTCTGATGGGAACATGATTGTCAGCACTGCCCAGCCCTGTTGGGTGCTGGGGGTGCTCTGGGTGGGTATCCCCTTAGAAGCCTGCTGTGCCAGTAAGGGCCTGTTCTCCTGCTGGGCTGAACCCTCACTTCTGAGCCACAGAGAGGGTGAAACAAGAGAAGCTTTGTGCTGAATGCTCCACAGTCCCTTGTGAGCAAGGTTCAGCTTCTCTGGGACTGTGTCTTCATTCAGTGAAGAGTTAGGACCTTCCTTGAATGACACTGTGCTTCCAAACCAGCTTCCTGACTGGTTCCCTGGGGGTGTTCAAGGCCAGGTTGGATGGGGCCCTGGGCAACCTTGTGTAGCTCCAGGCCTGAGGTTGGTGTCCCTGCCTGTGGCAGGGGGTTGGAGCTCTGGGACCCTTGGGGTCCCTTCCAACCCAGACCAGTCTATGATTCTATGATTGTGAGTTCTCCTAATGCTGGTTCCCAGTTCAGTGCAATATCCGTTTCCAATAAAAGGTGGCATCAGAGAGTGGGGAAGCCTTGCACATCAGTGCCAGAGCAGCTGGGACTAGGAACTAGCTGGGACTAGGGACTAGCTGGGACCAGGGACTAGCTGGGACTAGAAGCTAGCTGGGACCAGGGACTAGCTGGGACCAGGGACTAACTGGGACTAGGAGCTAGCTGGGGCTAGGAACTAGCTGGGACCAGGAACTAACTGGGACCAGGGACTAGCTGGGACCAGGGACTAGCTGGGACCAGGGACTAGCTGGGACCAGGAATTAGCTGGGACCAGGGACTAGCTGGGACCAGGGACTAGCTGGGACCAGGGACTAGCTGGGACCAGGGACTAGCTGGGACCAGGAATTAGCTGGGACCAGGGACTAGCTGGGACTAGGAGCTAGCTGGGACTAGGAGCTAGCTGGGACCAGGGACTAGCTGGGACTAGGAACTAACTGGGACCAGGAGCTAGCTGGGACTAGGAGCTAGCTGGGACTAGGAGCTAGCTGGGACTAGGGACTAGCTGGGACCAGGGACTAGATAGGACTAGGGACTAGCTGGGACTAGGAGCTAGCTGGGACCAGGAGCTAGCTGGGACTAGGGACTAGCTGGGACCAGGGACTAGCTGGGACTAGCTGGGACTAGGGACTAGCTGGGACTAGGAACTAGCTGGGACTAGGAACAGGATGGGACTAGGAACTAAGAGAGCTTTTCCTGTGGTTGGGGGGTTAAGAAAATGGAGCTATGCCTGCTTCCTGCTTGAAGCACTGCTTCATGTGGGTAAAGAGTGTTTAGGAAGTGATGGAAAAGCCTGGGAAAAGGGAGAAGTCTGACAAGAGATGTGTTCTTGTAGGGTTTGGTGGAAATGCATCTGGAGCTTTTCAAAAGGATGAATGGAATTGATCTGAGAATTGATGGGAAGTCAGGCAGGACTAACCTGGAAAAGTCTGGTACAGGCAGCAGACTTGTGCTAGGGAAGGGCTTGCTCAAAAGTACTTTATTCATATTGAATATACTGGAATAAATGAATATACTGGAATAAATAGGGATATTCCTTCAAAAGCCCACCTTTGGGAATACCTGCTGCTCTTCTTGTTCTGATCAACTTTCAGCTGATTTCTTGGGAGACCTGTTGAACACAGACTTCAACACTCAAGGTTAAGGCTGGTGAGAAAAGAAATATCCATTCTTTTGGGAAATGCTGACACTTCAGAAGGTGTTGTCATCCAAAACTGGGTCAGAAACCAACATTTCAAGATCTGGTTTAAAATAGAGACTTGAGAGCTGCTGTTTAGGGGAAGTGGAGGTGACCAGAATTGTTATGATGCTCTAAAAGCCTAAATAGAAAAAAACACACACCCCCACCAATTTAAAAACTCAACCTCCTCCCTGTTAGCTGAAAAAGATCATCACAGGAGTGTACAATTGCCTCAGAATAATAGCTAATTAATTAAGCTGCTACTTATTGATAGCAGCACTGTTTCAGCTGGCTCCCACCAGTGTTACTATTTCCCTGCTAGCTGTTTGCACCACAGATGCTCTGAATTTCCTGATGAAGAAGAGATTGGGAGTTTTAATTGATCTGGGGTGTGTGTGTGTTTTTAATGCAGAATTGGGTTTAGCATCTGGTTGGTCCTTGGGATGTTGAGGGATACAGAGTTGGTGGGGTTTAAAGCACGTGCCTTGGTTTGAGCTGCTGTAGTTAAGGAGCTTTAAGAATACAGAGCTGCTGGAAAAGGAGCTGCTGGACTCTGAAGGGTTAAGGTGGATGATACCTGAATAGCTGCAGGGATGGGAAACCCTACAAACTCTGGAAAAGGTGGAAATTTGAAGTACTCTAAGACCCTATGTTACTACAGAGTCCCCAAATCATATTGGGGTGCTTAAATCCTGCTGGGATCACAGTGGATTGTTTAACCCTGGTATCAATCCAATTGTATTTGTTCTCTAGGAATGTCCTGAGAAAGCATTCCTCTTCCTAATCCACCTCCTTCCCTGCACCCCTGGCTAGATTTTCCCCCCCTCCCCTATTTCTTTTCTGCTCAGATTACAAGACAAGCCCATGATATCACCAGCTCTGAGCTGAGGCTGAAGGGGTTGGGTCTTGGGAGGGGTTTGCTTGAGTAACTCTAGTGAAATTTGCCAGGAAGCAGCAGCTCCTCACAGCATATTTCTCTGCCTGCAGGATATTTTCCAGCACAGAGGGGACCACTCAGCCCAGAAGAAAGAACTTCAGGAAGCACAGCAAAGGCAGAGGTCACCCCCAGCTCAGTCTACCACTAACCCCAAGGTAAACGCTGTCCCACTGAGCCTGCCAGCCAGGACAGTGGTATTATTACCAGAGATTAAGGAGTTGATTAATTAGTTTAAACTGTTTCTAACTCTCTCTTGCTTCAGGGCTGAAAGTTTGCTTTCACTCCTCCTTTTTTCTCTTGGAATGTAGTTTTTCTCTCCCATCTTTCCCACCTTCCTCATCTCTCCCATCATCTTCCTCGTCTCTCCCATCATCTTCCTCTCCCATACTTGTAAAATATGAAGTTTAGACATAACAGGCTGGGGAGAAGGGAGATGTTTCTTTGCATTCCTAACCCCTGAGGCTTGATTTAGAAAGGGTAGGGGCAATGCTCAGTGTCACTTTGCAAAGATGTTGTGCCTAAGTGAAAGGTTTTGCCCCCCTTGCTTGCTCCCAGGCATGCAGAGATGAGCTAGAAAAGGGCATGTTGCAAACTGTCTACAAGTTCAGGCAATGAGTAGTCTGGAATATTCCTGAAATAGGCTTGATTTAGACCAGAAATCTACAGTACATGCCATCAACATTGTGTAAATGTTACCAGCTAAACTTCTCCTCTGAATTTCAGGGAGCTCTTTCAGGGAAAAAGGCTTCAGTGCAGATGTTTCCCACTGGCAGAAGATACAAGTTATGTCCCTACTTCAACTTTTCAGCTATTGTAGAGTTTCACAGCCCCTTACAAAACAGCCCTAAGCCTCCTGGCAACTTTATCTAGGCTGTTTTATCCTGTAGCAGTCACAGTAGTTTTCAGGCTGACTCCAGAAGTTGTGGTTGTAGCCACCTGAAAAGTTACAGCACAGGAACATGGGGATGTTTCCCATGTGGAATTAGCACAGCCTGGGTTGAGTTCTGATTCTTCAGTATGCACACAAGGAACTCTGCCCTCTTTCAGATGAATTTTTGTTGTTTAATTTCCACAGATGCTACTGTCTGGGGGTAAAAACAAACCATCTATAGACCAAGAGAGTTTAGAAGGCTATACAGAAAGGTCCTAGTTTAGTTTTCCCACTACACTCACAGCTCTGTAGCATCTCTGTAATCAGCTCATAAAGATGACACAGCAGTGCTTTCAAATTTGTACTGAATAGGGGTGAAAATAACTGCTTTAGGGTTCCTACTTGCTAGTTTCATCTGTATTGAACCACCCACAGTGGGGGAATTTCCTTGGTTGGAAGCTAGAGAGCAGTTAGAAAACATAAAATGAGGTATTAGCATGCACTGCTGTGATAGCAAAGCACATGGGGAGAAACCACATCTTCAGTGTAGTGTGCTTGGGTGCTTGTTGCTGCAATTTTGTGTCATCCCCATGCCAACATGCAGGATGATGCTGGAAAGCACCCCCAAAATGGGTCACTAATGTGAATCATAGAATCACAGACTGGGCTGGGTTGGAAGGGACCCCAAGGGGCACAGAGCTCCAACCCCCCTGCCACAGGCAGGGCCACCAACCTCAGGCCTGGAGCTACACAAGGTTGCCCAGGGCCCCATCCAACCTGGCCTGGAACACCCCCAGAGACGGGGCACCCACCCCCTCTCTGGGCAGCCCCTTCCAGCCCCTCACCACTCTCTCTGCACACAACTTCCCCCTAAGATCCAATCTAACCCTTCCCTCCTCCAGCTTCCCTCCATCCCCCTTGTCCTGCCAGGCTCTGCCCTTGAACAAGCTGATTCCCCTCCTGTTCCTCTGCTCCCTTCAGGCACTGGCAGGCTGCAATGAGGTCCCCCCACAGCCTTCTCTTCTCCAGGCTGAGCCAGCCCAGCTCCCTCAGCCTCTCTCCAGAGGGGAGCTGCTCCAGCCCTCTGAGCATCTCCCTGGCTCCTCTGACCCCTCTCCAACAGCCCCACATCTTTCTTGGGTTGGGCCCCAGCTCTGGACACAGGATCCAGCTGGGGCCTCCCCAGGGCAGAGCAGAGAGGGACAATCCCCTCCCTGTCCCTGCTGCCACCCCTCTGCTGATGGAGCCCAGGATCCCATCTCCCTTCCCAGCTGCCAGAGCCACTGCTGCTCATGGGGAGTTTCTCACCCACTGTGACACCCAGGTCCTTCTCACAGGGCTGCTCCCCAGGAGCTCCTCTCCCAGGCTGGATCTATGGCTGGGATGATGTCAGGTGGGATTAGGCAGTGTTACACAGGGGTATGAGGGGAATCTCCTTGGGGGGATATTTAATGTTTACTAATGCTCTTCACACTTAGATCATGCATGGATGTGGCTCTGTGTGTGTCTGCTGTGGAGTTTGATGTGGTTCCTTTTTGTAGGGTCTTTATTCATGAGCTAAATGTGTAGGTTTCACTCTTTTTCATTAAAGTCTATAATTATCTTAAGCATTGGATGCAGGGGAAATCAGCCAGCCCCTTTTCAGTGTCTGTGGGGACAGGACAAGGGGCAATGGCTGCAAGTTGGAGCACAGGGAGTTCCACAGCAACCTGGGGAAGAACTTTTCCCCAGTGAGGGTGAGGGAGCCCTGGGACAGGCTGCCCAGGGGGTGTGGAGTCTCCTTCTCTGGAGATACTCGAGCTCCATCTGGATGCTTATCTGTGCAACCTGTCCTAGGGACCCTGCTTTGGCAGGGGGGTTGGACTTGATGAGCTCTGGAGATCCTTTCCAACCCCTACAATCCTGTGAGTCTGTGATTCTGTGGAAAGAATAGTTGGATCATGTCATTCTGGTTGTCTCTCCTGGCTTTGCTAAGTACAGCTGGATTGTTTAGTGTTTGTAAGAGCATCCACTAGCTGCAAATTAGAGAATCTGTGCTGCAAGGTTAAAAAGGATCCTTTTCTGTTGAATTGTCTTGGAAGGATGTTTGGGAATAAGTCCTGTTTCTCATTAAGAAGACAGCACAAGGTCTGTGGAACAGCCAGCTGGTGCTGGCCTGGAGCCTGAGAGTTGTCATGGTTCACAGCTCTATTTGGCTTCCAACACCAGGCCCAGGGAAGAGATAAGGGAGGCAAAGAACATCCCAAAATGAAGCATGTTTGAACTACAACCATGACCTGGAGAGATGTGGGCTGTGTCCAACAGATCCCCAAGCAAGGAGTGTTTTGCCTTCAAAGAGAAATTAATGAATCAAGGTGCATCTGATAACTTCTAGGGTGTCCACCACACCACTCAGCTTGGTGTCACCCCCAAACCTGCTGAGAGTACACTCAGTTCCACCAATGATGTCATTGATGGATAGCATTTCTGGGTCTCCAGGCACAAGAGACTCAAATCAACCACTCTGAGGTTTTCCTTTTGTTGTCTGGACAAGGATGGGAGAACAACCACATGTATCAGGACCGGCTGGGGGGGAGCTGCTGGAGAGGAGCTCTGTGGAGAAGGACCTGGGGGTGCTGGGGGGTGACAGGGTGGCCATGAGCCAGCAGTGTGCCCTGGGGCTGAGAGAGACAATGGGATCCTGGGGGCATCAGGAGGAGTGTGGGCAGCAGGTGACAGGAGGGGATCCTCCCCCTCTGCTCTGCCCTGGGCAGGCCCCAGCTGGAGTGTTGTGTCCAGTGCTGGGCTCCCTGGGATCAACCAGCCAGGGATCTCCTGGAGAGAGTCCAGAGGAGGCTGAGGAGATGCTGAAGGGCCTGGAGCATCTCCCCTGGGAGGAAAGGCTGGGTGAGCTGGGGCTGTTCAGCCTGGAGAGAAGAAGACTGAGGGGGGACCTTATGAATGTCTATCAATATCTGAAGGATGGGGTGCAGGGGGAATGGCCAGCCCCTTTTCAGTGTCTGTGGGGACAGGACAAGGGGCAATGGCTGCAAGTTGGAGCACAGGGAGTTCCACAGCACCATGGGGAAGAACTTTTCCCCAGTGAGGGTGAGGGAGCCCTGGGACAGGCTGCCCAGGGGGTGTGGAGTCTCCTTCTCTGGAGAGATTCCAGCCCCATGTGGACACCGACCTGTGCAGTATGAGCTGGGGAGCTGCTTTGGCAGGGGGTTGGACCCCAGGAGCTCTTGAGGTGCCTTCCAACCCCTACAACTCTGTGACTCTGCTTCTGGCTTCATCTGAGCTGATCAGTTGTTTGGGTGATTTGGGGAAATGAACAAAGGGATCCTTGCTGGCAGGAGCAAGCTTTGGATGTGAGGAGATGAATAGCCTATTAGTCTCACTTGGTGAATTCTCTGTAGGAGCAAAAGCTCAGTGTTATTTTGAAATGAAACTGCTGCATGTTTCCTTGTAAGCCCCATAGAATCATAGACTGGTCTGGGTTGGAAGGGACCCCAAGGGTCCCAGAGCTCCAACCCCCTGCCACAGGCAGGGACACCAACCTCAGGCCTGGAGCTACACAAGGTTCAGCTGCTGCCTTCAAAACCAGAGTCCTGGAAAGGGCTGAGTCAGCAGCTAGCAGGAGCATGCCTTAAAGCCTTCAATTACAAGTTAATACAGTGATGGAGAATCATCCCATGGCCTGAAATACAGAACAGGGAGCCAGGAGACCTGAAGTATTTTCCTGGCTTCTCCACTGACTTTCTTCAATAGGTTTTTAATGTTCTGTCTTGGATGCTTTTGAATGGGGAGACCAAAATATATGCTGTAGGATGACATCATTAATAAATCTGGAGGTTATTAAAGTGAAGGTGTGAGGGGAGGAAGAAGCCCTCCAATAAAGGGAATAGCCAGCACAAACCAAACCTCTTGCAAATCAAAGCTCTAGATGATGTGTTCTCAAGGAGGTCAAGGTGGGCAGCTTTCTTGGAGACTGGGGGCAACAACATCTTGGTGAGAGCAGAGAGCAGTGGGGCTGCTTCAGTATTTGCTCTGGCATCTGGAAAGGGCGATGGGATCCTGGGCTCCATCAGCAGAGGGGTAGCAGCAGGGCCAGGGAGGGGATTGTCCCTCTCTGCTCTGCCCTGGGGAGGCCCCAGCTGGATCCTGTGTCCAGAGCTGGGGCCCAACACAAGAGAGATGTGGGGCTGTTGGAGAGGGGTCAGAGGAGCCAGGGAGATGCTCAGAGGGCTGGAGCAGCTCCCCTCTGGAGAGAGGCTGAGGAAGCTGGGCTGGCTCAGCCTGGAGAAGAGAAGGCTGTGGGGGGACCTCATTGCAGCCTGCCAGTGCCTGAAGGGAGCAGAGGAACAGGAGGGGAATCAGCTTGTTCAAGGGCAGAGCCTGGCAGGACAAGGGGGATGGAGTGAAGCTGGAGGAGGGAAGGGTTAGATTGGATCTTAGGGGGAAGTTCTGTGCAGAGAGAGTGGTGAGGGGCTGGAACAGGCTGCCCAGAGAGGGGGTGGGTGCCTGTTTAACACAAGGGGAAATTGAGGCACAGCCCTGGATGTGACCTGCCTGAGTCACACAGCAGGTCAGGGGCAGAGCTGAGGTTTTAGTGATGTCTCTTGAATTTCAGGCTGGTTGCCTGGGGTTTCTGATACAGCTCCTTGTTAAGCAGCCTGGAATCTGGTTGATGTGTTTTGCTGTGTCTGTATGTGTGTATGCGATCTTCTGGATGGGTTTTTTTTAGGGAGAACTAAGACCTAGCAGAACTACTGGAGGTTTTTGGTTTCTAGACATCTGGTTTGGGAGCCAAATCTTTCCCCTTCTCCCTCCCCTTTGGTGCTTGCCAGGAAATGACAGAGCTTTAAAGGGCTAGGAAGCATTTTTCCCACTACACTCTGGCATTGCTTCATTTGGAAACTATTCAATCATCAACCCCCACATGTGCTGCTTGACCACTCTGTGCTGGGAGCCTCTGGGAAGACTGGGGAGTATGTGAGCAGGATGCAGGCAGAAAAGGACCAGGATTTAAACTCTGCACAGCACCTCCATGAAATTCCTCTAACAAGTCAAAAGGGCAATTTCTCAAACAAGTTAAAAGGGCAGAGCCTGGCAGGACAAGAGGGATGGAGTGAAGCTGGAGGAGGGAAGGTTAGAGGAGATATCAGGGGGAAGCTCTTTGCAGAGAGAGTGGTGAGGGGCTGGAAGGGGCTGCCCAGAGAGGGGGTGGGTGCCCCATCATCCCTGGGGATGTTCAAGGCCAGGTTGGATGGGGCCCTGGGCAACCTTGTGTAGCTCCAGGCCTGAGGTTGGTGTCCCTGCCTGTGGCAGGGGTTTGGAGCTCTGTGACCCTTGGGGTCCCTTCCAACCCAGGCCAGTCTATGATTCTATGAAGTCAAAAAGTGGCTGGTTTATACCTTCAATCCCTAGTTGATTTAAGGATGTAGCACTTGTATAACAGGTAAATCCCCTTCCAGACTTTTCCAAAACCTAGAGACTCTTGGCCACTACTACATCCAGCAGACAAGGTTAGCCAGGATTCTTTCTGTGAAGTATTTCTCTACAGACAAAACCAGGGGCAGAAATAAGTCTATATCATCACAGTTGGTAAACAGGCTTCAATAGAAAGACATTACTTCTCACCATATTCTAATACATGTCATTAGCCTTTGAATTTTTCACCAAGTGATGAATTTGACTGCTTTATTGAAGGAAAAACAGGAGAAAAGTGGTTCAGCTCTATGCTGATAGGATTTGAACCAAGGTTGGCTCTTGCTAGAGCCCCCCCAAATTCATGGATTTGCAGAGAAACAGGAAAATCAACTGCTAGCACTTCCAACCTCTAGAATTTTGCCCTGGAAAAAGGATTTTCCTGCTAAAACTATTTAGCTAGTTGGCCTAGACTTAGAAGTGGTTTCCTTGGGGGGTGGGGGGGGAGGTTGCTTGGTTTGTTCTTTTACCCCACAGGAAATAATTTGCTTGACTTTGGTTTTTACAGGCAGTGTTGTGTGTAGTGTTTTCCATAGCTTTCATCCCCTCCTGAAGCAGGAGATAGCAAGCCTGGCTCATTATCAAGCCTTACTCATCCTTTCCCTTTATTTCAGGACAGCCACAAAGTACCTACCTGCACTGATCAGCAGCTGCTAGCAGAGGATTTGGCTCTGAGAACTGTGAGCACTGGAAAAAGTATGGAAAGAATCCTGGGTTTGACCCATAACCACTGTTTCATCGTGCTGTTCTTCATCTCCCTGAGCCCACTGGGCTTTGCCCAGTATGAACAATGGCCCTACCTCCCTGGTTACCCTGAGCCACCCCCACAAGTGTACCAGCCCCCTCAGAGGCCAGCAAATGTTCCCAAAATCCAGCTAAGGCTTGCAGGGCAGAAGAGGAAACACAATGAAGGCAGAGTGGAGGTGTTCTACAGCGGCGAGTGGGGCACGGTGTGTGATGATGACTTCTCCATCCACGCTGCACACGTGGTCTGCAGGGAGCTTGGCTATGTGGAAGCAGTGTCTTGGCTGCCAAGCTCCAAGTATGGAAAAGGAGAAGGTAAGGGAACTCCAGAGCAGCAGTGTTGTGCTAGCTGTCTTTCCAACCCCATCGTAATTCTTGCTCTGTCATAGAGTCATAGACTGGCATGGGTTGGAAGGGACCCCAAGGGTCACAGAGCTCCAACCCCCTGCCACAGGCAGGGACACCAACCTCAGGCCTGGAGCTACACAAGGTTGCCCAGGGCCCCAGCCAACCTGGCCTTGGACACCCCCAGACACGGGGCACCCACCCCCTCTCTGGGCAGCCCCTTCCAGCCCCTCACCACTCTCTCTCCAAAGATCTTCCCCCTAATATCCAATCTAACCCTTCCCTCCTCCAGCTTCACTCCATCCCCCTTGTCCTGCCAGTCTCTGCCCTTGAACAAGCTGATTCCCCTCCTGTTCCTCTGCTCCCTTCAGGCACTGGCAGGCTGCAATGAGGTCCCCCCACAGCCTTCTCTTCTCCAGGCTGAGCCAGCCCAGCTCCCTCAGCCTCTCTCCAGAGGGGAGCTGCTCCAGCCCTCTGAGCATCTCCCTGGCTCCTCTGACCCCTCTCCAACAGCCTCACATCTTTCTTGGGTTGGGCCCCAGCTCTGGACACAGGATCCAGCTGGGGCCTCCCCAGGGCAGAGCAGAGAGGGACAATCCCCTCCCTGGCCCTGCTGCCACCCCTCTGCTGATGGAGCCCAGGATCCCATCTCCCTTCCCAGCTGCCAGAGCCACTGCTGCTCATGGGGAGTTTCTCACCCACTGTGACACCCAGGTCCTTCTCACAGGGCTGCTCCCCAGGAGCTCTTCTCCCAGGCTGGATCTGTCAATCCAATAGAAGATGTATATGGTATTTCTTACAAATGGAATTGAAATAGCTTTGTGGTGAAGCAATGCCTCTCAAAATCACTATCCTGATAGATTAAAGAGTTGTAATAATAGGTCTGTGCTTGTTTGGACTGAAGCAAGCAGGAAGGAATGATGAAGCAAAAAGCTGAAGGGACCAGGTTATGGCCTGAGCTCTGGCAGTGGATGCTTGGATAAGGCTGTGTATAAGGGTAAGAGGCTCCTCAGTAGCCAGTAAGGCTGATCAAAAGGGAAACTGCATCCACAAAGATCATGGGTAGAAGGTCTGTTTCCCTGTTCATGCCTCTGTTGCTCTGTAGTGAGTCAAATGGAGCCTTCAGCACTTCCTCACCTTGTTCTTTGCTTCTGAGTTGTTTTGGCTCTAAGCAGGCTGCCTGTGTGGTGCCATACAGATCCTTCTCTTTCCCATTAGCCTCTCTAGAAACACATGGATCATACTTTGCAGCACATACTGCTCTGTAAGACCCCAAAGGTGTGTGCATGCTGCATGACCTATATAGGGCTATATTTCAGATAATCCTTTGGGTCACTCTTAGGCTGTTCCTGCTGGGGGAAAGCTCTTCATCCCACCCCAAATTGTGCATCCTTTCTTGCTCTTTGAAACAGTAGGTGGTGGTTGTGTGGATAATTCCACCTTATTGCATCTCATTCCCAAATATGTGATGAAAAAGCCTTGGAAAGGTGACTGGAATCACAGCATCACCAGGTTGGAAAAGACCTTTAAGATCAAGTCCAACCATCCCCATCCTGTGCTAAACCAGATCCCTGAGCACCTCATCTCCCCTTTTTCAAACACACCCAGGGGGTGACTCAGCCCCTCCCTGGGCAGCCTGTGCCAGGGCCCTGACAGCTCTGCCAGGGAAGAACTTTTCCCTCTCATCTGCTCTGCCCCTGCCCTGGCACAGCTTGAGCCCATTGCCCCTTGTCCCATCTCCTGTCCCCTGGCTGAAGAGCCCATCCCCCACCTCTCTGCACCCTCCTGGCAGGGCAGGGGAGGTGGGGAGAAGGTCTCTCCTCAGCCTCCTCTTCTCCAGGCTCAACACCCCCAGCTCCCTCAGCTGCTCCTCAGAGGATTTGCCCTCCAGCCCCTTCCCCAGCCTGGTTGCCCTTCTCTGGACTGGCTCCAGCACCTCAATGTCCTTCTGATGGTGAGGGGCCCAGAATTGGGCTCAGAGAGCTCAGAACTGGACACAAAGAGCCCAGAAGTGGACACAGAAACGTTGCTCTGTGTGTGTTATAGCACCAGCTTCTTAAAATCCTCATGCTTGAGAGCCAACAACTCTGTGATGCTGTGTGACCCAGCAGATTTAATCGTTGTCTGTTCACACACTGTTAGTTGAATGTTGACCTATGAGGAGGTTTTTCTGCAAACATTGAAGCCTTGGCACACTGTTGATGTAACCCACAGACAGGTCATTTCCACTGCAACAGGGGTAAAGGTGTTGTGTGCCTGTTACTTAGCACCACTCCTCAGTCCTCACCCCTATAAACCGGCCTGTAAAAGAGCGAGTAGGCCTTGACTGAAACATGAAACCTTGAATGTTGTCCCAAGCTGTGGATTTTGGCTCTTGGGGAAGAGTAGAAGACTTCTGAGCAAGAAAGAGGCCGTGACACTTGAAAATAAACCAGAAACTGATTGCCATGTGATTTAACAGGAGTGTTTTCTGGATGCAGAGTAGCGCTGGGTGCATCTCGATGCAGAGAGACTGGGCAATGGGAATTGTGCCTTCCTCAAGCTGCAAAGCCTGGCTTTTCTTGGAGATCTTTCTGCTCTCCTGTTTGGGGAGCATAGAGAAGGCTGGCAGGTCCATCCTCTGGGGATAAACCAGCTGAGCTTGGGGCTGCTGGGACAGCCAAGGGAAACAGCTGCAGAATCAGAGAATCACCAGGTTGGAAAAGACCTTTAAGATCATCAAGTCCAACCATCCCCATCCTGTGCTAAACCAGATCCCTGAGCACCTCATCTCCCCTTTTTTAAACACACCCAGGGTGGGTGACTCAGCCCCTCCCTGGGCAGCCTGTGCCAGGCTCTGACAGCTCTGCCAGGGAAGAACTTTTCCCTCCCATCTGCTCTGCCCCTGCCCTGGGGCAGCTTGAGCCCATTGCCCCTTGTCCCATCTCCTGTCCCCTGGCTGAAGAGCCC
The DNA here is from genome assembly GCA_022605575.1 of Laterallus jamaicensis coturniculus. Lineage (NCBI taxonomy): Eukaryota > Metazoa > Chordata > Aves > Gruiformes > Rallidae > Laterallus > Laterallus jamaicensis. Next base: position 3,726,513 of record JAKCOX010000049.1, on the reverse strand, counting down.
ATCCCCCACCTCTCTGCACCCTCCTGGCAGGGCAGGGGAGGTGGGGAGAAGGTCTCCCCTCTGCCTCCTCTTCTCCAGGCTCAACACCCCCAGCTCCCTCAGCTGCTCCTCAGAGGATTTGCCCTCCAGCTCCTTCCCCAGCCTGGTTGCCCTTCTCTGGACTGGCTCCAGCACCTCAATGTCCTTCTGATGGTGAGGAGCCCAGAACTGGACCCAGCACTCGAGCTGCAGCCTCCCCAGTGCCCAGTCCAGGGGCACAATCCCCTCCCCAGACCTACTGGCCACACTGGGTCTGACACAAGCCAGGATGCTGTTGGATTTCCTGGTCACACTGCTGGCTCCTGTTCAGCCTGCAGTCACCCAACACCCCCAGGTCCTTCTCTGCCTGACATCTGTCTAGCCAGCCTGGAGCTTGATTTTATTTCCATTTTGCCTGTTCATTTATCTTAGAAGTGAGTTCTGAGACACCTGAGGAGCTAAAATGGAGTATATCTGTGTGTGTGTGTGTGTGCAGACTCATGTGAATACACACATGCTTTTTGCTGAAGGGAAAGTGGTAATTCCAGTCTGGAAACTGGACCTCTGGTGATTGGTTTTCAAAAAACACCCAAATAACAGGAGGTTCCAAATAACAATGGGTTGTTAAAGCTTTTGCCCAGATCTGCCTGTATAAATTCAGGGTGTTTAATCAAAATTTGGAGTTGGTTCCTAGGAGAGATTTAATGAGGATTTGATAAAGGGAAAATGATGTGAAGAGCCTAAAATACAGGAGGGATGATTTGGTGAGGATGATGAGAGGGCAGGGTCTAATCAGCCAGACAGAGGGGACCCAGTGACACTGTTTGCTCTGAAGAGGCTGCCATCAGAGGGGTCAGTTATCACTGTGAGAGGGAATGCAGCAGAGACACCCCCCCACCCTTGGGCTGAGGGGCCTGTTTTTGTTACCAGGCAGACAAGAGAAAGGGGAAGCTGTGGGGCAGAGCTGTTTGCAGTTAGGAAGTACTTGAAGATCATTGATGCTCTTCAGCTGTTGATTCAAGCTTATTTTTAGCTGTTCTCTCTTTCCCTAACCCATTAAGAGCACAGCAGCCTTCCTTGCTTCCCCACCAGCTATCAGCACGACCCACATCTACCCTCTTATGTGAGTCTCAGTTCTATTTTCTTTCCCCTTCAGGGAAAATCTGGATGGACAATGTCCACTGTAATGGCAAGGAGACCACCCTGGCAGCCTGCACCTCCAATGGCTGGGGAGTCACTGACTGCAAACACACTGAAGACGTGGGAGTGGTCTGCAGTGAAAAGAGAATCCCTGGCTTCAAGTTTGACAACTCATTGCTTAACCAAATAGAGGTAAACATACTTAAACATACACTGGCAGGAGAAGGGGGATGGATTAAAGCTAAATCACAGAGTTGTAGGGGTTGGAAGGGACCTGGAGAGCTCCTGGAGTCCAACCCCCCTGCCAAAGCAGCTCCCCAGCTCATACTGCACAGGTCGGTGTCCAGATGGGGCTGGAATCTCTCCAGAGAAGGAGACTCCACACCCCCTGGGCAGCCTGTCCCAGGGCTCCCTCACCCTCACTGGGGAAAAGTTCTTCCCCAGGTTGCTGTGGAACTCCCTGTGCTCCAACTTGCAGCCATTGCCCCTTGTCCTGTCCCCACAGACACTGAAAAGGGGCTGGCCATTCCCCCTGCATCCCATCCTTCAGATATTGATAGACATTGATCAGGTCCCCCCTGAGTCTTCTTCTCTCCAGGCTGAACAGCCCCAGCTCTCTCAGCCTTTCCTCCCAGGGGAGATGCTCCAGGCCCTTCAGCATCTCCTCAGCCTCCTCTGGACTCTCTCCAGGAGATCCCTGGCTGGTTGATCCCAGGGAGCCCAGCACTGGACACAACACTCCAGCTGGGGCCTGCCCAGGGCAGAGCAGAGGGGGAGGATCCCCTCCTGTCACCTGCTGCCCACACTCCTCCTGATGCCACAGGATCCCATTGTCTCTCTCAGCCCCAGGGCACACTGCTGGCTCATGGCCACCCTGTCACCCCCCAGCACCCCCAGGTCCTTCTCCACACAGCTCCTCTCCAGCAGGAAGGAAGGGTTAGATTGGATATTAGGGGGAAGTTCTTTACAGAGAGAGTGGTGAGGGGCTGGAAGGGGCTGCCCGGAGAGGGGGTGGGTGCCCCATGTCTGGGGGTGTTCAAGTCCAGGTTGGATGGGGCCCTGGGCAACCTTGTGTAGCTCCAGGCCTGAGGTTGGTGTCCCTGCCTGTGGCAGGGGGGTTGGAGCTCTGTGCCCCCTGGGGTCCCTTCCAACCCATGCCATTCCATGATTCTATGAAAGCCATGAGCTGCTGAGCAAGAGCCTTCTGCAGACAGGAGTGTCTGCTACTACATGTTATCCCATAATACATGTTACCCCAGCTGCTCACTGTGGCTAAAGCAAACTCTTGGCAGTGCTTTTAGGTGCTGGCTGAAGGTGTAACTTTCAGATCTGAATTTCAGCTGTTCATAGCATTATATGTAGAAGAAGGTAAAAGGAATATAATACTTATATAATACTTATAAATGTATTCTTATTGTACTCTATATTATAAGAATAAGGTCAAAGTGTATATACTCCTGTTCCACAACCAATTCTCAGAACTGGAAACCAGTTTATTGTATTTCTAAGGATGTGTTTGGAGTGAAAAGGTATGTGCTGTGCTCATGGACCTTGCACCTGGCTGACTCTGTGCTAAATCACTGAGTTTTCTTTCCTCTGACGTCCCCCTTTTTGATCCTGGGAAGAATTTGGGGGTCTCTGCCATAACAGTTGGGGGTCAGCAGTTAGGCTTTGGCTTTAGATGTGAATAGGGCTGACAGCTGGGGCTTGAAATGGGTGGATTTATAAGGAAAGATATGAGTTAGTTTGTCATAGTTTGGCTAAGCAATGATGAAGTAACCATGATAACTGTATGGAAATATTTGTGGGAATGGGGGATTAGTACTGGGGGTGATGAAAGGAGTGGAAGAGAGGAAAACGTGGGCTGGTCACTGGGGAAAAGGTTCCAGACTGTGACTGGTAGAGTCTGCCAGGCTGAGGTTGAGAAATGACAGAATAAAACAGCTTGAATTGCCTTCCAGTGGCTTTGTAACAGTTCTGCAGAAGAGAGAGCTGAGGGAATGATGAGCTGGGAAGAAGTTGAGCTGAGTTTTTTCAAGGAAAAAGGAATAATTTTTTAAAAAGTGGCTTTTTTTCCTTCAACTTTTCAGCTTGGAAGGTATTTCTGGTGACACTGCTAACATCTCCCTTGTTTGGGATGCTCTGGTGTTTCAGTATGCAAAGCCAGTGGGTTACCCTTGGTGAGGATTTATCAGAAGAGCCTATCCCATAACCACAGTCCAATCTTATTTTAAGCAGACAGGGACACCAGGATGTATCCCATACCACAGTGTGGTCTCCATGGCTTGATCCTGGCTCTGTGCATGATCTGAAACAATAGATACAGCCTCCTTTATCCCTTAAATCAAAATTATTCTAGCAACTAGCTGCTGATTTAGGGTCTCCCAGCATTTCCTTCTACCAGATTTTTCCATTGGAGGTTTGTGCAGTGCAGCATATTGGGCAAGAGAAGATCAGTCCAACCTTTCCTCACCCTGCTGAGGCTTTAGGAAGGCTTTAGGGTGAGCAGGCAGCTCCAGCCCTTTCACAGAAGGCTCCTGTGCAAGGGTGCAGACAGAGGATGGGAGAGCTGAACTTCTCTTCCTTGCCTTGACCTTCTTCCTTCCCTGTGCTAAGGAGGGGAAGGAGCCTTTCCAGAGGAATGACCATTCCCAGTGGTCTCCATGGCTTGATCCCTGGCTCTGTGCATGATCTGAAACAATAGATACAGCCTCCTTTATCCCTTAAATCAAAATTATTCTAGTAGCTACTTCACAGCTGCTGATTTAGGGTCTCCCAGCATTTCCTTCTACCAGGTCTTTCCATTAGAGGATCCTGCAGTGCAGCATATTAGGGAAGAGAAGATCAGTCCAACCTTTCCTCACCCTGCTGAGGTTTTAGGAAGGCTTTAGGGTGAGCAGGCAGCTCCAGCCCTTTCACAGAAGGCTCCTGTGCAAGGGTGCAGACAGAGGATGGGAGAGCTGAACTTCTCTTCCTTGCCTTGACCTTCTTCCTTCCCTGTGCTAAGGAGGGGAAGGAGCCTTTCCAGAGGAATCCCAAGCTGTCTCCATCAATGGCATCATTGTTCAGAGAATGAGGTAAAATCATGGAACACTGATGATGGCTTTGGCAGATGTGTGCTTCCCCAAAGCCACAGTGAATCCTGCAAACAGAGGCCTGGAAGAAAAGATGCTTTAGTCTAGACAGAGGTCATTTCACTCTGAGATGCTTCAGATATTAATCATAAAGGCTTTGGAGGGCTCCCTTTTCCACTAGGGAAGCACTGGAGTTGGACTAATGAGTTGAACACCTTGGGAAAGGGAGGGCTAGCTTGTGCTGCTGCTGGGTGGGTGCTCAAGCTTCACATGTAAGTGAAATGAAGCATGAGATTGGAGCAGTTCATGTAGCAGAAGCCTTGACTCATCCACAGCACTGCTTAGGAGGAAAAGGTGTAAGAGAAGTCGGATGTCCTGGGAGCCAGGTGGGGTGAAAGCACCCACTAATGTGGCAAGGAATTCATTGCTTCTTCCCAGCAGGTGCTATGGGGCACCAGTGACTGAAGACACTGAACTGGTAGGGGAAAAATGGGTAAATCAGATGAAGAGATGAGAACAGATGTGGGGCTGTTGGAGAGGGGTCAGAGGAGCCAGGGAGATGCTCAGAGGGCTGGAGCAGCTCCCCTCTGGAGAGAGGCTGAGGGAGCTGGGCTGGGTCAGCCTGGAGAAGAGAAGGCTGTGGGGGGACCTCATTGCAGCCTGCCAGTGCCTGAAGGGAGCAGAGGAACAGGAGGGGAATCAGCTTGTTCAAGGGCAGAGCCTGGCAGGACAAGGGGGATGGAGGGAAGCTGGAGGAGGGAAGGGTTAGATTGGATATCAGGGGGAAGTTCTGTGCAGAGAGAGTGGTGAGGAGCTGGAAGGGGCTGCCCAGAGAGGGGATGGGTGCCCCGTCCCTGGGGGTGTTCAAGGCCAGGTTGGATGGGGCCCTGGGCAACCTTGTGTAGCTCCAGGCCTGAGGTTGGTGTCCCTGCCTGTGGCAGGGGGTTGGAGCTCTGTGACCCTTGGGGTCCCTTCCAACCCATGCCAGTCTATGATTCTATGATTTTGAAGTGCCTGTGGTAAGCTGGGAGCTCTCAGCCTGGCTGTCCCAGTCACTGTGTCCTGGTGGTAGGAGACAGCATTGTGTTTTCTGGGCAGAGGCTGCTCTAACCTGGCTCTGTGTGTCCATGTGCTTCTCCCCTCCCTACAGCTGCCTGAATTTTCTGAGCACCTTAGTACCATCCCCTAGCTTCTACCCTACAAAACCAAGCTGATTTCTCCTCCACCCCTCTAAATCACTGGCAGCTGAAGGGTTCTTTCTCTGCTGGTTCCTTTGTAGCATGATTCAGGCTAAAGGTGATGTGCTATACATTTTTAAGATGCCATTGTGGGTGTACTCTTCAGTCACAGCTAGCTGTCAAATGCTTAAACTCTTCCCCCTCCCTTCTCAGCTTTCCTCTGCTTAATCTTTGCTTTATCTCATTAGCAGCTGGTGTGACATAGTTTGAGTCAAAGATGATGAGCAGGGTTACTCATGGGGTCACAAACTCCAAACCAGGGAGGTCAAAAGGCTTGTGTGAATGCAAGTTGAAAGTCTTTGCCCTCTCTAACATGCCTGGGAACTCTGCACATCATACCTCACATTCATCAGGGGAAACATCATCGTTTTCTAAGCTGTGGGGTTCTTTAGCCTGAAGCTCAGAGCTTGCCCAAGTGCTGTTTTCTCTTTGGAAGGAGATCAGGGCTTGAGGAACCTGGGTTTTTTCTATGGAGCAGCAATGCTGTGGTCAGGTCTTTCCCTCAGTCCCACTGCTTCAGCTGTTGCACTGCTGGAGCTAAGCTGGAATCCAAACTCACCAGTCTTGGTGCCTATGAAGCAGGGATCCTTTATTGCAGTGCTGGGCACACAGGGGATCACTCCTCCCAATGTGTGCCCTCATTAGAGCCAAATTTCTCCTATTTACACAGATTAATTACACATATTCATTATCATTGCTAAGAAAAGGCAGGGTTATGCAATTTATTTCCAGGAAATCATTTCCATTCACTCCTCCCAACTAAAGCATGCTCAGGGACATTCAGGGGGTCTTCCAGTGGTCTTCAGGGATGAAGGCTGGGTGTCTTCCTCTCTCTCAGCTCATGCTCTTTACAGTGTTCTCCATGCTTATCTGGGCTCTCAACACCAGCACTGACTAGTTAGTTTTTCACTGAAAACAAGAGCTACCCTGTCTTTTAATAGGTGGTTAGCCTCATTATAATGACTCCTCTGTCTCCTACTTCCTCTAGTCTCAAGGCTGTGGCACTGTTATGGCTCAGTTTTGTAGCCACTTTGATAAACCAGCTGATGTGATCACAGCCAAATTCTGCTGAAATCCAAACCTAATCTATTCCTAACACCCCACCAGTTCTTACTTCTTTATCTTCAAGGCTGGGACTGTTGCATGGTTATGGTTCAGTTTTGCATCTGCTCTCACAAGCAGCTTCCACAGTTACAGCTTTCTCTGAAACTAGTCTATTCTTAAAACCATGAACATTCTTACCTTAAAGTTCTATTAATTGTCTCTTTAAGCTGCACCTACGTCAATCTATCCAGCATTCTTATATTTCACTGAATCAAAACCAGAGCAAATTTCATTTCCAATGAAAGACATTTCAGTTTGCCCTCCAGCCCCTTCCCCAGCCTGGTTCCCTTCTCTGGAGCAGAGGTTTCACTCCACTCCCTTGTTGCAAGCATTGAGGGGGAACAGGGCTTTGTGTAGCCCAGTCAACCGACCACCAACCTGTGCCAACAACACTTCAAATTCCCTCCCCTGTCCTAGGGAGCTCCCTGAGCTCCCACTGCCAGGGCCAGACAGATCACCTTAAATCCGTGGCTTAGAAAGTGTCTTACACACCCTTTAGTGTGAAGTTCTCTGGGGCTGCCAAGCTTGAACATGGAAAGCCAGCAGGTATAAGACAACATCTGACTTCATGCTGCCAGGGCTCCAGCTCAGAGGGGCTGTGCAAATTGACATTTGCTCAGGTCTGCTTTTGCTTCCTAAAAACTGACAGGCAAAGAGAGTTCACACTCTTTTAAAAGCAACATGATAGCCCTTGAGAGGAGGTTTATTTTCTTTGGACAATGCTCATACCTCCATTTCCCAGGTTGGAAGTGCTGCAGATAAGTAGTATAGGCTGAATTTTTTCCATCACCATAAACCGCTTGGCTTAGACATATATATGCTCTGAGAGATCTCTTCCTGTCACAGCTCATATTTTGAGGGTTACATCATATCTCTTCCTTTCCCTGAGCCTCTCCAATCCCTGCTCTGTTGGGAAGGGGCAGTGCCTGACCCTCATTTCTATGAGACAACTTACCAGTCACAGATCAAAGTGAAATGTTTTCAGAAGGTAAGGGGATGGGCAGATGGAGAGGAAGAGGTTAACTCTTCAAACAGGATAGGGGCAGCTCTGAAATCCATCAGCTTCTTGCTAAAGCCTCTTGTGTAGCTGGCCTGAGGTTGGTGGCCCTGCCTGTGGCAGGGGGGTTGGAGCTCTGTGATCCTTGGGGTCCCTTCCAACCCAGACCAGTCTGATTCTGTGATTTCTGTGGCCATCCCTGGGGGTGTTCAAGGCCAGGTTGGATGGGGCCCTGGGCAACCTTGTGTAGCTCCAGGCCTGGAGGTTGGTAGCCCTGCCTGTGGCAGGGGCTTGGATCTCTGTGATCTTTAGGGTCCCTTCCAACCCAGACCATTCTATGATTCTAAAGGGTAGAAAAAACTCCCCTGGTTTTTGCTTGCTGTTTTCCACTGCAGCTTTTAGCCTTGGGATTTGTTCAAAGGATTATTTCTTGGAGGGTGATGAATGTGCATAGCAGGACAGCTCTTTCATGGGCTGCTGGCTGGCGAGAATTAGCCTGATAGCCCTTTAGCTCAGTGGCTGCCTAAATGCTGAAGAGTGCTCACCTTTTCAAAGCTGGGAGAGCAGCAGGAGCTTGATGCTGATGGCTGTGTAATGACACTGAATGCATTCTACACGGGGAAAAGGGGGAGGGGGCTGGGAGGCTTCCCCCTCCTCTTTAAAGCCTGCAGACCAACTATGCAGACAGCATCTCATGAATGGAGAGAGCTGGGCTTGAGGCTTGACCTTGTCTACTATTACATTAGGAAGGGAAAGGCAGGTAACTGCTGGTAGCACATCCTCTCTCCCCAGCTCTGAGAGTAAGCTGCACACCCTGAAAGGGTTAAAAAGTAATTTTAAAAAGCAGTAGCAGTGCTTGGAGGTGCTGCAAGCATGGCTTAAATTGTGTGTGAATTTAAAAGGCTGGCTGGCTGGCTGGGAGCATGAGGATGATGCTGATCCTTGCTGGGATCCTCTGTGGAAGCATCTGCTCATCCAGTGGGATGGGGCTAAAGTTGTAGTTAAAATAATACCATTGTTTAGCTGAGGGGGGTTGATTTAGCTTGCATTCCTCCCTATTTTAGCCACAGTGTGGCCTGAAGTTAAGGCTCAGTTTGGATGCTGTAATTCAGATTAGTGGCTCGATGCACAGCCTGGGTCTAACTGGTGGCAGGGCACATCACTGCCTTATCACAGAATCACAGATTGTAGGGGTTGGAAGGGACCCCCAGAGCCCATAGGGTCCAACCCCCTGCCAAAGCAGTTCCCCAGCTCATACTGCACAGGTCGGTGTCCAGATGGGGCTGGAATCTCTCCAGAGAAGGAGACTCCACACCCCCTGGGCAGCCTGTCCCAGGGCTCCCTCACCCTCACTGGGGAAAAGTTCCTCCCCAGGTTGGTGTGGAACTCCCTGTGCTCCAACTTGCAGCCATTGGCCCTTGTCCTGTCCCCACAGACACTGAAAAGGGACTGGCCAATTCCCCCTGCACCCCATCCTTCAGATATTGATAAACATTGATTAGGTCCCCCCTCAGTCTTCTTTTCTCCAGGCTGTGTTCAGCCCCAGCTCTCTCAGCCTTTCCTCATAGGATAGATGATCCAGGCCCTTCATCATCTTCGTAGCCCTTCTCTGGACTCTCTCCAGGAGATCCCTGTCCTTTTTATCCCAGGGAGCCCAGCACTGGACACAACACTCCAACTGGGGCCTGCCCAGGGCAGAGCAGAGGGGGAGGATCCCCTCCTGTCACCTGCTGCCCACACTCCTCCTGATGCCCCCAGGATCCCATTGTCTCTCTCAGCCCCAGGGCACACTGCTGCCTCATGGCCACCCTGTCACCCCCCAGCACCCCCAGGTCCTTCTCCACCTCCTCTCCTCGAACCTTCCTCCTGCTCTCCTTATACCATCCTCCTCCTCTCCTTGCACCTTCCAGTCAGAAGCAGCCCAGACTACAGGAGCATTTTATGGGTCTCACCCACAAAACCCAGTTGAACTGGAGGCTCCTGAGCAGGACTTTGCAAAGCCCTTTCCCACTAGTTAAGGAACCTGGACAATAGAGTTCAACCCACTTTTAACCTGGCAAAACCAGAGCCTTTGAGCCACTGGGCTTTGAAGTGAGATTTTTTAGCTTCCCCTACACCCAGAAGGGAGAAGCAGGCCAGAAATAGCAGCAGAGCCTGGTATGTTTAGCTAGACCTTGTCTGCCCACTGTCTGGCCAAAGCTCTGGTCTGGTCTCAGGTACCAGATCTATTTGTGAACCTGCAGGAACTTGATATATTTAGTGTCTGTCCTATTTGAAGCCTCTCTGTGTGCACACAGAGGAAGAGGGTGGACAACAAATATTTGGCTAAGGATGTTTTGGGGGGATAGGTTGAAAAAAAAAATCACTAGCATGCATTTATTTAAGAAAGATATTAGGGTAGAAGCTAGTTCCTGTGGTCTTAAAATTGCTGGTCAAGCCAGTGAGGCAGCCAAAGGTGGGTTGTGTTTGGACAACACAAAGCAGCTACAGGTACTGTTTGGAAAGGAAGGACCTGTATTGCTTGGGGGGTTGTGGATACATGTGAAATCACTTTGATTTCTGGCATCCTGCAAAGATTTTGGGGGACTTGGGATTGAGCCTACATTGGCACTGCAGGTCCCCATGCTGCCCACCCACCACCCCCTGTCAGACACTGTGACCAGCAAGGCAAGAACCAACCAGCACACTGCACTCTGCATGGATTTCATCCTGCTCTTTCTTGTGTTGGGGGCCAAAGAGCCTTGGATTTCTTGGCTTCCCAAACACCAAGACAAGAAAGCTGCAACATAGACAAGAAATAAACTGGGTTGGTTGTGGGTTTTTTCCCAATTACAAACATAACACCAAATCTTTCCATAGAGACTTTGCTCATCCCAGAGGCATCTTCTCTCCTGCATTTAAACCCTTCCTTCATTTCCACTGAAGTCTCAGCTCCCAAGTCTTTTCTCCTGCCTTTTTAGAAAGCTTTCTCTTCACATGCCCAGGAGTGGGTGGAATCTGTTTGGATTTAAACATCTGGAGCTGTGCCTCAGTCACTAACAAGGTCCCAGCTGTTATATAAACATGGTGAAATAGATGCTGCAAGACAAAGAGGGGTTTGCCTCTGGGGGACAGCAATCCCCTGGGAACTGTATGCTGTGTTGAGCTGCAAGCACTTTTTGTTCTGGGTTTGTGCAGTACAAAAGGGTGAGGGATGAGAGTGCAACTCAGGATTAGGGTCCAGGAACAAATACAGTGCAGATTAGAAATGACAAAAGCTGAGGCCTTTTGCTAAGCTGTGAAATGCTTCAGCAGTGGCCTCATGGCTGCCAATGCAAAGCAGCTAATGAAAGGCAGCAGAGACAGGAGGGAGGGAGAGAAGGCAGGAGCACTGAAGCCTGGAGATGCTCTGGCATGGGTGGGAGGCTCAGCTTGGGATTCCATCAGCAGAGGGGTGACAGCAGGGACAGGGAGGGGATTGTCCCTCTCTGCTCTGCCCTGGGGAGGCCCCAGCTGGATCCTGTGTCCAGAGCTGGGGCCCAACCCAAGAAAGATGTGGGGCTGTTGGAGAGGGGTCAGAGGAGCCAGGGAGATGCTCAGAGGGCTGGAGCAGCTCCCCTGTGGAGAGAGGCTGAGGGAGCTGGGCTGGCTCAGCCTGGAGAAGAGAAGGCTGTGGGGGGACCTCATTGCAGCCTGCCAGTGCCTGAAGGGAGCAGAGGAACAGGAGGGGAATCAGCTTGTTCAAGGGCAGAGACTGGCAGGACAAGGGGGCTGGAGTGAAGCTGGAGGAGGGAAGGGTTAGATTGGATATTAGGGGGAAGTTCTGTGCAGAGAGAGTGGTGAGGGGCTGGAAGGGGCTGCCCAGAGAGGGGGTGGGTGCCCCGTGTCTGGGGGTGTTCAAGGCCAGGTTGGATGGGGCCCTGGGCAACCTTGTGTAGCTCCAGGCCTGAGGTTGGTGTCCCTGCCTGTGGCAGGGGGTTGGAGCTCTGTGACCCTTGGGGTCCCTTCCAACCCTTGCTAGTCTATGGTTCTATATTGATGGCTGGGCATCCCCAGGGCTGCTGCAGGAAGGAAGGGTATGGCTGAGCTCAGGCAGTGGAGGAGGACACAGGCATGCCATGCTGTCCTGGACGTAATTGTTCTGCCAACACAAAACAGATGGCAAAAGGTGAAAAGAAACATTCTGAAAGTTGTGTCAGTTTTTGCAATCAGATCCCAAGCCATGGGGAAGCATTTGGTTCAGAGACTGGAAGCAAAAGCAGCTGAGGCTCATGTGAAAACTTTCCAAGCCAGGAATCCTTTTGTGAAAGCTCAAAAACAAACCCCTTTTCTTTTTGCTGTCTCCAGGCAGGCCCCAGCTTTTCTGAAGCTGAGAGTCATTGGTTTTGTAACAGAGTGCAGTGTGTTGGCTTGGGGTGGCCTTTTGTGTCTGGGACTGAAGAGCAGCAGCAGGGCAGGTCCTGGGATGGCTCCTGGAGAGGAAAGGAGCAGGGTGGAAGGGAACATGGCCCAACCCTGACTGGTTTGATGCTTATTTTTGTTCACTTCTACATTCTACCTTGCTGAGGGAACAGCACCCACCCTCAGCAAGTGCTGCTGATCCAGAGCTGGGAGGGGTGGCTGCCAGGCAGGACACTGCGCTGCCATCCAGAGCCCTGGCCAGGCTGGAGAGCTGGGCAGGGAGAGACCAGATGGGGTTCAACAACAGCAAGTGGAGAGTCTGGCCCCTGGGGAGGAAGAACTGCTGGAATCAGGCCAGGCTGGGGGGGAGCTGCTGGAGAGGAGCTCTGTGGAGAAGGACCTGGGGGTGCTGGGGGGTGACAGGGTGGCCATGAGGCAGCAGTGTGCCCTGGGGCTGAGAGAGACAATGGGATCCTGGGGGCATCAGGAGGAGTGTGGGCAGCAGGTGACAGGAGGGGATCCTCCCCCTCTGCTCTGCCCTGGGCAGGCCCCAGCTGGAGTGTTGTGTCCAGTGCTGGGCTCCCTGGGATCAAACAGCCAGGGATCTCCTGGAGAGAGTCCAGAGGAGGCTGAGGAGATGCTGAAGGGCCTGGAGCATCTCCCCTGGGAGGAAAGGCTGAGAGAGCTGGGACTCTTCAGCCTTGAGAAGAGAAGACTCTGGGGGGACCTAATTAATGTCTATAATTATCTTAAGCATTGGATGCAGGAGGAATCAGCCAGCCCCTTTTCAGTGTCTGTGGGGACAGGACAAGGGGCAATGGCTGCAAGTTGGAGCACAGGAAGTTCCACAGCAACCTGGGGAGGAACTTTTCCCCAGTGAGGGTGAGGGAGCCCTGGGACAGGCTGCCCAGGGGGTGTGGAGTCTCCTTCTCTGGAGAGATTCCAGCCCTGTCTGGACACAGACCTGTGTCCCCTGTCCTAGGGACCCTGCTTTGGCAGGGGGTTGGACCTGATGATCTCTTGAGGTCCCTTCCAACCCCTGTGAGTCTGTGATTAATCTGTATTGTAGTGATGTTGGAAGTCCCCAAAGGAGTCACATCTTCTCTTTGGGTAAACCCTGCTGTGGAGGCTTTTCAGCTCAAAGCAGGTGAGATGAGGTTAGAGTTGTCCTCCTTTCCCAGAAGGGGTGAAGAAGTGTGAGCCAGAGGCTGATGGTAGCAGAAAAGGAGGTGGGGAAGTGAGTTTGCATGGCTGAACTCACCCAGGACACTACTGGCAGAACCAAACAGGGTCTCTTCAGGCTCAAGCCACAGTTATTTTAGCTGCCACCTGATTTTTCTATCACTATGCACAGTCAGTGACTCCAGGGAAAAGCAGGGTGATGTGGACACTGGAGCACTGAATCCAGGAGTAGATATACTACACTTCCACCCCTTCCCTCCATACCAGCTTCATCTTGCTCCCTGGTTCTTCACACCTTTCAAGGCTAAGGAGGCTTAACCCAAGCAGGACAAAAATACCTTAGGATTCATAGACTGGCATGGGTTGGAAGGGACCCCAAGGGTCACAGAGCTCCAACCCCCTGCCACAGGCAGGGACACCAACCTCAGGCCTGGAGCTACACAAGGTTGCCCAGGGCCCCATCCAACCTGGCCTTGGACATCCCCAGGCATGGGGCACCCACCCCCTCTCTGGGCAGCCCCTTCCAGCCCCTCACCACTCTCTCTGCAAAGAACTTCCCCCTAATATCCAATCTAACCCGTCCCTCCTCCAGCTTCACTCCACCCCCCTTGTCCTGCCAGTCTCTGCCCTTGAACAAGCTGATTCCCCTCCTGTTCCTCTGCTCCCTTCAGGCACTGGCAGGCTGCAATGAGGTCCCCCCACAGCCTTCTCTTCTCCAGGCTGAGCCAGCCCAGCTCCCTCAGCCTCTCTCCAGAGGGGAGCTGCTCCAGCCCTCTGAGCATCTCCCTGGCTCCTCTGACCCCTCTCCAACAGCCCCACATCTTTCTTGTGTTGGGCCCCAGCTCTGGACACAGGATCCAGCTGGGGCCTCCCCAGGGCAGAGCAGAGAGGGACAATCCCCTCCCTGTCCCTGCTGCCACCCCTCTGCTGATGGAGCCCAGGATCCCATCTCCCTTCCCAGCTGCCAGAGCCACTGCTGCTCATGGGGAGTTTCTCACCCACTGTGACACCCAGGTCCTTCTCACAGGGCTGCTCCCCAGGAGCTCCTCTCCCAGGCTGGATCTATGGCTGGGATTCTTCTTTTCCTTATTCTCCATATTCTCTTTTACTCATAGCTCCTGGCAAATGCTCTGATGGGCACCTGAGCTATCTGAAACCAACTCAGAAACTGAATGCACATCTGCCAAGCTCCCATTTCAGTGATCAATGACCATAATGTAGAGCCTTCAAGAATATTTTGGGAGCCAAGCAGCTGTTCACTGAAGAGCAATGCTACTGCTAGGAAATTAAACTGGTTTGGCTGCACCCCATGTTGCAAGGAAGAAAAGAGTGGCCCAAAGCCAATGGGACACAGCTTGCTCAGGCTAAGGAGCACAGCAGGGAGGCAGAAAACCAAGCAGAAACCCCCAGCTTCCTCAGTACAAGGGGAAAAATATGCTGCTGAGGTTTTTTACCCACAAAGCAAGAGGGGAGAGCAATCCCAGAAAGAGTTAACTCCCATGGCTCATGCATCCTCCCCTTCTCTGCTAGCCTTTTGCAATCACCACCTATTTAGGCCAAGAGCTGTGGAGATGTGTGTGCCAGCCCTTTTCTGGGATTTGTTTCCTTCTCCCTGAACTCCAAGTCTTAGAATTCAGCTACTAGCAGAGCTCAGCCCTGGATCTCCAACCTCTCCTGCTCTTATGAAACAATCTCACCCACATACTTGAGGTTGAATCAGCTCTTGCCTTTGCTTTCTGCTCTGCTCACACTGCCAACACGTCCCTGTGTGTGGAGCTTGCAGGTCTGCTCCATCCCCACTGCCTCCTTTGTCAAGCTGCAGCTTCACTTGCATCAAAGGCATCTACTCTGGCACAGACAAACTCCATGAAGGGAGTGAGTAAGCACACAAGTAGTAAGGAATCTGCTCTGGCAGCTGGGAAGGGAGATGGGATCCTGGGCTCCATCAGCAGAGGGGTGGCAGCAGGGCCAGGGAGGGGATTGTCCCTCTCTGCTCTGGCCTGGGGAGGCCCCAGCTGGTTCCTGTGTCCAGAGCTGGGGCCCAACACAAGGAAGATGTGGGGCTGTTGGAGAGGGGTCAGAGGAGCCAGGGAGATGCTCAGAGGGCTGGAGCAGCTCCCCTCTGGAGAGAGGCTGAGGGAGCTGGGCTGGCTCAGCCTGGAGAAGAGAAGGCTGTGGGGGGACCTCATTGCAGCCTGCCAGTGCCTGAAGGGAGCAGAGGAACAGGAGGGGAATCAGCTTGTTCAAGGGCAGAGACTGGCAGGACAAGGGGGATGGAGTGAAGCTGGAGGAGGGAAGGGGGAGAGGAGAGATTGGGGGGAAGTTCTGTGCAGAGAGAGTGGTGAGGGGCTGGAAGGGGCTGCCCAGAGAGGGGGTGGGTGCCCCGTGTCTGGGGGTGTTCCAGGCCAGGTTGGATGGGGCCCTGGGCAACCTTGTGTAGCTCCAGGCCTGAGGTTGGTGTCCCTGCCTGTGGCAGGGGGTTGGAGCTCTGAGACCCTTGGGGTCCCTGCCAACCCATGCCAGTCTATGATTCTAAAAGAGTAAAATGAGAGTATAAATAAGTATATGAGTAAAAGAGAATTTGGAGAAAAAGATGAGGTTTCCTTGTTGACACAACAGCTTGTTGTGGGTGTTTGTCTCCACGTGTACATAAAGGATAGAGAGGGTGATGTTAAGAACATCTGCTTGAGCTATTAAGTGGTGTTTGCTCCTGATTTTTATGTGGACTCTGTTTTCCCCATTAGCACAGCTGCTCTACACGTTGCTGTTGGAAGATAAAACACAACTCTGCCTGTATTTGCATCATGAAACCCTCCCAGCGTGACAAAAACTCTGTCCTGAAAGGGAAAACCATTCAGATCTGTTGAGAGTTATCAGGAGAAAGCTCTTAGCAATCCCTTCCCCTTGTGAAACCTGCAGCATCCTTATTTTGATCCTTTGTTCTTTCATCTGCCAATGTTAAGCTGAGCTCTGCAGCACTTTGAATTCTTCTTGGGCTGTTTGCTGTTGGTCCAGACTCAATGCAGACCCTTGAGTTGCTCTATCAAGAGTTCCCTGCTCCAAATTTACTCCATGGGAGCACAAAGGGGGATGGATGTGGATTGGTTTTGCTCTCAGCCAGGTTGTGAAAATGTCATTGAGTGTTGGCCTGCTGGAGCTAGCTGAAGACTGAAACACCCTCAAGGGAATGAAATGATGCTTGTTTCTTGCTGGTTTGTTCACTTTTTTAAAGGCAGAGTCCCACATCAGAGCAGGGTTTCTTTTTCTATGTATGACAGCATCTCTGGGGGGACACACAGACATATCATGGGCAGGGAGAGACCAGATGAGATTCATCAAAAGTAAGTGGAGAGTCTGGCCCCTGGGGAGGAAGAACTGCTGGAATCAGGACAGGCTGGGGGGGAGCTGCTGGAGAGGAGCTCTGTGGAGAAGGACCTGGGGGTGCTGGGGGGTGACAGGGTGGCCATGAGCCAGCAGTGTGCCCTGGGGCTGAGAGAGACAATGGGATCCTGGGGGCATCAGGAGGAGTGTGGGCAGCAGGTGACAGGAGGGGATCCTCCCCCTCTGCTCTGCCCTGGGCAGGCCCCACCTGGAGTGTTGTGTCCAGTGCTGGGTTCCCTGGGATCAAACAGCCAGGGATCTCCTGGAGAGAGTCCAGAGGAGGCTGAGGAGATGCTGAAGGGCCTGGAGCATCTCCCCTGGGAGGAAAGGCTGAGAGAGCTGGGGCTGTTCAGCCTGGAGAGAAGAAGACTCAGGGGGGACCTGATCAATGTCTCTCAATATCTGAAGGATGGGGTGCAGGGGGAATGGCCAGCCCCTTTTCAGTGTCTGTGGGGACAGGACAAGGGGCAATGGCTGCAAGTTGGAGCACAGGGAGTTCCACAGCAACCTGGGGAAGAACTTTTCCCCAGTGAGGGTGAGGGAGCCCTGGGACAGGCTGCTCAGGGGGTGTGGAGTCTCCTTCTCTGGAGAGATTCCAGCCCCATCTGGACACCGACCTGTGCAGTAGGAGCTGGGGAGCTGCTTTGGCAGGGGGGTTGGACCCCAGGAGCTCTCCAGGTCCCTTCCAACCCCTACAACTCTGTGACTCTGTGATTCTGTGATCATGGGAACTGTGTACTGGAGCCTGAGGTACCATGCTGGCTCTGACAGTGGGGTTTTTTTTCAAGTCCAAGAGCAAACCATTCAAGTTTGCACCTCATCTTTTCATTCTGTGAAATGACCTGCAAGGACAAGTCCAAAAGTCCTGCCCAGACACACAGCCTGGTGGTAGGAAACGCAGGTATCCACACTGGGGCATGGGTACCACCCCAGGATCCTGTTGGGGATGCCAGCATCTCCAGCCTTGTGGTGGTCAGAGCCTCGTTGGAAACAGATGTAGCAACTTGTTTTTATTTGCTAAGCTGCTGAACTAATTACAAGAATAACAGGGAACAGTATTAGGAAGGCCTGAAGCAGCATTCCTGAGCTCTTTTGTCAAGAGGTTTTATTTTTTTGCAGCTTTTTGAATTCTCTTGTCCTCTTGTTGTGGCTCAGATGGCTGGTTTCTTTCTCTGCCTGTTGCTCTGATGTGATAAATCCTGGTAAGAGATTCTTGGCTCCAATAAGGGCTTTTGAACATCAAAACATCCCCTCTGCCTTGGAAAGTGTGTGAGATGCTGATGCTCAGAAGCTGTAGGGAAGAATTGCCGTGTGTTGCCCTGCTGAGATGCTCTTTCCTCAGCAGCTCATCTCTTGCTGGGCTGGTAGAGCAGGAAGGAGTTAAAAAAGCCAAACCCAAATGAGCTGGATCAGAACACCAGTGCTTCAGTGCCAGAGGTTTAGCTGATGGTCTCTGCTGCAGGAGGGATCTTCAGGTGGTGGTTGGAGCTGGGACCTCAGGATGCTTGGATGTGATTTCCTGCCCCTTCTGGGCTTTGGAGAAGCAGTTGGCTTTATTTCTCAGCCTGCAAAAGTAGGCTGAGGGGCTGCTTTCTCCCATCCTTCAGCTGCTCTGTTTGTCTTGGAGGCTTTTCAGGCTTGCCACCACCTTCCATCCCTGTACAGACCTCTGATGGTGCAGGAGGGTGATGCATTGAGGATGACTAATAGGTGCAACGTGGGAATAACCAGTTTGCCTGGTGGTGGAAGCATCAGGCAGATGTTTAACATCTGGAATAGTGCTCTCTGACTCAAACAGGGCTAGTGACTGCTGATGCACAGCTTCCTTGCAAAGCACAGGCATTTCCAACATGTGAAATCACCCTCCCCCATCCTAAAAAGCTTCCCTTCCCCCCCCTGTACCCAGGGCTGACTGTGACCTCCAGCCTGGGGAGACTGAAGTGAGATTGAAGATGAGCCAGCAGAGGCTCTGGCAGCTGGGAAGGGAGATGGGATCCTGGGCTCCATCAGCAGAGGGGTGGCAGCAGGGCCAGGGAGGGGATTGTCCCTCTCTGCTCTGCCCTGGGGAGGCCCCAGCTGGATCCTGTGTCCAGTGCTGGGGCCCAACACAAGAAAGATGTGGGGCTGTTGGAGAGGGGTCAGAGGAGCCAGGGAGATGCTCAGAGGGCTGGAGCAGCTCCCCTCTGGAGAGAGGCTGAGGGAGCTGGGCTGGCTCAGCCTGGAGAAGAGAAGGCTGTGGGGGGACCTCATTGCAGCCTGCCAGTGCCTGAAGGGAGCAGAGGAACAGGAGGGGAATCAGCTTGTTCAAGGGAGAGACTGGCAGGACAAGGGGGATGGAGTGAAGCTGGAGGAGGGAAGGGTTAGATTGGATCTTAGGGGGAAGTTCTTTGCAGAGAGAGTGGTGAGGGGCTGGAAGGGGCTGCCCAGAGAGGGGGTGGGTGCCCCGTCCCTGGGGGTGTTCAAGGCCAGGTTGGATGGGGCCCTGGGCAACCTTGTGTAGCTCCAGGCCTGAGGTTGGTGTCCCTGCCTGTGGCAGGGGGTTGGAGCTCTGTGACCCTTGGGGTCCCTTCCAACCCATGCCATTCCATGATTCTATGGGAATGGCTGTCAAGTGAAAGCCACAGGTGCATTTTAGCACCTTGCAGATCATAGAAGATGTCAGGCCTAATTGGGAAGAGGGGGGAAATGTTCCATTTCAGTGAGTTTAACATGCAGGAGAGCTGAGACTGACGTAACTCTGTGTCGTGAACATACTTGGGGCTTTATATAGGGTGACTATATCCTGCAGTCACAGACAGAAAGCCTCCCCTTGGCTGGCTCACCCACTTTCTCAGCTGTCAATGCAAATTTCCTCCTCAGTTCCTCTTTTCATGTGCTTTTCTAGTGCAGTTTTAAGCTTTGGCTCTCAGTCCCTTGGGTTAATCCTTTTAAATGGGCTTTTATTAAAAACACTTTCAGATCCTCAGAAGTCAAAAGTATTTTTCAACTGGATTTAAGGCTTTGATTGCCTCTTGTTCCCTGGGCAAGCCACTAAGGCAAGGTAGAGAAACAAGGTGTGCTCTCAGGGCAGGCCTGGCCTGTAGCTTCAGGTAAACATGCTTTCTCCATCAAGGGAAGAGCTGGAAACGTTTCATAAGCTGCACCAGGGGAGAAGTGAGTTGCAGGCACTGGAAACCAGCCTGAGGAGGCTTTTGGTGTTTTTCTGCCAGCACGTAGTCAAAGGCTGTGCAATATTTCAAGGGAACCTGCCAAATGCAGGAGAAGCTCTTTATATTGCAAATGGATTTCCCAGGCTGTGCAGGAGGTGTGCAGGTTTCCTCTCACACCAGAGCCTTGGTTTGAGGGTCTCAGATGTAAGAAACAGGGATGTTGGTGGGGTTTTTTATTTCTCCTTGAGGGCTACAAGAGCTTTTCAAACTGAAACCCAAACTGGAAACCCCAAGTAGCACGATCCTGCTGGGTAAAAATCACAAGGTCTTGTTTTCCAGGGATACTGGGGGTCTCATGGATGCTCCAGCTGAGTTGCTGGAGGGCTGAATTCCTGCAGCTGGAGGTGAAAGGAGGAATCAGTGATCTGGTTTGCTGGGAAACTAGCTGGGCAGGGGGGCTGGACTCGATGAAGAGAAGGCTGTGGGGGGACCTCATTGCAGCCTGCCAGTGCCTGAAGGGAGCAGAGGAACAGGAGGGGAATCAGCTTGTTCAAGGGCAGAGACTGGCAGGACAAGGGGGATGGATTAAAGCTAAAGGAGGGAAGGGTTAGATTGGATATTAGGGGGAAGTTGTTTCCATAGAGAGTGGTGAGGGGCTGGAACAGGCTGCCCAGAGAGGGGGTGGGTGCCCCGTGTCTGGGGGTGTTCCAGGCCAGGTTGGATGGGGCCCTGGGCAACCTTGTGTAGCTCCAGGCCTGAGGTTGGTGTCCCTGCCTGTGGCAGGGGGTTGGAGCTCTGTGACCCTTGGGGTCCCTTCCAACCCTTGCCATTCTATGATTCTATGATCTCTTGAGGTCCCTTCCAACCCCTACAATTCAGTGAGTCTGTGAAACTAGGTGGTAAGTGTAGATAATTTTAAAAAATGGGGGCATGGGGGGAAGAAAAGGAGCAGGGAGGGGAGAAGCCTTAAGGGACTCATTGCAAAGTGGTACAGACAAAACAGCAGCAGAGCTGTGCTGGAGGAGCTGCCTGTGCCTTTCCCAGCCCCAGCAGACTCTCCCTACACTTGGTGTCTGTTAGTTGCATCAGTGTCAGTGAAGCATCTGGAGAATGGATGCGCCACGTGGACCCTGCACATCCTCCTGCCATCTCCAGGACTCTGGTACCTGTGGTGCTGCTGATCAAGATGCAGCAGCCTGAGTCTCTCTAATGCTCTGGGCATATTTTTTTTTCCCCCTAAGTGATTGAATTTGAGGCAGGGGAGGGGAGGATTCCTCAGTTCTGAGGTAACCATTAGCAGAACCACGTGGGGTTTATACATTTTTTTTTTTTGACAAGAAAAGGTCTCCTGGAAGCAAGTTGTAAAATTTTCAGTAGCTCTTTTGTAATTGCTTGCCACAGTGGAGATTTTCCAGTCAGCCTTTGCTTTGGGTCCCTGCAAGGTTTGTTTGTGCAGTGTCCTCACGTAGGCTCCAAATGTGAAATCCATCCAACCTCCATGACTCATCTGCTGTCCCAAGGAACACTTCAGCTGGAGGAGGAACCCAACTCAGGGAAACAGTGAAACACATTGGGATCCCAGCTTTCAGAGGTGAGGAAGGGATGTCCAGAGCCTTGGTGAGAGCCCACCATGCCCTTCCCTGCCCAGGCTCCCACCTCCTTGCACCCTGCCAGTGTTACAGTGGCCCATGGCAAGGCTGAGCTCTGTGTATTTCCATAGTAGCTGAGGCTCAACAGAGGTTGCTGTGCTTCTATAACAGGGGCTTTGATGAACTGAAGTAACAAAGGAGGTTTGTTACACAGCCACTTGTAAAATAATGCTTTTTAATTTTATTTTTAATAAGAAAAAGCATCCTCTTTCCCAGGCAGGGTTTGCACAAGGTGGCAAGGTTGGTTTGTTTCCCTGTCACATCTTCTCCTAAGCAGCTTTTCCTTTCTGCCTCCCTCTGATCAGCCATAACCCTGGCTAGAACTGAGCTTGGTTTCCCACCTTGAAGCTCCACAATGGGTTTCCTTCCAAACCAGCAGAGGGAATTAGCCAGCCCCTTTTCAGTGTCTGTGGGGACAGGACAAGGGGCAATGGCTGCAAGTTGGAGCACAGGGAGTTCCACACCAACCTGGGGAAGAACTTTTCCCCAGTGAGGGTGAGGGAGCCCTGGGACAGGCTGCCCAGGGGGTGTGGAGTCTCCTTCTCTGGAGAGATTCCAGCCCCATCTGGACACGCTTCAGGGCTTCTCCAGGCTCCTGGTGAAGGTTTTTAAGCCCCACATAACAGCAGTGCCAATCCCAGCAGCCCCCCAGGTACCGCTGTCACGGGACCCAGCCAAGATCTCATCACAGCAGGGATGTGAACCAGGCTTACAAGCCCATGGGACTGAGCAGGCTGCAGCCAGGGCTATGGAGATGCTGAAGGGCCTGGAGCATCTCCCCTGGGAGGAAAGGCTGGGTGAGCTGGGGCTGTTCAGCCTGGAGAGAAGAAGACTCAGGGGGGACCTGATCAATGTCTATCAATATCTGAAGGATGGGATGCAGGGGGAATGGCCAGCCCCTTTTCAGTGTCTGTGGGGACAGGACAAGGGGCAATGTCTGCAAGTTGGAGCACAGGGAGTTCCACAGCACCCTGGGGAGGAACTTTTCCCCAGTGAGGGTGAGGGAGCCCTGGGACAGGCTGCCCAGGGGGTGTGGAGTCTCCTTCTCTGGAGAGATTCCAGCCCCGTCTGGACACCGACATGTGTGCCCTGTCCTAGGGACCCTGCTTTGGCAGGGGGTTGGACCTGATGATCTCTTGAGGTCCCTTCCAACCCCTACAATTCTTGATTCCTGTTTCTTTTCTGCTTCCAGAACATGAACATCCAGGTGGAGGACATAAGGATCCGTGCCATCCTCGCCACCTACCGCAAGCGGGTGCCTGTCACCGAGGGTTACGTGGAGGTGAAAGACCAAGGGACCTGGAAGCAGATCTGTGACAAGCACTGGACCATGAAGAATTCCAGAGTTGTCTGTGGCATGTTTGGATTCCCAAGTGAGAGGAAATACAACACCAACGTCTACAAGTAAGAGCAGAGCTTTGTATGAGGCCCAAGCAGCGTGTTTCTCTGAACACTTGGGGCCTTGTTCAAAAATGCAAATTGTCAAATGACACTGGAGACCTTGAGGTAGCAAAACCTTCAACTGCTTCATTCCTTCAGATCACATTTTCCTTCTGTGTAAATATTTGAAATATCAAGCATTTCCCTGGGCAGACAGGGCAGTTGTTTGATCTCCCTGTGCTGACTGGAGACCTAGGACAGGATCAGCTGCTGTGTTGGATAGGTCCTGTGGTAGGTGATGTGCACACTCAGCCCAAGAAAGTTTGGGATTTTTTTTCCTTTCATAGAATCCTAGAATGGCATGGGTTGGAAGGGACCCCAAGGGTCCCAGAGCTCCAACCCCCTGCCACAGGCAGGGACACCAACCTCAGGCCTGGAGCTACACAAGGTTGCCCAGGGCCCCATCCAACCTGGCCTTGAACACCCCCAGACACGGGGCACCCACCCCCTCTCTGGGCAGCCTGTTCCAGCCCCTCACCACTATCTCTGCACAGAACCTCCCCCCAATCTCTCCTCTCCCCCTTCCCTCCTCCAGCTTCACTCCATCCCCCTTGTCCTGCCAGTCTCTGCCCTTGAACAAGCTGATTCCCCTCCTGTTCCTCTGCTCCCTTCAGGCACTGGCAGGCATAGTTCTTCCTACACTGTTCCCTAGAAATAACACCCCAAAGCAGATGCCAAATAGTTTAAATGAAATTCTGTCTTGTTTCTTCCCTACACTGTGACCTGCAGAGTGGGAAACTAGAAACTGGTTAAGGGGAGTAGTGAGTTCTCCAGACAGGAGTTGTGGTTTTCCTGCCTGCTCCTTCTGGCCTGTGTGATTGCTATTTCTGAGAGCTCCCCCTGGAACCAGCTGGCCACGTTTCATTCCTTTCATTAGCAAGATCCCCATCAATTGAAGAGGTCCTTGGGTAGGAATAGTGTAAAGCCACACAGCAGCACAAAGAATATACAATAAATAACCCAAGTGAAGTTCTGCTTTCAGGCTTCCCAGGGAGATGAGCAGTGAACTAATGATTGCTACCAGGCTCTCTTCTATTCTGCCCTGGATACCAGGGAGAGGAGTGTTTGCTCCCAGCTTTGCAGTGTGTCTCCATCAGACTCAGCTCTGAGGTTTCCATCCCCTGCATTGGAGCAGGAGGGCAGAATAAATTCCCTCTTGTAAGACAAAGGAGAGACTTTTCCTGCTTCTCAGCCACGGTGTTTCCAAGAAAAGCATTCACTTTAGCAGCTGGAGCCATCTGCCTTAAATAAAAGAGCACTTGGTAATTGTCCTGTCCACGTAGAGATGGAAAAACTGAGGCACAGTTGTTGAGCATCATCACAGAGTTGTAGGGGTTGGAAGGGACCTGGAGAGCTCCTGGGGTCCAACCCCCCTGCCAAAGCAGCTCCCCAGCTCATACTGCACAGGTCGGTGTCCAGATGGGGCTGGAATCTCTCCAGAGAAGGAGACTCCACACCCCCTGGGCAGCCTGTCCCAGGGCTCCCTCACCCTCACTGGGGAAAAGTTCTTCCCCAGGTTGCTGTGGAACTCCCTGTGCTCCAACTTGCAGCCATTGCCCCTTGTCCTGTCCCCACAGACACTGAAAAGGGGCTGACCATTCCCCCTGCATCCCATCCTTCAGATATTGATAGACATTCATAAAGTCCCCCCTGAGTCTTCTTCTCTCCAGGCTGAACAGCCCCAGCTCTCTCAGCCTTTCCTCCCAGGGGAGATGCTCCAGGCCCTTCAGCATCTCCTCAGCCTCCTCTGGACTCTCTCCAGGAGATCCCTGGCTGTTTGATCCCAGGGAGCCCAGCACTGGACACAACACTCCAGCTGGGGCCTGCCCAGGGCAGAGCAGAAGGGGAGGATCCCCTCCTGTCACCTGCTGCCCACACTCCTCCTGATGCCCCCAGGATCCCATTGTCTCTCTCAGCCCCAGGGCACACTGCTGCCTCATGGCCACCCTGTCACCCCCCAGCACCCCCAGGTCCTTCTCCACAGAGCTCCTCTCCAGCAGCTCCCCCCCAGCCTGTCCTGATTTCAGCAGTTCTTCCTCCCCAGGTGCAAGATCATATTCTGCAATGTTAAAAATCCCATTGCCCAGAGCTGGAGTTGGGAATACACAGTGCTTACAACCCCCAGGCTGCTGCTGTGCCCAAGCAGATGGATTACTCCAGGAGCCTCACAGCCCTGATCCCTCCCTGCTCTTGTTTCCAGTGAGCAGTGACAGCTTGCTGGGCTCCTGCACCCTCACAAGGATAGTTTGGAAAGTATGCTGAGTATTAGCCCAGGTTGGAAGGGGATGGGATGTCATTTTACTGGAGGGAAGAGACTTGTAAAATGTTGTCATCTAGAGTTTTCCTTGCTTAGCATGGTTTAAAAAGCTGCCTTAGTTCTTGGGTCATTTGCCTTTGTGCTACCAGTAGCTGCGTCTCTGGTGTTGCTGGGGAGGGAAAAATCCCAGTTGGGGAGGGAAACCTCCCAGTTGTGGGGGGAAATCTCCCAGCTGGGGAGGGAAAAATCCCAGTTGGGAAAGGAAACCTTCCAGTTGGGGAAGGAAACCTTCCAGTTGAGGGGGGAAAAATCCCAGTTGAGGAGGGAAAAATCCCAGTTGGGGAGGGAAACCTCCCAGTTGTGGGGTGAATTGTCCCATTGCTGGGTTGGGAACATCACAAGGGATCTGAGCTTTTGAGATCAAGGTACTAGCACAGTGACTGCTGTGATCTGCTCTCTGCTTTGTCCCACACACCTTCTGGCTGTATTCTGTCTTGCAGAGGGAAGAGCTCATCTCTGGCCAGTGACTTGAACTAAACCCTCTCTCCATGCAAGTGTGAGGCCTGAGAAACGTTTTTCTCATTCCTTGAGCTTTGCTCTCCCTAATTCCAAAATCCTTTTCTCCCAAGAGCAGATCCTTCCCTGCTCCTGTTCCACAGCCAGGAGATAGGCTGCAATTAGGTTTCTGTCCCTCTCCCACATCCCCACCAGTCCCACTACGGTTTCCATGCTGAGCTAGCTGGTACCCTGCTCTGCTTCTGCACAATGGTGGGAGGTGAAATGATTTGCAGATGGATCTTGCTTGAAAGAAAACAACTTAGTTCATTGTTGTCCCAGTGCCAGGGTTTTATTCCTGAATGTAACTGTGACTCTGCTGTTGACAACACGATTTATGTTAGGAAATGAAACAAATCTCAGGGTTGTTTCCATGGCCTTGTTCAGGCTTCAAAGTGATTTTATATAAGCACCACTTGTTAATTCCTCCTCCCAAGTCCTGCTCTGCTTGAGAAAGCTTTTTGCTGATGGGGAAGAGGAGAAATTTGTGAGTGGAGATGCTGAAGGAAGGCAGGGAGCAGGACCTGATCATAGAATCATAGAATGGCAAGGGTTGGAAGGGACCCCAAGGATCATAAAGCTCCAACCCCCCTGCCACAGGCAGGGACACCAACCTCAGGCCTGGAGCTACACAAGGTTGCCCAGGGCCCCATCCAACCTGGCCTTGAACACCCCCAGGGATGGAGCACCCACCCCCTCTCTGGGCAGCCCCTTCCAGCCCCTCACCACTCTCTCTGCACAGAACTTCCCCCTAAGATCCAATCTAACCCTTCCCTCCTCCAGCTTCACTCCATCCCCCTTGTCCTGCCAGTCTCTGCCCTTGAACAAGCTGATTCCCCTCCTGTTCCTCTGCTCCCTTCAGGCACTGGCAGGCTGCAATGAGGTCCCCCCACAGCCTTCTCTTCTCCAGGCTGAGCCAGCCCAGCTCCCTCAGCCTCTCTCCAGAGGGGAGCTGCTCCAGCCCTCTGAGCATCTCCCTGGCTCCTCTGACCCCTCTCCAACAGCCCCACATCTTTCTTGGGTTGGGCCCCAGCTCTGGACACAGGATCCAGCTGGGGCCTCCCCAGGGCAGAGCAGAGAGGGACAATCCCCTCCCTGGCCCTGCTGCCACCCCTCTGCTGATGGAGCCCAGGATCCCATCTCCCTTCCCAGCTGCCAGAGCCACTGCTGCTCATGGGGAGTTTCTCACCCACTGTGACACCCAGGTCCTTCTCACAGGGCTGCTCCCCAGGAGCTCTTCTCCCAGGCTGGATCTATGGCTGGGATTCTTCCAGCCCAAGTGCAAGACCTTATACTTGGCAGTGTTGAACCTCTGATGCCTTACAGCTTTGGATGGAGGAGTTTAGCAGCTCTAGGATATTTTGTTCAATGTTGGGCCAAACAGCATCTCCCAGTTTAACCAGTCTGCTTGTAGCATTATCAATCCAGTTGGATGTGCAGGATAGTTAATTGCTTCTCTGCTTGTAGTAGAAATCATCCTGGTTTGGGCTTTAGTAGGAGGTGGCTTCTCTTCTGCCTCCCTGGGGCTGAAGGCTGCAAACTTCAGCAAGGACTTGATGAATTTGAGTGTAGACACAGCTCCTAGCACCAGAAATGTACACTCACATGTCTGAAGGGTTCACCAGCTCCCATTCAGTGTGTTACCAGTGAATTTTCCCAGCATGTCTGTGAGTAATGATCTGTCTTCTGCTCTCCTGGAGTCCCCTCTCTCATCCTCACATGACAAGGCTGCTGTAACTAAACCTTGAGCCCCTTCCCACAGTACCTGTGGCTTAACCTGTGTCTTTGCTAAAAGCTGGTGTGCTGAAGGGCCACCTCCCCTCACCAGTATGAATGGGTTTGACTCCAACTTGATGTAGAATTGGCTAAACTCTCACAGCATGAGTGTTCAATCACAGCTCTGATAAGGGCAGAATTGCCCTTGGTTTGCCAGTGAGAGGTGGGTAATCATAGAATCATGGAATGGCTGGGTTGGAAGGGATCCCAAGGGTCACAGAGCTCCAACCCCCTGCCACAGGCAGGGACACCAACCTCAGGCCTGGAGCTACACAAGGTTGCCCAGGGCCCCATCCAACCTGGCCTTGGACACCCCCAGACACGGGGCACCCACCCCCTCTCTGGGCAGCCCCTTCCAGCCCCTCACCACTCTCTCTGCACAGAACTTCCCCCTAAGATCCAATCTAACCCTTCCCTCCTCCAGCTTCACTCCATCCCCCTTGTCCTGCCATTGTCTATCCTTTTAAAAACTTTTAAAGAAACCTTTTAAAAGGTTGCCCTCTTCTCATGCTATAAAGTAAGCAGCAGGAACATCCAGGGTTTCTATCTGTAGAATTAATCTATATTCTATTTTTTAAATAGACCTCTATTTATCTGTTTGGGGTGGGGAAGTGAGGTGGGGCTTTCTCTGGCTATTGCTCCCCAGCCTACCAAGGACTGTTAATACCAACCAGATGTTGATGCCTCATGAAATTTCCAGGCTGAGGTCATTGTTTGCTGTTACAAGGCATCCCCATAATTACTTCCCTGAGACAGGCAGTGTTTCTTGTCTGCTCTGGAGTTCAGGGAGCTCTCTGCACATGTCTGGGGAGGGTTCTCAGTGAAAACTCTCCTTTGAGTTCTTGCTCCTGAGCACACAGGCTTAGAGGGTGGTGGGGGCAGTGCTGGCTTGTGTCTGCAGAGCCTGGAGCAGCCCCTATGAACATGGGTGGCTCTGGGTGCTCTCCAGTGGGTAACACGTGCCTGGAACTGCCCTGGTGATCTGCAGTCTGAGGGAGCTGTTAACCTCCAGAAGTCCAAAGACTTTTGTGGCTTTTTGAGGCATCCTGGGGGGTTTGTTTCAAAGGAACAAAAAATCCTCAAGGTTTAGCCCAAACTGACCCAGATCTTCTAGCTGAAAACTGCCTGGTGCTTTCTTTCAGCCTGCATCCTTAGAGAACCATAGAATCACAGACTGGCATGGGTTGGAAAGGATCCCAAGGATCACAGAGCTCCAACCCCCTGCCACAGGCAGGGACACCAACCTCAGGCCTGGAGCTACACAAGGTTGCCCAGGGCCCCTCCAACCTGGCCTTGAACACCTCCTGGTATGGGGCACCCACCCCCTCTCTGGGCAGACAATCCTAACCCCATCTCCATCCCAATCCCAATCCCATCTCCATCCCAATCATAGAATCCCAGCCTGGTCTGGGTTGGAAGGGGCTCCCAAGGGTCACAGAGCTCCAACCCCCTGCCACAGGCAGGGCCACCAACCTCAGGCCTGGGGCTACACAAGGTTGCCCAGGCATGCTTCCTGCTTTTATTTTTTATTATTCTTTAACTATTTATTCCACCCTCCTATTTCCCATCACTTTTTTACTGACTCAGGGTCCCTGACAGCTCTGGCTTCACAGCCAGAGTTCTACCCCCAGCACAGACAGGGTTGTTGACCTCAGCCCTGCCCCTTCCTCCATCCTTTCCAGCGCAGCATTTATTCCCCATCACAAGATGTAATTGCATCTCTATCTCCAGCATTTGGCCCTAACCTCAACCCAGAGGAGTTTGTTTCCAGAAAGGATTAGTTGGTGGCTGCAAGCCATATGAGCCTAGACAACTGCTGAGCTCGTCAGCTAGGCTTAGTGAGCAGAAGAGCATGAGATAGTCCCCTTGAGCATCTAAGAGCGTGCAAATTAGCCCATGTGGGACCACCAAAGGGCATGGACTGGGAAAACCTTGACCCATCCAGTTTAGTTTTGAGCCAAGGACCTCTGAGAGGCTCTTTGTCCCTTTAGCAGACCCTGTCCAAGCTCACTATCCTGCAAGAACATACTGGAGTTAATGGGAGATGCTGCTCTTTTTCCCATGAAGTTCCACCCACCCAGCTGTGTCATATCTCCCAGCTAATCCCTGGATGCCCAGGGCTGCATGGAAGCTAGTTGTGGAATAAGGAGCAGCAAAGGGATTTCACAGAACCACATGAAGATCACAGCAGGGTGTTGGCTTCTCTGCAGCTTCACCTTTTATAGAATTGTAGGGGTTGGAAGGGACCTGGAGAGCTCCTGGGGTCCAACCCCCCTGCCAAAGCTGCTCCCCAGCTCATACTGCACAGGTCGGTGTCCAGATGGGGCTGGAATCTCTCCAGAGAAGGAGACTCCACACCCCCTGGGCAGCCTGTCCCAGGGCTCCCTCACCCTCACTGGGGAAAGGTTCCTCCCCAGGTTGGTGTGGAACTCCCTGTGCTCCAACTTGCAGCCATTGCCCCTTGTCCTGTCCCCACAGACACTGAAAAGGGGCTGGCCATTCCCCCTGCATCCCATCCTTCAGATATTGATAGACATTGACTAGGTCCCCCCTGAGTCTTCATCTCTCTAGACTGAACAGCCCCAGCTCACCCAGCCTTTCCTCCCAGGGGAGATGCTCCAGGCCCTTCAGCATCTCCTCAGCCTCCTCTGGACTCTCTCCAGGAGATCCCTGGCTGTTTGATCCCAGGGAGCCCAGCACTGGACACAACACTCCAGCTGGGGCCTGCCCAGGGCAGAGCAGAGGGGGAGGATCCCCTCCTGTCACCTGCTGCCCACACTCCTCCTGATGCCCCCAGGATCCCATTGTCTCTCTCAGCCCCAGGGCACACTGCTGGCTCATGGACACCCTGTCACCCCCCAGCACCCCCAGCTCCTTCTCCACAGAGCTCCTCTCCAGCAGCTCCCCCCCAGCCTGGCCTGATTCCAGCAGTTCTTCCTCCCCAGGGGCCAGACTCTCCACTTGCTGTTGTTGAACCCCATCTGGTCTCTCCCTGCCCAGCTCTCCAGCCTGGCCAGGGCTCTGGATGGCAGCGCAGTGTCCTGCCTGGCAGCCACCCCTCCCAGCTTTGTATCATCTCCCATTTGACACTCACCTGGGCTGTATCTCTGTCTCAGGCACTGTTTTAGCTCTGATACTGCCCTCTGAGCACCTTACAACACACTTCAGATGAAGCTGGGTTGCTCTCCTTGTTTATCACACCTACCCCTTCCCCCCCTAGGAATCCCTGGAGCAACTCCAGGCGAGTGCTGCAGTTTGGGATCAAGAAGCAGAAACCTCTGCCAACCTCCTCTGCTGTGAACATGTCATCAGGGGAATGGCTCTTGCATCCAGAAATTGCTTTCAGGCTCTCAGCTGTTAACACCACAGCTTTGAGAGCAGCTGGAGCTTTTTCCCAGCCTGCCATCTTCTCACAGCTGATGTGTGATGGCCAGCAGAAAGAGCAGCTCCTTTACAGGGAGGTCTTTGTGGGGGTCTTCTTGAGATGACCTGCTTATTTCCAGGTGATGCCTTAACAGAGAGTTGTTGTGTGTATGAAGGGAGCAGCCTTTGAGTAACACTCTCCAGTCCTGGGTTAATTTCAGAGTGGGTTATTTCCCCCAATGTAGCTATATAAGTGTGGAGTTTTTAATGGATTCATAGAATCACAGGGGTTGGAAGGCACCTCAAGAGCTCAGGGGGGTTCAACCCCCCTGCCAAAGCAGCTCCCCAGCTCATACTGCACAGGTCGGTGTCCAGACGGGGCTGGAATCTCTCCAGAGAAGGAGACTCCACACCCCCTGGGCAGCCTGTCCCAGGGCTCCCTCACTCTCACTGGGGAAAAGTTCCTCCCCAGGTTGCTGTGGAACTCCCTGTGCTCCAACTTGCAGCCATTGCCCCTTGTCCTGTCCCCACAGACACTGAAAAGGGGCTGGCCATTCCCCCTGCACCCCATCCTTCAGATATTGATAGACATTGATTAGGTCCCCCCTGAGTCTTCTTCTCTCCAGGCTGAACAGCCCCAGCTCTCTCAGCCTTTCCTCCCAGGGGAGATGCTCCAGGCCCTTCAGCATCTCCTCAGCCTCCTCTAGACTCTCTCCAGGAGATCCCTGGCTGGTTGATCCCAGGGAGCCCAGCACTGGACACAACACTCCAGCTGGGGCCTGCCCAGGGCAGAGCAGAGGGGGAGGATCCCCTCCTGTCACCTGCTGCCCACACTCCTCCTGATGCCCCCAGGATCCCATTGTCTCTCTCAGCCCCAGGGCACACTGCTGGCTCATGGCCACCCTGTCACCCACCAGCACCCCCAGGTCCTTCTCCACACAGCTCCTCTCCAGCAGCTCCCCCCCAGCCTGGCCTGATTCCAGCAGTTCTTCCTCCCCAGGGGCCAGACTCTCCCCTTGCTGTTGTTGAACCCCATCTGGTCTCTCCCTGCCCAGCTCTCCAGCCTGGCCAGGGCTCTGGATGGCAGCGCAGTGTCCTGCCTGGCAGCCACCCCTCCCAGCTCTGGATCAGCAGCACTTGCTGAGGGTGGGTGCTGTTCCCTCAGCAAGGTCATCAATGATTCCTAACTTCTATCTGCCTGTTCTCTTCTTCTCCTTTCAGGATGTTTGCCAGCAGGAGGAAGCAGCATTACTGGGCTTACTCAATGGACTGCAGTGGGAATGAGGCCCATGTCTCCAGTTGCAAACTGGGCAATCACCTCAACGTGGATGCAGAGAAGAATGCCACGTGTGAGAACGGGATGCCTGCAGTAGTCAGCTGTGTTCCTGGACGTGCCTTTGCCCCCAGCAGCCATAGTGGCTTCCGAAAAGCCTTCAGGCAGGAGGTGAGCATGGAGCACACACAACCCATCAAGTAGGAAAAGCCTGGGAGTGACAATTCACCACGTTACCAGCTGTAGGGAGCGAACACGTATGTGCCTGGAGCCACAACCCAGCCTGTTGTACAAGCATCCCCTCTCCATATTCCTTCCTCACAAGCCCAGCTGAGTTTGTCCTCACCAGTACATGGTTCCTTACCTCTGTCTACAGGCTAAGAAGGGCTGGGAGCCTGGCTTGCTGCTGTGGCTGGCAGGGCTGGGAGCAAGGAGGAAGAAAATCCACTTGTCACGTTTCTGTTTGAGCTGCTCCTTTCGAGCCAATTGAATGGGTGCCCAGGTGCTGCCAGGCTTTGCTGTTTCACACTCACTTAAATCCCACTGGGCTGTTTCTCCAGTGAAAATATAAGGGTAGTAAGCTGGTGTTTCCACTACCCCTGTATCTTCTGCAAAGAAATTCCCTGAGCCTGAGAAAACATGGCCTGCAGGAAGGGTTGAGAGAGCTGTGTTTGTTTAGTCTAGCAAGGGAGAGGGCTGAGTGTAGGGTAAAAATTCCAAAATATGCAAAAGGCTGTTGTAAAATGACCCTGGAGTTGGTTGTTCTTGGTGGCAGTGGGGTGACTGAATGCCAAAGAACAGCTTACCTTGCAGCAGACCTGGGTTAGGTTGATGCTACTGGTGATTTTCCAGCTGTAAGGTATGTGCAGCCTTAGGATGCAGCAATGATCTCAGGGCCTGGAGGCCCTTTACTGCTGTGTTAGAGGGTGGTTTTGCAGAGTGTGTTAGGTGCTGTGGCTGCAGCCCCCAACCCCCAGTCCTAGACCTTGGTGACTTTAGGAGGGGGCTCTCTCTTAGCACCCAAGAACACCCCAAACCACAGCTGTGCAATGGGAGCAGCGTGGTCCCGTCCATGGTTTGCTTGCTGGAGCCCAATTGCTTCTCTGCACAAGAGATCCTGCTTGCAGGATCTAGGCCTTGAAGGTGAAAGGTCCTGTAAATCATTACTAATCTTCTGAGCCATGCACACTGCCAAGTAATTCCTTAAGCCTTTGTGTAGGCTTTGGATGTCCTTCTTGTGACCCCAGCCTGGAGAACAGAACATGCTTCCAGCTTGAAAAGTTAAGGGCTTTTTTTTGGTCTCAGACTTTGTTCTTGGACTTAAGGCTGGGCTCCCACCACAACCAGGCATCTCTTGGGTGTAGCAGGAATCAGCTGGGCTCTACTTGGTACTGGGGAAAGCTGTAAGTGATGTGTAGTTGGTGACTGACAGAAATAGGCTAGAAATTAATGGAAGCTGACCTGGACCTGCCACTCAGCTGTGTATCTCTGACTCTGATCTGCCAGATCACTTGTTCCACTTGTCATTGCAGCAGACAGGTAAGTTGGACATGGCTTGAGGGCCACCTTGGTGGTCTCTGTTAACCCAGCTGGAGATCTGTAGAGCAAAGGAATCCATCCAGCAGCAGACACACAGGCAGCAAGAGGATGAGAGCAGCATACCTCTGGCTTGTGTGCTTCCCAAGGATCTGGAGAGATGTGGTGTGACAGCTGGGTGGTGGCATGGCCAGGGAACAGAAATGCATTGCAGAAGGCTCCTAAATCCCAGCACTAAACCAGCAGAGGATTAGGATGTGTCTCTTTATTCTCTGCCCATGTACAGGGATGTGAGAAACATGTCTATGCATAGCATCTGATAAAGATGTCCTTTCATCCTGCACTTCTTGCCTTTTGTATTACTTGGTGGTTGGGTTAAGGTGAAGCATAGAATCATAGACTGGCATGGGTTGGAAGGGATCCCAAGGGGCACAGAGCTCCAACCCCCTGCCACAGGCAGGGACACCAACCTCAGGCCTGGAGCTACACAAGGTTGCCCAAGGCCCCATCCAACCTGGCCTGGAACACCCCCAGACACGGGGCACCCACCCCCTCTCTGGGCAGCCTGTTCCAGCCCCTCACCACTCTCTCTGCACAGAACTTCCCCCAATCTCTCCTCTCCCCCTTCCCTCCTCCAGCTTCACTCCATCCCCCTTGTCCTGCCAGTCTCTGCCCTTGAACAAGCTGATTCCCCTCCTGTTCCTCTGCTCCCTTCAGGCACTGGCAGGCTGCAATGAGGTCCCCCCACAGCCTTCTCTTCTCCAGGCTGAGCCAGCCCAGCTCCCTCAGCCTCTCTCCAGAGGGGAGCTGCTCCAGCCCTCTGAGCATCTCCCTGGCTCCTCTGACCCCTCTCCAACAGCCCCACATCTTTCTTGTATTGGGTCCCCAGCTCTGGACACAGGATCCAGCTGGGGCCTCCCCAGGGCAGAGCAGAGAGGGACAATCCCCTCCCTGTCCCTGCTGCCCCCCCTCTGCTCATGGAGCCCAGGATCCCATTGGCATCAGGGGGGTGCCTCAGGGTAAGGCTTTTTGGGCTGTAACTTACCTGCAGCCACATGTTGGAAATAAGAACTATAAAGGAGAGATGCTGCTTTGCTCCTAGGCCACAGTAACACCATTCTGTCTGTCTTCCAGCAACCACTGGTGAGGCTGAAAGGAGGAGCCAACACTGGGGAAGGACGGGTTGAAGTGCTGAAGAACGGGGAGTGGGGAACGATTTGTGATGATAACTGGAACCTGGTGTCAGCCAGCGTGGTCTGCAGAGAGCTGGGCTTTGGGAGTGCCAAGGAAGCCATAACAGGAGCAAGGCTGGGGCAAGGTAAGAGCAGTGAGACCTTCAGGGACCATTTGTGCCTTGTCCACCTCAGACAACCCTTTCATCAGTCAGGGTAGAGCGTGTTTTTACTGGGATGTTTGGTTTGAGGACCAGGAATTCATTCTCTACCCTTATTAAGCCTCTTGAGTCCAGGAGCTTGAGGCTGAACTGGAATATGTGGCTTAAAAAGGTACTCAAGATTCCTTGAAAGAAGGCTGGTGATGAGGAGTTGAACCTTTCCCTCAGACAGCTGTTCCAGTAATTACTTCTTCATTATCACATCTGTGGCTCTCAACTTCTCTTTACAAGTTCTCCAGATTGATGTCATGGTGCAATGCCTTACTAGAAGGTTCCTGGCAAAAATGGGTCCTGGATCTAGACTTCAAACACTCTCCAATTTAAAACCAGAATATTAATTTAGCTCATTATAAATAGAAGGGCATTTAGGCAGTTCAGAGCCAGGTTTGGGTTCGGATTTCCTGTATTTGGAAGTTGGTTTCAATCCCAAACTGTGGTAAACAGTAACTCAAAGCCTAACACACACCCTCTCAAACCACCTTTGGATTCACATGCCTTGCTCCCATCATGTAAACCCAAAGGAAGCAACACCAAACCAATCCCTTTATTGTGAGACCAGATGAATGGGGGGGGAAAATTTCCTGGAGAAATGGGGAGGAAAAGTAACACAACCCCTGGAAAGCACAGGGGTGATGTCCAGAATCTGGACAGCTTTAAAATGGGACTTGTCTGTTGGATTTGCTACAGAAAAACCCACCCAAAAATCTTGTGATGGGATGCAGGGAGCTGCTGTTGTGCTCAGCTGCATCTAGGAAACCAGGAGCATCAGGATGAGGGATGGATGAAGCAGCTTCCACGTGAGGGAGGAGAACACGCCGTTCCCTGCTGTCTGCTGCAGTCTGGCAGCTCTGAGCAGCAGCTGCTGATTCCCACACTTTTGCCTTTCTTTTTAACCTTTACCACTGGTGATCCCTCAGTGCAGCCTGTCAGAACTGTCCTCAGGGGATTACAGCAGCCAGATCATTGCTCTGGGGTGGGGAAGAGCAGCTCCCTTGGCCTCACCTCACCTCCATGCTCCTCCTGTGCAGGGCAGTCTCACAGCTGTCAGCATCCCTGTTGCTTTGCTGCAGCTGCCTCTCAGTGAGTTTGGCTATTCAGGGATGCTGATTCCAAGGACCAATCTCATCATTGCCATGTAGATGTATCTTCTCAGGGTAAAACACATAAACCAGGGTGCAGTGTCTAGGAGGCCTGGTTAAGACAGGGACACGTTGAGATGAGTGTCTACTACTCTGTTCAGGGCATGGAGAAGATTGATTAATCTCCCTTTATAGATGGGCAGCTGAGACCTGGACTAAATAATTTGCCCTTATTCACACTAGAATTGCCATTCAGGAAGATGCTGAGGAAGATCCTCAATGTGTTGCCCACAGCAATGCCCTTGGAGGGAGAACATGAAACCTCAAGCAGTAGGTGAATGTTGGGTGTACAGTCCTAATCCTGTTCTTATGCTAAAGGGAATGGCATAAAGGGAGGAAAGAATCATAGAATTGTAGAATCCCAGACTGCTCTGGGTTGGAAGGGACCCCAAGGGTCACAGAGCTCCAACCCCCTGCCACAGGCAGGGACACCAACCTCAGGCCTGGAGCTACACAAGGTTGCCCAGGGCCCCATCCAACCTGGCCTGGAACACCCCCAGACACGGGGCACCCATCCCCTCTCTGGGCAGCCCCTTCCAGCCCCTCACCACTCTCTCTGCACAGAACTTCCCCCCAATCTCTCCTCTCCCCATTCCCTCCTCCAGCTTCACTCCATCCCCCTTGTCCTGCCAGTCTCTGCCCTTGAACAAGCTGATTCCCCTCCTGTTCCTCTGCTCCCTTCAGGCACTGGCAGGCTGCAATGAGGTCCCCCCACAGCCTTCTCTTCTCCAGGCTGAGCCAGCCCAGCTCCCTCAGCCTCTCTCCAGAAGGGAGCTGCTCCAGCCCTCTGAGCATCTCCCTGGCTCCTCTGACCCCTCTCCAACAGCCCCACATCTTTCTTGGGTTGGGCCCCAGCACTGGACACAGGATCCAGCTGGGGCCTCCCCAGGGCAGAGCAGAGAGGGACAATCCCCTCCCTGGCCCTGCTGCCACCCCTCTGCTGATGGAGCCCAGGATCCCATCTCCCTTCCCAGCTGCCAGAGCCACTGCTGCTCATGGGGAGTTTCTCACCCACGGTGACACCCAGGTCCTTCTCACAGGGCTGCTCCCCAGGAGCTCTTCTCCCAGGCTGGATCTGTGGCTGGGATTCTTCCAGCCCAAGTGCAGCCCCTGACACTCTGCAGTGTTGAACCTCATGAGGTTCCCCCAGGCCCATCTTTCCAGCCTGGCAAGATCCCTCTGGATGGCTCCTTTCATCATTTCTATCACCATATTGCAGCACATACAGCACCACAGTTTGGCTCCATTTCAGTGCCTGGGACAGCAGCACTTCTTCCCTCCACATATTGTCAAAGAATTTCCCTGAGAAGATCAAATGCAGCAGGGTGACATGGCTCAGCACCCTGGCTCTGCCCTCTCACTTGGTCATTTCATTGGGATGACTTCATTGGGCTGTTTCAGGGGAGAATGTTGGATCCATCCTGCATTCTTGGTGCATCACCCTCCAATTCTGCTCAGCACAGAGGCATTCCTCCTACTCAAGCTGTTTGGTGGCTTGCAAAGTGCTGAGGTGGGTGTCACCCTGCCCAGCTGCAGACCATGAGCAGGATTTTAACAAGAGAAAGCAAAACAGAAAATGACTAAACCCACATTCCCCAGCAGCCTCAGCCTGCTCCCACGTTGTGTAGCTCTTGTGTGATGGGTGGATACAGTGTTGGCCCAAGTGCTATGATGCAGAAGGTGGCCAGAGCCAAGTTAACTCTGCAGATGAGACTGAACCCAAGGCTTTAATCTCTCTGCCATCTTCCTGCTGCTGGTGTCAGAAGGTGGCTCTGGGGTACATCCTGACTTACTCCACCACCCAATCACAGAAATATGCTAGAGCACTCTATTTCCCCCCCTTTTTCCTCCCCCATCCCTGTTTTCCCTCAGCAGAAGCCTAAGGATGTGAGGGGTTCACCACACCACACCATTAAGCTGTCACCCACAGCTGGGTGTCTGAGTCAGAGGTGTTCCAGCTGCCACAGCTGGAGAAAGGCTCTGGATGGGAGCAGGGAATGGTTTTCAACCCAAAGGATCCAGACCACTGCTAATAAACCCATTACCTTTTCCTGCCTCCTGGAGTCAGCCCTTTGCTTTGAACTAGAAGGAGCAAGCTTGAAGTTGGGTAAAATTTTCCTCTCCAGAGGAAAAGAGGGTTTGTGGTGAGGCAGCACGTGCTGGGAGGCTGCTGGTCAGAGCCCAGTTGGCAGTTCTGCCCCTGTCTAATTTTGGGAAGGTTGGTTTTTTTTCCCTCTCTGGGTTTGAATGAAGAAACAGAAGCAGCATCCAGGATGTTGTTTCCATGGCCTGTCCTCAGCTGACTCAAATGCTCTGAGACAGGTACAGCTCTTGGTGGGATTGCCCATCACTGGTGAGATGATGAGAATGGTGTTGCAGGAGTGAAGAAGGAACAATTGCTGTCTGAAGGGGTAAGAAAACAGCTGGGTTTCCATCTCCAGCACCCAGTCAGCCTGCTGCAGTGTGCTGTGTGTACCCACACTGGATGCTGACTCCTGTGTCTGGTGTGGATCAACCTCTTCTTCCAGCTGGTGGGAAGAGCTGGTGAAAGGTATCAGTGAGGGGATGCTGCTTCCTTGGAAACATCTTCTGGGGCTTTTGCCTTTCATTGTCACCATCATTGTGGTGACTGGTGATGGGCACTCAGGAGTGGCTTGCTGAGGGCTGCAGATTGTCTGCAGGTCAGAGCATGGTGTCTACCAGCATTTTGATTGTGCCCAGCCCAGGGAAAGAACACTGACAGCAAAATTCAGAAGTGTTTTTATTCTTAGCCTCCCACCTCTGACACTGCTGGAGACCAGAGCTTCTACATCTGCTACTTGTGGGGATCTCCTGTCAAAGCTATCCGGTGTGTTCCCATCAGTAATTCCTCATGGATTATATGGGCTCCAAAAACGACTCCAGCTGGTCTTCTGTGATGGAGATCATCTGCCTGAACCTCTGAATTATTTCCCCTCAATACCCAGCTTTGGGCTCTGTTTGGAAGCCAGACTCAAGAGCTTTAGAGGCAGGATTATTGTCTCCTCTTGCTGCATGAAAGGACAATTGGCCAGGGAGGAACCAAATGATTCAACTTGTCTCCCAACACCTTGAGGCTGGTCTCCACAGTATGAAGTAAACTGCTCTCTTCTTTCCACTGGTGGTGGAGGCTGTACCTGCCCAAAAGCCTTGCACTGACTTCTCATGCATCCCTCCAGTGTTGTTTTGTTGTCCCACAGAAGGTGTCTACATCCCATTTAAATGTCAGGGATGGACTGGAAGCAGATTCCAGCATACAGCCTCAGCCACAAGGGTCATAATTTGTGAATTCCTCCAGCTGAAGTTTGTAAATTATGTAACAATGGAAACTTGGCTTTTTCTGTGTTTCTTGCCTGCTTGAGTCCCAGAGACTATTGAAAGAATTCCATGGTAAAATTATTCATAATAATCTTGCAGCTTTTTATTTTTACAAGGAATTTATGGCATTTTTTTTTCAGGATTTTACCATGTTTTGCATGTTAGAAGCTGGTGTGATGTCTGCAATGTATTCATAAAGTGTTACTGGATAGTTCCTCCCCACACAGCAGTGTGGGCAGAAGGTGAGGACTCTCTTCTCTCTTGTTTTTCCCCCCCTGAGGTATGGGTCCAATTCATCTCAACGAGATCGACTGTACAGGCTTTGAAAAGTCAGTCACAGACTGCAAGTTCAACACAGAGTCCCAAGGCTGTAACCATGAAGAAGATGCTGCTGTGAGATGCAACGTTCCTGCCATGGGTTTCCAGAATCAGGTGAGGACACAAGCGACCCGGGGGTGAGTGAAGGTGGTGAGGTGCTTTCACCCTTGAGCATCGTCTCCCCTCCCTTGCAGTGCAGGGTGTCTGGGTAGGAATCATTTCCCCTCAGCTGGGACCATTTGATTTTGATTTTAGCATCTGCATAGTGTTAGGAGGGTGAGTGAGGATGATGGTCCCTTTTTGTCCTGAGCTTTCAGCTCCTTCAAGCATGACAGGGGCTTCTAAATCATAGAATCACAGGGGTTGGAAGGGCCCTCCAGAGCCCCTGGGGTCCAACCCCCCTGCCAAAGCAGCTCCCCAGCTCATACTGCACAGGTCGGTGTCCAGATGGGGCTGGAATCTCTCCAGAGAAGGAGACTCCACACCCCCTGGGCAGCCTGTCCCAGGGCTCCCTCACCCTCACTGTGGAAACGTTCTTCCCCATGGTGCTGTGGAACTCCCTGTGCTCCAACTTGCAGCCATTGCCCCTTGTCCTGTCCCCACAGACACTGAAAAGGGGCTGGCCATTCCCCCTGCACCCCATCCTTCAGATATTGATGGACATTGATCAGGTCCCCCCTGAGTCTTCTTCTCTCCAGGCTGAACAGCCCCAGCTCTCTCAGCCTTTCCTCCCAGGGGAGAAGCTCCAGGCCCTTCATCATCTCCATAGCCCTGGCTGCAGCCTGCTCAGTCCCATGGGCTTGTAAGCCTGCATCACATCCCTGCTGTGATGGGATCTCGGTACCATGACAGCGGTACCTGGGGGGGGCTGCTGGGATTGGCACTGCTGATATGTGGGGCTTAAAAACCTTCACCAGGAGCCTGGAGAAGCCCTGAAGCATTGCTCTTGCATCTCCCTGATGAGGTTTCCCATGACATTCCCTGCCTTCCTGCCCTGCAGCTGCGCCTGAGCGGCGGCCGTAACCCATACGAGGGCCGGGTGGAGGTTCTGGCGGAGCGCAACGGCACCCTGAGGTGGGGCACGGTCTGCAGCGAGAACTGGAGCACCGTGGAGGCCATGGTGGTGTGTCGGCAGCTGGGCCTGGGCTTTGCCAGCCATGCCTTCCAGGTGAGTCCCCGTGCCCGCGGCTCAGGCGTGGTGGTGTGGAAGTGTGGTTGAGTTGGGGCCACCAGAGGAGGAGGAGGAGGAGGAGGAGGATGAGGAGGAGGAGGAGGAGGAGGAGGAGGAGGAGGAGGAGGAGGAGGAGGAGGAGGAGGAAGGCTTGTTAAAAACCAACCCAAACCAAACCCCTGTTCAGCTCTAAGGCTGGAGAGACCCTGAAGGTTAAACCTCTCTGCACAACAGCTGCTGGGGGAGGTTGGGAGCAGGAGGAGCTCTAGCCAAAGCTGCTGTTTTCCTACTGCTCAGGCTTCCTGGGTAGCCTAACCCCCTCCACCCCAGTTGGGCTGCTGGTTACAGGTGGTTTCATGTCCCTCCCTGAGTTGGTGGGGAGTTGAGCTCCTCAGGCTGGCTGATGTGTACAAGCCAAGTTGAACCTGGTGTCAAATCACTTAAGAAGGATTTGGTTTTGCTCCTGTAGCTGCTCCTCAGGGCATGGCGTGCGCTCGCGTGCGGTGCTGCTGGATGTGCTGCTTGTCCCTCTCATGACAGAGAGCCCTAAACCCTCCCTGCTTGCACGTGACTAAGAAAAATGCTTAATCAAGGGATAAAAGCTCCCAACAGGATAACCACAAAGGAATAAAGTGTTCTTTCCCAGCAAAGCTTTTGGCACAGCGAATGGCAGCCTGGCTGGAAGAAAGCAAGCAGCAACTGTAAGAACTGGGAGAAGGGAGGACAAGCAACAGCTTCCCACCCAATTCCCAGGTGGATAAATAGCATTGGATGGAAGTTGCTGGTGTACCAGTATCCCTGGTGCAGGATGCTCTTCTGTAGTGATACATCCCTCAGGTTCATGAGCTGCAGTGGGGTGGGCAGACGTAACAGGAGACCTTGGAAGGAAATAGATAAACTCTGGGCCTTTATTGCAGTTCCCAGACACAGGAAAAGCAGGCAGTGGGGCTCCTAAAATCAACTGATTTCTCCTTAGGACAGAGTAATCCCCTGCCCAGAGCTTGGTGTGCTCTGGAAACGCAGCCCCTTGGGGGGCATTTCAGCTGAGACCCAAAAATCACCAGCAGCTTTGGGGAAACTCAGGCTCAACCAGCCACTGAGTAAATAAACCTCATGTGTGTTTACAGAGATGGAAAAGCCACATGTGGAAAATGGCCTTACATCAGTTCTGGAAGGAGAAGTCTTTCCCCCCCCTCTCCCCCCCCCCCCATTAATTTCTGGAAATGAAAAGCCTGGGCAAACAAGTAAACTGTGGTTGCAGGGAGCAGAGGGTGTCCCTGTGCTCTGAGCTGGGGCATCAGCTGCCTCTGCTGCCTTTCCATGCCAGGGCTGGGCTGCTCAGCGTTCAGCCCCAGCTGGCTGCAGGGATAAACCCAGTGAGAATTGGCATCTCTGCCTGCTGGTTTTGTGCTGGGAGGAACAATAAGGCCCTGAAATGACCTAATAGCTTCAGCATCCTTGGGGCTGGTTGGGACGGGCTGTAGGCACAACCAGGGATTTAAAACTCTGCCTGGGGAGAGA
This sequence comes from Laterallus jamaicensis coturniculus, assembly GCA_022605575.1. Classification (NCBI taxonomy): domain Eukaryota; kingdom Metazoa; phylum Chordata; class Aves; order Gruiformes; family Rallidae; genus Laterallus; species Laterallus jamaicensis. The sequence goes on along the minus strand of JAKCOX010000049.1, from coordinate 3,684,123 downwards.
GCAGCATTGCTGAGATGAGTTTTTCTTTATGGAGAGGCTCAGATGGGCTCTGGGAGGACAGGCTGGGCTCCTGGGCAGGCAGAGTCCATCCAGTTTAACTGGGATCTGCAGGGCACATGCTGGGGTCTGATGCCTGGGAAGCAGAATGTTGAGCTGCAGGTGCTGCTGCCACAGCAACTCATAGAGTCACAGACTGGTCTGGGTTTGAAGGGACCCCAAGGGTCCCAGAGCTCCAACCCCCTGCCACAGGCAGGGACACCAACCTCAGGCCTGGAGCTACACAAGGTTGCCCAGGGCCCCATCCAACCTGGCCTTGAACACCCCCAGACACGGGGCACCCACCCCCTCTCTGGGCAGCCTGTTCCAGCCCCTCACCACTCTCTCTGCACAGAACTTCCCCTTAATATCCAATCTAACCCTTCCCTCCTCCAGCTTCACTCCATCCCCCTTGTCCTGCCAGGCTCTGCCCTTGAACAAGCTGATTCCCCTCCTGTTCCTCTGCTCCCTTCAGGGACTGGCAGGCTGCAGTGAGGTCCCCAAATCTCCCACATCCCACCATACAAGCTGGTTCTTCCAGCTGATTTGCCTGTGGAGACACAGAGCAGAGCACAGGAGCTGAGGATAGCCACGTACCTCGAACACTGGCCCTTCCAGCTGCCTCCTCTGTTGACACAGCCCTGAGAGCCCAGCAAGAAACAAGCCAGTTTTTCCTTTAGCTGCCACTGCTGGTATTTCAAACAGAAAAGGCCCTTATGCACCTCCCAGCTGCACCAGCTACATGAGCATAAAGCTACACTGTGTAGAACAGGGCAGCCTGTGTGTGTGTGTGTGTGTGTGTGCAAAGAGTGTTGCTAACAGGGTTAACAAACAGCCTGTGGCAATGGAAGCAGTGGGACAGATGGGGTTTCTTTTCCTGGAAACATGCTCCCAGTTTTGACATGAACTGATCTGGTTGAGGGGGGGTTTTGTTCTTCCCCTCCCCACCCCTCCTTCTCCCAAGCTCCATCAGGGTTTAGTTTGGTGAGTGGTGTGATGCTGGGAGTTCATTTTCTGTCATTCCCATGAGTTTTGTAGAAGTGAGAAGGGTGAAGGTGAGTGGTGAGGGGCTGGAAGGGGCTGCCCAGAGAGGGGGTGGGTGCCCCGTGTCTGGGGGTGTTCAAGGCCAGGTTGGCTGGGGCCCTGGGCAACCTTGTGTAGCTCCAGGCCTGAGGTTGGTGTCCCTGCCTGTGGCAGGGGGTTGGAGCTCTGTGATCCTTGGGGTCCCTTCCAACCCAGCCCATTCTATGATTCTATATGTAAACTATATACACATATATAATATTATATACAGTGTTCTATACTGTAGTATAATTTATCACATTATTTTATCACATTTAAACACATTTTATCCTATTTAAATAGTCATCATAATAATAAATATTTAACACATAAATATGATGTGTTAAACTGTTAAACATTTTCATATGTATTTTTATATCTAATTCTAATATGTCTTTTTATATCTATGTATTAATATGTATTTAATATGTATTTTTATATCTAATTCTATGATCTGGGAATCCTGCTCAGCCCCAAAACATGCAGCCCCCCTGGGTCAGTAGACCCTGTTAGTCCTGCTCCTCTTCAAATGTCCTGTTTCCACTGGCATTTCCAGCATGGCCATTAATCCCAGGCACCCTGGTGTTACTTGTGGCCCTTTCAAGTCCACAGATGTCACAAGAGAAATGTGGTTTAATTGCTGGGCATCTCTCCCAACGGCACAGCCTGGATGACTTGAACCAGCCTGAGGATGAATTCATCAGCTGGATGGGCAGAGCAGGGTGGAAAAGTGAGTTTACAGCTGGATTAAAAACAAGCAGAGATGGAAACCAGCTCATAAACAGAGAGGTTTGTTTAACACTGGTCAGATGGTCAGGGCAGGGAATGTTGAACTGGGACTAAAACTCAGGTTGACCTTCTGCTTGGACAGACTTGGGCTCATTCCCCAAATTACTCCCCTCTCCTCCAGCATCCTTTGGGAGGTTCTGTCTCCCTGGTGGTGTTGCCACTTGCATTGATGTTCCCTGAAGGGAGAAAGCAAGTTACAGGGGATGAATATTCCCCTGGCAGTCTGCTGGACACTGGTGAGTGTGTGAAATGCCTTTTTCTGCCTTTCTTCCCAGGAAACCTGGTACTGGCATGGAGATGTCAGTGCTGACAATGTAGTCATGAGTGGTGTCAAGTGTTCAGGGACAGAGATGTCCCTGGCCCACTGTCGTCATGATGGAGCCGATGTCTCCTGTCCCAGAGGTGGTGGTCGCTTTGGTGCTGGTGTGTCCTGCTCAGAGAGTGAGTAACTCTAGTTTTGGGTTGGGTTTGGTGGGTTTCTTTCATTTTACCACAAGTGTTTGCCCTGAGATACACACAGGAGAAACAGGGTGGCCCAGGACATGCCTTGGACACATCAAAGCAGCAGCAAATTGCTCCTGATGGGGCTGAGAAACACAGTGTGAGTTGGATGAACTTTTATTCTGTCAGAAAAATGAATTTTGTGAGAATTGGGAGCCAATTGTAGTTGCATATTTGCAGCAGTATGGTTTTTGTGTAGCTCCTGAAAAGATACAGCACAGCACTCCAGTCTCCTATTTAACAGGGTGCCCTGGGGGCAGAGAGAGCCAATGGGATCATTCCCACTGCAGTCCATTGAGTAAACCCAGTAATGCTGCTTTCTCCTGCTGGCAAACATCCTGAAAGGAGAAGAAGGGAACAGGAAGATAGAAGTTAGGAATCATTGATGACCTTGCTGAGGGAACAGCACCCACCCTCAGCAAGTGCTGCTGATCCAGAGCTGGGAGGGGTGGCTGCCAGGCAGGACACTGCGCTGCCATCCAGAGCCCTGGCCAGGCTGGAGAGCTGGGCAGGGAGAGACCAGATGGGGTTCAACAACAGCCAGTGGAGAGTCTGGCCCCTGGGGAGGAAGAACTGCTGGAATCAGGACAGGCTGGGGGGGAGCTGCTGGAGAGGAGCTGTGTGGAGAAGGACCTGGGGTGCTGGGGGGTGACAGGGTGGCCATGAGGCAGCAGTGTGCCCTGGGGCTGAGAGAGACAATGGGATCCTGGGGGCATCAGGAGGAGTGTGGGCAGCAGGTGACAGGAGGGGATCCTCCCCCTCTGCTCTGCCCTGGGCAGGCCCCAGCTGGAGTGTTGTGTCCAGTGCTGGGCTCCCTGGGATCAAACAGCCAGGGATCTCCTGGAGAGAGGCCAGAGGAGGCTGAGGAGATGCTGAAGGGCCTGGAGCATCTCCCCTGGGAGGAAAGGCTGAGAGAGCTGGGGCTGTTCAGCCTGGAGAGAAGAAGACTCAGGGGGGACCTAATCAATGTCTCTCAATATCTGAAGCAGGGGATGCAGGGGAATGGCCAGCCCCTTTTCAGTGTCTGTGGGGACAGGACAAGGGGCAATGGCTGCAAGTTGGAGCACAGGGAGTTCCACAGCAACCTGGGGAGGAACTTTTCCCCAGTGAGGGTGAGGGAGCCCTGGGACAGGCTGCCCAGGGGGTGTGGAGTCTCCTTCTCTGGAGAGATTCCAGCCCCATCTGGACACCGACCTGTGCAGTATGAGCTGGGGAGCTGCTTTGGCAGGGGGGTTGGACCCCAGGAGCTCTTCAGGTCCCTTCCAACCCCTACAGCTCTGTGACTCTGTGATTTAGGATGGAAAATCTCTGAAGGAGCAATTACTCCTCAGCATGTGGAGTTTGCCACTGAAATTAAAACCCTTCATGATTTGCAGACAGTTCTAGGGCACATTCAGGGGGTTCAACCTCAGGCAGGAGTTTCTAACCAACAGGTGGAACCATTGATTTCACTTTGGTGTGGTAAAACACCAACAGATGCAGTGGATTTAACACCTACAGCCACACAAGCCTTGCATAACATCATCTCCTGTCTCAGAGGTGGTGGTCACTTTGGTGCTGGTGTGTCCTACTCAGAGAGTGAGTAACTCTAGTTTTGGGTTGGGTTTGGTGGGTTTCTTTCATTTTACCACAAGTGTTTGCCCTGAGATACACACAGGAGAAACAGGGTGGCCCAGGACACATCAAAGCAGCAGCAAATTGCTCCTGATGGGGCTGAGAAACACAGTGTGAGGGAGGAGCTGGCCTCCCTCCCTGCCAGGTGGGGGTTTTTAGTATCCCACCAGTTGATTTCAAACCTTCCTCCCCTCCTGCCAGCTGCCCCTGACCTGGTGCTCAACGCTGAGCTGGTGGAGCAGACTGCTTACCTAGAAGACCGCCCCATGTTCATGCTGCAGTGTGCCCTGGAGGAGAACTGCCTGGCCAGCTCAGCTGCCAACACCTCCATCACCTCAGGGTACCGGCGCCTACTGCGCTTCTCCTCCCAGATCCACAACAACGGCCAGTCCGACTTCCGCCCTAAAAACGGCCGCCACGCCTGGGTCTGGCACGACTGTCACCGGTGAGTGCCACAGAGGGGGGTCCTGCCACCCCTCCCTGCTGCACACAGGGAAAAAGGGGTGGGGGGGGAAGGTTTTGCTGTGGGAGCACAGGGTTGAAATGCTGGAGCCGGTGGCTGAGGGCTGTGAAGATCCTCTGACCCAGGGAAACTGGCTTATTCCAGTTCAAAACTGGAGTTAAGAACTGGTGTGTGAACAAGAGGGGGGTGTAGAGCGCCTGCTGGGAGAGTGCTACCTGCCAGGGTGGTGTATACATGGGGGTACGCATCCCTACAGGCAGCAGGGAGTGTGTGCTGGGGTAGAATCATAGAATCATGGAATGGGATGGGTTGGAAGGGACCCCAAGGGGCACAGAGCTCCACCCCCCTCACCAACCTCAGCCCTGGAGCTACACAAGGTTGCCCAGGGCCCCATCCAACCTGGCCTGGAATACCCCCAGGGATGGGGCATCCTTTCTTGGGAGATCCTTTCTTGGATGGTTGTAACCTCCTGAGGAGGAGGAGGAGGAGAAAGGCTTCCTTGGATCCTGAGGAATGATTTCATAGAATCAGACTGGGCTGGGTTGGAAGGGACCCCAAGGGTCACAGAGCTCCAACCCCCTGCCACAGGCAGGGACACCAACCTCAGGCCTGGAGCTACACAAGGTTGCCCAGGGCCCCATCCAACCTGGCCTTGAACACCCCCAGACACGGGGCACCCACCCCCTCTCTGGGCAGCCTGGTCCAGCCCCTCACCACTCTCTCTGCACAGAACTTCCCCCTGATATCCACTCTGTGGAGGAAGATGCAGCTGCCTCAGCTGCTTCCTTCACCCAGGGGAAGGCTCAAGGACATTCTATGATGCTGCATCTTTTTTGACTGCATCTCAACTCCACTGGGAGATTGGTTCCTGCTTATTTTTGACAAACACTACACTCTCCCCCAGAAACACATCGTTTTTTTTGGGGGGAAACTGATAGTTTCAACCAAGCTAAACCAGGAGGAGGAAAGAGAGAGCTGGAAACAAGCTGCCTGGAGTCCTTCCTTCTAAATGATGGCTTGTTACAAGGTTGATTACCTCTAATTTAGGGTAAAAGGGAGCACACAGCTCTTGTTCTGCTGTTGTTGTAAGGCTTTTTGGCTAAATTCTCCAATCCAAGTCCTTTTTTTAGCCTTCACAAGCAGTGTGAGTGAGGCCAGATGTGCAGGTAGCACAGGGATGCTGTGGCAGTGCTACAGCTCAGAAGCTTCAGCAGCCTTTGTGGGGCAAACATTGGGTGCTTAACCCTGCACACAGCTGGCTGTGCAGAAGCATGAGCAGAGCTAACACCTCACTGGCACACAACCCAAGGTGAATAGGAACTGGTGTGTTTAGAGGAGGAGGAAACCCCTCCCAGTGCAGCATGAGGATTTGCCTTTCCAGGCCTATTGGGAAGGGGCTGGGGGGATATGTGGGTACCACAAGGCTTCAAGCACATTGCAGAGGAGCTCTGGGAGGGACTCTCACTGAGGTGAGACTGGGAAAGCATCAGGAAGGGCCCAAGAGCTGTCTTTATGCTTGAAACTGCATTCTGTTTATACAGAGGAAGATGAACTCCATTCCTCTTCAGTCTTTCCAGTCTGTAAACACCAGAATGTAAACACCTCTTTGAATGCTTCAGACATACTTCAGAAACTGAGTCAAACTTGAGAACCTCAAACTTTTATCCCAGGCAGCCAAATTAGCCTCAAAGTCAACAGCTCCAGCACTGCAGAATGCCTCCTCTTTCCTCACTCCATCACTGGGTGCTCCTGTTTAGTTGCCTTTTCATCTGGAAGTAGCACAAAAATGGGAAAGACCTGTAGCAGGGGAGTGAAAAGTGCTTAACTTCTGGCAGGTGGAAGTTTATGGGTTGGCAGTGGGGTGGTTTTTTTTAATTAGGGGGGAAAAAAGCAAGGGGAGGTGGGAAGAAGAAATCCATTCTCCAAGGCAAAACCTTCCTCCTCTTCCCTCCTTGCTCCCCCTTTATCCCTGGGCAGAGTGCTGCTGCAGTACTGATGGCTGGAGGATTTTTAAGCCATGATTATTTTTGCAGCTGGCAAGTGAAGGGGAGGCTTTCTGTGCTTTCTTCCCCTTTGTTTTTGGGAAATCTGAAGCAGCAGCCTTTGAATCAGGGTCTGTGTGTGCAGTTGCCTCACCCCTCAGAGCTGAGCTGGGTGTCTCAGCGTTCCCATGAGCAGACCTGCAGTGATTTAAGGGCCCTCCCCTCTGCTCTCCTGTCCTGGCAATGTGCTCACACCATGGGTCTGCTCCCAGTTCCAAGGTTGGGATGGAATTCAGTGCATTGCATCAGCGTGACGGTGTGTCTGCGCCCAGCCCTGACCATGTGGAGCTCACAACTGTGTTTCAGTCAGGTGCTGCCATCTGCTTCCCACTCTGTGAGTCCCATGGACTTCAACTGGCCCCATGCTCATAGAATCATGGACTGGTCTGGGTTGGAAGGGACCCCAAGGGGCACAGAGCTCCAACCCCCTGCCACAGGCAGGGACACCAACCTCAGGCCTGGAGCTACACAAGGTTGCCCAGGGCCCCATCCAACCTGGCCTGGAACACCCCCAGACACGGGGCACCCACCCCCTCTCTGGGCAGCCCCTTCCAGCCCCTCACCACTCTCTCTGCACACAACTTCCCCCCAATCTCTCCTCTCCCCCTTCCCTCCTCCAGCTTCACTCCATCCCCCTTGTCCTGCCAGTCTCTGCCCTTGAACAAGCTGATTCCCCTCCTGTTCCTCTGCTCCCTTCAGGCACTGGCAGGCTGCAATGAGGTCCCCCCACAGCCTTCTCTTCCCCAGGCTGACCCAGCCCAGCTCCCTCAGCCTCTCTCCAGAGGGGAGCTGCTCCAGCCCTCTGAGCATCTCCCTGGCTCCTCTGACCCCTCTGCAACAGCCCCACATCTTTCTTGTGTTGGGCCCCAGCTCTGGACACAGGATCCAGCTGGGGCCTCCCCAGGGCAGAGCAGAGAGGGACAATCCCCTCCCTGTCCCTGCTGCCACCCCTCTGCTGATGGAGCCCAGGATCCCATCGCCTCCCAAGGGCAGAGCAGAGAGGGTGGCAGAGAAGAGGTCGATGCTCCCAAGCTCAGCATCCCCCAAGCCCTGCAGCAGTGCTAATTTAGGGTGTATGGAGCAGGGTGCATGCTGGCTCTGATCTGCTGCCACGCTCAGCAGTGCTGGAAGGCTCCTGGTAACAGCCCAGCCCAGGCTGAGCTGACACCAACACCTCCCTGCTCAGAATCCTGAAAGGAATCATGTGTGAGCCCAGCTGTGGGGTTGTTTAGATCTGAGAGGAGCAAGTGCTGGGAGAAGCTGGTTCCATCTGCTGTTAGTTTCCTGCCAATAAATTTGCATTCATGCTCCTTGAGAAGAGCTGCCTGCCAGCAGCTCTGACAGAGCAGGTGAAATATTTCTTTCCCAGGAAATGACAACCTGGCTGACTGGCTTTGATTCATTCTCTGCTCCTCTCCCTTGCCCTTAGAAAGCATGGCATGATCCCTCAAAGCCTGGGGCAAGGCTCACCCCTGGAACAGCTTCGGCAATAGACATGCAAGTAAATCAGTAGCCAGGCTGGGAGGCAGTGCAAGGTGCAGGGGGGATGGTGCTACACAGGATTATGCCCCAAGAAGGTGTTTCCCAGCTGTGTTTTCTCTCCCTTTACCACCCCAAAGTGATGCTTGGTCTGTAGGACTTCACATATGGTTCTGCACTTACCCCCAGGGACAGTCCTGCTGAGAAGGACCTGGGGGTTCTGGTGGATGAGAAACTCCCCATGAGCAGCAGTGGCTCTGGCAGCTGGGAAGGGAGATGGGATCCTGGGCTCCATCAGCAGAGGGGTGGCAGCAGGGACAGGGAGGGGATTGTCCCTCTCTGCTCTGCCCTGGGGAGGCCCCAGCTGGATCCTGTGTCCAGAGCTGGGGCCCAACACAAGAAAGATGTGGGGCTGTTGGAGAGGGGTCAGAGGAGCCAGGGAGATGCTCAGAGGGCTGGAGCAGCTCCCCTCTGGAGAGAGGCTGAGGGAGCTGGGCTGGCTCAGCCTGGAGAAGAGAAGGCTGTGGGGGGACCTCATTGCAGCCTGCCAGTGCCTGAAGGGAGCAGAGGAACAGGAGGGGAATCAGCTTGTTCAAGGGCAGAGACTGGCAGGACAAGGGGGATGGAGTGAAGCTGGAGGAGGGAAGGGGGAGAGGAGAGATTGGGGGGAAGTTCTGTGCAGAGAGAGTGGTGAGGGGCTGGAAGGGGCTGCTCAGAGAGGGGGTGGGTGCCCCGTGTCTGGGGGTGTTCCAGGCCAGGTTGGATGGGGCCCTGGGCAACCTTGTGTAGCTCCAGGCCTGAGGTTGGTGTCCCTGCCTGTGGCAGGGGGCTGGAGCTCTGTGCCCCTTGGGGTCCCTTCCAACCCATGACAGTCTATGGGGAAGGGATATGCCCAGCCTGAGCCCTGCAACCACCTGGGCTGTGGGCATCCAGGTCACCATGCCCTGGGCCACCTCTGCTCAGCCTGGATGATTGTGGGGGTGCCTGCTTGCCCTGAAGGTAACTCTCCCTGTCTGTGCCTTGCAGGCATTACCACAGCATGGAGGTTTTTACCCACTATGACCTGCTGAACCTCAATGGGACCAAGGTGGCTGAAGGGCACAAAGCCAGTTTCTGCCTGGAGGACACTGAATGTGAAGCAGGTATTTTTTTTTCCAGAACCTTTTGTGCTGGGAATCTACTGCTGCTCTGTACAGATTGATGGCATCTTGGCATCCCATAGATTCCTGAGCAGGGCTGGGACATGGCTTGACAGGAGCCAGAAACCTGGAGGGAGGGAGGGATGGATGGAGCGATGGAAGGGGGATGGAGGGATGGAAGGATGGAAGGGGGATGGAAGGATGGAAGGGGGATGGAAGGATGGAAGGGGGGATGGAAGGATGGATGGGGGGATGGAAGGATGGATGGGGGGATGGAAGGATGGATGGGGGGATGGAAGGATGGATGGGGGGATGGAAGGATGGATGGGGGGATGGAAGGATGGATGGGGGGATGGAAGGATGGAAGGGGGGATGGAAGGATGGAAGGGGGATGGAAGGATGGATGGGGGGATGGAAGGATGGAAGGGGGATGGAAGGATGGAAGGGGGATGGAAGGAGGGGTGGAAGGAAGGAGGGATGGATGGTGTGATGGAAGGGTGGATGGATGGATGGATGGATGGAGTGGGCTCTACAGATATCTGAGACCCCTCCCTGAAGCCCTGTATCCTGAGGCTTTCAGACCACACCTCCTTCCATCCTTACTCTGAGCTGCTCCAGAGCCCTGACTCTGCGTTTTTGGATTCATGTAAAGCAAGAAATTCCAAACCTGGCTGGTGAGGTGGCAGCTCCTCCTGCAGCACAGTGAAGTAGCACATGTATGTTGATACCAGACATTGAGCAAGACACTCTTGTCTTAAATATTGTCCTAAATTCTGTCCCTGTAGTAGGTTATTGCTGTCTGGGGGACTTGGAGACCAACCAACCCTTCATCAGGCATGGCTGTGGGTGGGGAAATTCCCAGCCTTGCTGCAAACTGACACATTGTGCCCTTAACTCTTCTCTTTTAGATGTGCAAAAGCAGTATGAATGTGCCAATTTTGGGGAACAAGGCATCACAGTGGGATGCTGGGACGTGTATCGTCACGACATCGACTGCCAGTGGATTGATATCACTGATGTGCCACCAGGTGATTACCTCTTCCAGGTAAGGGAGGAAAAGAGGATCCAAGACACTGCTGTTGCTTGTATCTGCTGCTTTCTAGTCCTGTGGGAGATGTATAAACCTCTGATTCCTGGGATACCTAAAAGATAAGGCATTGCCTAACAGGACAACAAGGTGTTACCAGCCCACCTACTGCTTCCCTGAGTGAAAAATCAGGGCTGAGAACTACAGCTCAGAGCTGACAGTCTGAAGAGTTCCACACCCAGCTAACACCCAACAGTCCTACACAAGTCCTGTTGTTAAAACACTACGTGTCACATTATATATATGCACAGCATCCCACTGTTGGACTAAGCTCCTGAGCTGTTTGTAAGCAATGCTTGCTTCTTCCAGGGATTAAATAGTGCTGTTCTTGGGTGGCTGCAGAGTTAAGACACTGCCTACAGCTTGGTTTGAGGGGGGGTGGGATGCTTTGGTTCCAAAACCAGCCACTTGGACTGGAGAGGAGGGAAGAGGGATTCTTTCTGTCTGTGTGAAGTGCAGGGAAAGGTGGTTGAGCATCAGTCCTGGTGCCTGGGGGAAGGTGTCATCTCACTCTGGGCTTTTATCTCAAGCAGTTTGTCCCTGTGCAAAGTGTTGTGGTGCAGTGAAGCAGCTGAGCCTTCCTTTAAAGCTGGAGGAGGGAAGGGTTAGATTGGATTTTAGGGGGAAGTTCTGTGCAGAGAGAGTGGTGAGGGGCTGGAAGGGGCTGCCCAGAGAGGGGGTGGGTGCCCCGTCCCTGGGGGTGTTCAAGGCCAGGTTGGATGGGGCCCTGGGCAACCTTGTGTAGCTCCAGGCCTGAGGTTGGTGTCCCTGCCTGTGGCAGGGGGTTGGAGCTCTGGGACCCTTGGGGTCCCTTCCAACCCAGACCAGTCTGTGACTCTATGAGTTGCTGTGGCAGCAGCACCTGCAGCTCAACATTCTGCTTCCCAGGCGTCAGACCCCAGCGTGTCCCCTGCAGATCCCAGTTAAACTGGCTGGACTCTGCCTGCCCAAGAGCCCAGCCTGTCCTCCCAGAGCCCATCTGAGCCTCTCCATAAAGAAAAACTCATCTCAGCACTGCTGCTCTCCCCAGGAAGAGTTTTAAATCCCTGGTTGTGCCTACAGCCCGTCCCAACCAGCCCCAAGGATGCTGAAGCTATTAGGTCATTTCAGGGCCTTATTGTTCCTCCCAGCACAAAACCAGCAGGCAGAGATGCCAATTCTCACTGGGTTTATCCCTGCAGCCAGCTGGGGCTGAACGCTGAGCAGCCCAGCCATGGCATGGAAAGGCAGCAGAGGCAGCTGGTGCCCCAGCTCAGAGCACAGGGACACCCTCTGCTCCCTGTAACCACAGTTTACTTGTTTGCCCAGGATTTTCATTTAGCACCCACCCTCAGCAAGTGCTGCTGATCCAGAGCTGGGAGGGGTGGCTGCCAGGCAGGACACTGCGCTGCCATCCAGAGCCCTGGCCAGGCTGGAGAGCTGGGCAGGGAGAGACCAGATGGGGTTCAACAACAGCCAGTGGAGAGTCTGGCCCCTGGGGAGGAAGAACTGCTGGAATCAGGACAGGCTGGGGGGGAGCTGCTGGAGAGGAGCTCTGTGGAGAAGGACCTGGGGGTGCTGGGGGGTGACAGGGTGGCCATGAGGCAGCAGTGTGCCCTGGGGCTGAGAGAGACAATGGGATCCTGGGGGCATCAGGAGGAGTGTGGGCAGCAGGTGACAGGAGGGGATCCTCCCCCTCTGCTCTGCCCTGGGCAGGCCCCAGCTGGAGTGTTGTGTCCAGTGCTGGGCTCCCTGGGATCAAACAGCCAGGGATCTCCTGGAGAGAGTCCAGAGGAGGCTGAGGAGATGCTGAAGGGCCTGGAGCATCTCCCCTGGGAGGAAAGGCTGGGTGAGCTGGGACTCTTCAGCCTTGAGAAGAGAAGACTGAGGGGGGGCCTAATTAAAGTCTATAATTATCTGAAGGATGGGATGCAGGGGAATGGCCAGCCCCTTTTCAGTGTCTGTGGGGACAGGACAAGGGGCAATGGCTGCAAGTTGGAGCACAGGGAGTTCCACACCAACCTGGGGAAGAACTTTTCCCCAGTGAGGGTGAGGGAGCCCTGGGACAGGCTGCCCAGGGGGTGTGGAGTCTCCTTCTCTGGAGAGATTCCAGCCCCATCTGGACACCGACCTGTGCAGTATGAGCTGGGGAGCTGCTTTGGCAGGGGGTTGGACCCCAGGAGCTCTCCAGGTCCCTTCCAACCCCTACAGCTCTGTGAGTCTGTGATTTCCAGAAATTAATGTGTAGGGGGGGAAGACTTCTCCTTCCAGAACTGATGTAAGGCCATTTTCCACATGTGGCTTTTCCATCTCTGTAAACACACATGAGGTTTATTTACTCAGTGGCTGGTTGAGCCTGAGTTTCCCCAAAGCTGCTGGTGATTTTTGGGTCTCAGCTGAAATGCTCCCCAAGGGGCTGCATTTCCAGAGCACACCAAGGTCTGGGCAGGGGATTTCTCTGTCCTAAGGAGAAACCAGTTGATTTTAGGAGCCCCACTGCCTGCTTTTCCTGTGTCTGGGAACTGCAATAAAGGCCCAGAGTTTATCTATTTCCTTCCAAGGTCTCCTGTTACGTCTGCCCACCCCACTGCAGCTCATGAACCTGAGGGATGTATCACTGCAGAGGAGCATCCTGCACCAGGGATACTGGTACACCAGCAACTTCCATCCAATGCTATTTATCCACCTGGGAATTGGGTGGGAAGCTGTTGCCTGTCCTCCCTTCTCCCAGTTCTTACAGTTGCTGCTTGCTTTCTTCCAGCCAGGCTGCCATTCGCTGTGCCAAAAACTTTGCTGGGAAAGAACACTCCACTCTGTCCTAGGGAGAAACCAGTTTATTTTAGGAGCCCCAGTGCCTGCTTTTCCTGTGTCTGAGAACTGCAAGAAAGGCCCAGAGTTTAGTTATTTCCCATTCCCAGAGAATGGGAGCTCTGTGATCCTTGGAGTGGGGGGGGTCCCTTCCAACTCAGAGCAGCCTGGCCAGGTGGTACATCCAGGCTGCCTTGAGGTGACTTGACCCTGTGTTTCTCCCCAGGTTGTCATCAACCCCAACTATGAAGTTGCTGAGTCTGATTATTCAAACAATGTGATGAAGTGCAGGAGCCGCTACGACGGGCAGCGCATCTGGATGTACAACTGCCACATAGGTGAGAGGGGGGGACTCTGTAGGGGGAATCCTAAGGGTGCTGTGCAGAGATCAGCCTGCATCTCACTCCTCCCTGGGAATTCTTTGCTTCTGTGCTGTTTATTGCCTCCTACTTCTGTGCAGTATGAGCTGATCGTGCCAGGCTGGAAAGATGGGTCTGGGGGAACCTCATGAGGTTCAACACTGCAGAGTGTCAGGGGCTGCACTTGGGCTGGAAGAATCCCAGACACAGATCCAGCCTGGGAGAAGAGCTCCTGGGGAGCAGCCCTGTGAGAAGGACCTGGGTGTCACAGTGGGTGAGAAACTCCCCATGAGCAGCAGTGGCTCTGGCAGCTGGGAAGGGAGATGGGATCCTGGGCTCCATCAGCAGAGGGGTGGCAGCAGGGACAGGGAGGGGATTGTCCCTCTCTGCTCTGCCCTGGGGAGGCCCCAGCTGGATCCTGTGTCCAGAGCTGGGGCCCAACACAAGAAAGATGTGGGGCTGTTGGAGAGGGGTCAGAGGAGCCAGGGAGATGCTCAGAGGGCTGGAGCAGCTCCCCTCTGGAGAGAGGCTGGGGGAGCTGGGCTGGCTCAGCCTGGAGAAGAGAAGGCTGTGGGGGGACCTCATTGCAGCCTGCCAGTGCCTGAAGGGAGCAGAGGAACAGGAGGGGAATCAGCTTGTTCAAGGGCAGAGCCTGGCAGGACAAGGGGGATGGAGTGAAGCTGGAGGAGGGAAGGGGGAGAGGAGAGATTGGGGGGAAGTTGTGTGCAGAGAGAGTGGTGAGGGGCTGGAAGGGGCTGCCCAGAGAGGGGGTGGGTGCCCCGTGTCTGGGGGTGTTCAAGGCCAGGTTGGCTGGGGCCCTGGGCAACCTTGTGTAGCTCCAGGCCTGAGGTTGGTGTCCCTGCCTCTGGCAGGGGGTTGGAGCTCTGTAACCCTTGGGGTCCCTCCCAACGTAGACCACTCTGGGATTCTATGATTAATGGTCAGTTGTCAAGACCATTTTAAAATGAGCTTTGTGAGATAAGCTGCTTTTAACACAGACATGACCAGCAGCTCCCTGCCAACCTCTGAATGAAACCAGGGGTGAAGAGTTCCCAGAACTGGCTGAAGGCCTTTCAAAGCATGTTTTTTCCTGAAATAATTCCATGCAAGCCCTGATATTTTTCTCATTAATTTTGCTGGGTTTGGGGTTTTGTTTTAAGAAAACACTGGTCTCATGTGTCAGGTCAGCTTGTGACCTCGTTCAGAAAAGCCAAGCTTGCTTAGTGTGGGTGAGCAGGCAGGGAAGCTCTGGATGGACTCTCCAGCTGAGCTTCAAACTGGTTCTCTTTAAGATAAAATGTGTTTGGCTTCCTCAGCCAGCAGAAAATGAGGGCATGGTCCAGCTTTAGGAGCCAAGAGAACCTGCTTACCCTCAGCATCAAGGAGGAGACATATCACAGGTCTTGCTAATCATCACTTGTTTCTAGTCTAGTCTTCCAAACCTACAGCAGACTAGATCTGATATTCCTGGGGCCTCCTGGCTGTTCCAGTTAGGGCAAGATTTAATTAATACTTAAATCATTAGCCCACAACAATCACTGCTTTTCTGGTAGTGTCTCTGAGCTCCTTCTCACAGCAGCTTTTGCAGGTTACCCCCAACCCCCACGTGTTCCCTGCCTTGTGCCACAAGCTGCCTTTGCCACCGCCCTGTGTAACCCCCTGCTCTGCCTGTCCCCTCCCTTTGTAACCCCCTGCTCTGTCTGTCCCCTCCCTGAGTAACCCCCTGCTCTGTCTGTCACCTCCTTGAGTAACCCCCTGCTCTGTCTGTCCCCTCCCCAGGTGGCTCCTTCAGTGAGGAGACAGAAGAGAAGTTCGATCACTTCACTGGACTCACAAACAACAAGGTGTCCACCCGGTAGAGCAGCATCACCTCCTGCCCCACTATTTAAAGAAGCCAGGGTTCCTGCTTCCATGACTTTTTTCCTTCCCTAACCACTGCACAAACCTGAGAAAGAAAGAATCAAGCCAACAATCAAGCTTTAAATTAGCAAGGTAAATGATTTCCTGCCCAGTTTCGGGGCTCTCATACCTCCAGTCCCACCCTCCCAAACTGAGGTAAGGTAGGAGCAGGCTTTTTAAACTCTCCTCAGCTCCACACCTTCACTGTTCCAACCTTCTCCCCAAAAGATTTCCTCCCTCCACTTTGCAGCACCATCTTCACTCCCAGCAGTAGGTTGAAGCTGCAGTGAGCAGGCTTGTGGCCTCTGTTTGGCCACCAACAGCCTCAACGTGTCTTTACTGTTTGTTTTCATTAATCTTGGTATCTTTTAAGCCCTCTGACTCAAGCTTGACCACCACCATCGCTGCAAACACCTCCCTTTGTGATGCTGCTTCTTGACCAGAGCTTAATCCTCAGCCCTGCCATCTCAGTCCTCCATTGTAGCAAAGAAATACAAGGGGCAAAGGAACCAAAAACATGATAATCAGAGCATCTTTTTCTGCACAGAACAGTATAAAGCATCATTTAATACTGCAGGGAAACCCTTGTATTCAACAATCAACTCCCAGCCCAACCCCTGAAGCACAGCAGCTCCTCCAGGACTGTTTTCTCCAAGGAGCTCCACAAAGCTGCATCTCCCTTGAAACAGCTTGAAGACTTTGCAGATCTCCTGATGATGAATTCCCCCACCCCCCTGGACTGTGAATTCCATTATGCAGTAAGCTACTCACCCAATAGATTCTACCTTACACCTAAATCATGCTTCTAAGCTGGTTAGTCAGCCTGTCTTTTCTTTGAAAGGATGGATTAAGGCATTGCATCATCACCCTACCTTACCAGAGGTCACTCTGTGGCTTTCATCATCAGGGATCTGGAGCTGTGCTGTCACACAGCCCCTCCTGGTTGTTTTTAGAAGGATTCCTCCACTTGGGTCAATTTATAATGGTGCTAGGTGTGCTCCTCTGTTTGTTTGAGGACACACATTGCTACAGCTTTTTGGACACTTGAATAAAAATGGGTTTACCCAGAAAAAAAAAACCAACAACCCACCTATGTTTTAATCTGCCATTTATATCCTTCTGCTCCATGAAAGTTTAGGGCTTTATCCACAATTCCTGGGACTGAAGGTTTGCCCTCCTCTCCCTGTGTTTGTCCAGAAGACTTCTACAAGCAGCCAATGCTTAAGAGTTGAGCATTCCAACCCAGAGGGTGACTGAAACTGGCTGTATCTCTCTTGTGCTCTCCATAACCTACCTCACAGGGGTGTTGTGAGGCTTAAAGGATGCAGAAGTCTCTTGCTAATGCCTGTCAGGGTGTTTGTCTCATCCAGCAGCCCAGGTGCTGACACTGAGCTGAGGTTTTTAAGCCAATTCTTAAGGTGGAAAACTGTTTTGTTCTCAAGGTGCTGGGCTGTGCAGCAAGAGCAGAGCCTGAGACGTGCTGGATGCTCTGCTGCTGCCACCCCAGCATGGCATCTGGCAGAAGATCTCAAACTGGGCAAACTGGAACTGGCCAAATCTTCATTTTCTTTTCTTTGCTAACAGTACAACCAAACAAGACAGGCTCTTTAACCACTCCAGAACTAACCCAAACCCCTGGAAACTCCCTTGCAATCAATGCCTGTGAGTTTTGTGGGCTATTTTAACAACATTACAAC
This sequence comes from Laterallus jamaicensis coturniculus, assembly GCA_022605575.1. NCBI lineage: Eukaryota > Metazoa > Chordata > Aves > Gruiformes > Rallidae > Laterallus > Laterallus jamaicensis. The sequence continues at coordinate 3,667,169 of JAKCOX010000049.1, read as the reverse complement.
AGAGTAAACATTAAACAGATTGGGGGGTTTTTCTTTTCCTTTTAACTCCTGCAGCAGCTCTGCCCTTGCTGACAGCTGAATTTTGGCCAAGAAGATCCCAATTCCCTTACTCTAATACATTTCCTATTGGTTTCAACTCTTGAGCTGGCTTTCCTCCAAGCAGCCTTACCTTCTGCAAGCACCCCAGGGCCTAACAGACCCTTTCCAACACAACCACTCTCCAGGATGAAGAGCTAACAGCACCTCTCAGCTCTGTGGAGCTCAAAAATCATCTCATGAACAGCCAAGCTTATTTCCCCCCCCCCCCTTCCCAACTTTAAGAAAGAAAAGATGGTGCTGATCCAGAAGCAAAACATCCCTGTGGCAACTCTCAGTCCCACATGCAGTTTCATGTCATTGCAGCCATGCTCCTTTATGTAGATTCTTCTTCTTTTTCTTCTTCTTCTTTCTTCTTCTCCTCATTATTTTTGTAGCTGAGATGGTTTATTCCTCCTCCTGGTCCAAGGTTTCAGGTGGCAGCACTTGGGTGCCTGAGATGCCTTGCTGCTTGTGCTTCAAACCCAGAGCCCTGCTCACCAGCCTCTTGGCCACTGCAGTGTCAGTCTGGGGTCTTTCTTTTCCCAGGTGAAGGAGCTCTAGGGGTGAAAAGCAGTAAATTAGCCCTTCTAAAAATTTAACTAGCCCTTAAAAATAATTAAACCTTAAAAAAAAAAGTAATTAGCCCTTAAAAAGTAAATTAGCCCTTAAAAGGTAAATTAGCCCTTAAAAGGTAAATATGCCCTTCTGCCCAACAGAAGGGCTGATTTCTAGTTTCTTTGGGTTCTTTACACAATTATTAGCTATTCTGCTCTTGCTCAGGTGATCTCCTTTTCTTTTAGGTGGGTGTACATCCAGTTTTGGATTTAGGATTGACTCTTTTTTTGGCCAGGATTAAGCTGCAGGCCCTTTCTGGGTGGTGGCAGAGACTGGTTCCCCATTAACTTTCAGGAACAGGCTGTATAAATTCAGCAGGAGGTAGTTATAATTTATAATTTCTAATAATGTCTAAATCCCAATTTCTAATAATGTCTAAATCCCAATTTCTAATAATTTCTAAATCCCAATTTCTAATAATTTATCATTTTGAATAATTTATCATTTCTAATAATCTCTAATAATTTCTAGTTTCTAATAATTTCTAGTTTCTAATAATTTCTAGTTTCTAATTTCTAATAATGTCTCATTTCTAATTTATAAGTTCTAAATTCTAATTTATAAGTACCTCCAGTTTTGGACTTGGGATTGACTCTTCTTTGGCCAGGCTTAAGCTGCAGGCCCTTTCTGGGTGGTGGCAGAGAGACTGGTTCCCCATTAACTTTCAGGAACAGGCTGTATAAATTCAGCAGGAGGTATTTCTAACTCCCACACTCCTAACCTCCTACACTCCTAACATCTAACCTCCCACCTCCCAACCTCCTAACCTTCCACCCCCTAACTCCTAAACCCCTAACCTTCCAACCCCTAAACCCCCAACCCCTAACCCCCAAACCCCTAACCTTCCAACCCCTAACCCCCAAACCCCTAACCTTCCAACCCCTAACTCCTAAACCCCTAACCCCCCAACCCCTAACTCCTAAACCCCTAACCTTCCAACCCCTAACCCCCAAACCCCTAACGCCCCAACCCCCAACTCCCATACCCCTAACCCCCCAACCCCCAACTCCCAACCCCCTAACCCCCCAACCCCTAACCCCCCAACCCCTAACCCCCCAACCCCCAACCCCTCAACCCCCAACCCCTCAACCCCCAACCCCTCAACCCCTCAACCCCCAACCCCTCAACCCCCAACCCCTCAACCCCCAACTCCTCAACCCCTCAACCCCCAACCCCTAACTCCTAAACCCCTAACCTTCCAACCCCTAACCCCCAAAACCCTAACTCCTAAACCCCTAACCCCCCAACCCCTAACTCCTAAACCCCTAACCCCCTAACCTCCCCAACCCCTAACCTCCCCAACCCTTAACCTCCCCAACCCTAACTCCTAACTTCTTAACTTCTAAATACCTCCAGTTTTGGACTTAGGATTGATTCTTTTTGGGCCAAGCTTAAGCTGCATGCCCTTTCTGGGTGGTGGCAGAGAGACTGGTTCCCCTATTACCTTTCAGGAACAGGCTGTATAAATTCAGCAGGTCCCATCTCTGAGGACAAAACGAAGGTGCAGAGTCCAACCCATTTATCCATGCACAGAAAAGCTGGATCTCCATTTAGCCTCATCCAAAACCAGCTGTCAAAATCCTCAGGGAAAAAAAAACCAACCCACCACCAAACCCAAACAAAACCAACCAAAAAACCAACCCTTTTTTAAGAGCTAAATTAAATCAGATGCTTTGGGAAAACCTTTGGCCAGTAACTTCCCTCTTCTGGCTTGCTGCAGTTTCATCTTCTGAGGAATGATTATGTCAAAACTTTCCTGAGTCCAGGCTAGGCTGGGTTTGGCAATTAGCTAATCATTTATCATATCAGCAAGTGTTTGCAAAGCTTAATTCTCCAGTTAGCAATGGGGGCTTTGCTTGCTTTTTCCAGCAGCAGCTTCAAGAGAAAGGGGCAGGCTCCAAGCAGGCACAGCTTGGGAAAGAAACCCACCATGCTTTCTTGGCAAAGCTAAACCAAGAAAGAGATGCTGTCAGGCAATGAAGATCCAGATTTGTAGTTGGAAAAAAAAAAACCCCTAAGAAATCAGGACTTAAATGGAACAGTTTCTATGTGATGGTCCCCAGGAGGAGTTTATCCCTTGATTTGGAAGTGTGAATTCAAGGAGTGTGAATGACTAGAGAGTGTAAACTCATATCCAAGCCCTTTGGGCCTTCCCTTGGAATCTAAAAGTCTTCAGCCCTCAGCAACAGCTTGCTGTGACAGTGTCCCTTCAAAGCATCCAGAGCCCAGGTTGTTACTGCAGGAGTAACAGCAGGGCTGGAGGCTCAGTGCTGTCTCTACTGCTACACAGTTCATGGCATTTCTTTACTGTGGCAAGTGTAACTGATTACAGTATGATTCTTAAAAGGCAATAAAATGAATAAAATGATGTTAATGGCTAAGCTTGACAATCTCTTCCTGATACTGAATAAAAATCATGCCAACCACACCAGTTATTGCAATGGGTTTTATCTCCTTGGTTGCCTGTAGCCCTGCAAAGGGAGGTACCAGGCTTACAGGGTCTGCCACCCCCTTCTGCTGTCACCCCCCTTCCCACTGAACAGGGAAAACTCTTCCCAAGAGAAGCTGGTAGCACATGGCAGACTGAGAAGAACCAAGCAGCAGCAGCATCTGATGCTTTTTAACTCATTCCAGGTACAGAAGGGTGACTGAAACCTTAAACCCTGGTAATGGCTGTAGCTTCAGCCTTCCCATGAGCAGAGCAGAACTTAGTCTCAGGCTGCAGCTTCGTTTCTGCCACCACACTGACCTGTGCCAGGCTTCATGCCAGTGGGCAGAAACCAGCCTTACCCCTGCACTGAGCTGTACCAAACCTCCCCAGGACACAGGGTGGCTGAAAAATACACCAATAGAGAAAAGAAAAAGCAGCTGCAGGCTTGAACTGAAGAGTCTACACTGTCCTGCAATGCCAAGAAAGCTATTAAAAAGTAACCAAAAGGGAAATACAAGTCCTTAATATCTCTTTCCCTGTTTAACTTGTCATTGGGACCACTCCTGAGCCAGAAGAGTGGCAGTGATAGTTAAAAAACCAGTCTTACTTGGTCGCTGAAGTGCCTTGATCTTCGACTGCTTTGATGCATGGATCAAGGGTCGGATCTTTAAGGAAGGGTAACGTCTCCCCAGGGCCTGAGATGCTTCAAAAACCAAAGATTGCTGAAGTTAGCAGCCTGAAAATCAGTGGCTTTCCCCATAAAAACCAGTACATGGTACAACAGTGCTGAGTAATTTGAGCTTTGGCAGCTGATGTGTTATCTCAAGGCTTGTGTTAACCCAGCTGAACTCACCTGGTCACCTTGGGTGCATCTTGAACATCTTTATCAGTGACATGGGTGATGGGATTGAGGGCACCCTCAGCATGTTTGGGGGTGACACCAAGCTGAGTGGTGTGGGTGACACCCTAGAAGGAAAGGAGCCATCCAGAGGGATCTGGACAGGCTGGAAAGATGGGCCTGGGGGAACCTAATGAGGTTCAACACTGCAGAGTGTCAGGGCGGCACTTGGGCTGGAAGAATCCCAGACACAGATCCAGCCTGGGAGAAGAGCTCCTGGGGAGCAGCCCTGTGAGAAGGACCTGGGTGTCACAGTGGGTGAGAAACTCCCCATGAGCAGCAGTGGCTCTGGCAGCTGGGAAGGGAGATGGGATCCTGGGCTCCATCAGCAGAGGGGTGGCAGCAGGGCCAGGGAGGGGATTGTCCCTCTCTGCTCTGCCCTGGGGAGGCCCCAGCTGGATCCTGTGTCCAGAGCTGGGGCCCAACACAAGAAAGATGTGGGGCTGTTGGAGAGGGGTCAGAGGAGCCAGGGAGATGCTCAGAGGGCTGGAGCAGCTCCCCTCTGGAGAGAGGCTGAGGGAGCTGGGCTGGCTCAGCCTGGAGAAGAGAAGGCTGTGGGGGGACCTCATTGCAGCCTGCCAGTGCCTGAAGGGAGCAGAGGAACAGGAGGGGAATCAGCTTGTTCAAGGGCAGAGACTGGCAGGACAAGGGGGATGGAGTGAAGCTGGAGGAGGGAAGGGTTAGATTGGATATTAGGGGGAAGTTCTGTGCAGAGAGAGTGGTGAGGGGCTGGACCAGGCTGCCCAGAGAGGGGGTGGGTGCCCCATGTCTGGGAGGTGTTCAAGGCCAGGTTGGATGGGGCCCTGGGCAACCTTGTGTAGCTCCAGGCCTGAGGTTGGTGTCCCTGCCTGTGGCAGGGGGGTTGGAGCTCTGTGACCCTTGGGGTCCCTCCCAACCCAGGCCAGTCTATGATCACCCATCCCTCACATGCAAAGAGCCCCAAGAAAAGATCTTAAAAAGTGTTTTAAAAGACAACTTGGTCATTATTACATTAAATCCCAAGGGAAAAACCTAAGCTTCTGGGCTACAGGATAGAAACTTCTCTCAGGCTGGCTCTGACCTGAGGTCAGGATGCCAGGTTGGGTGCCTGGCCATCACACCCCAAAGGTCCCCAGGTTCCTGGATGCTGACAGGAAAGCTGTCCAGTCCCTAAGGAAAAACACTGAACCAGCCAACCAGAAATTAAACCTGATTTCTAGAAGCATATTGCAACTCACTCACTAAACAAGCAGCACCCTGGTTATTACCCAGGCTGATTAAACCCCAGCCTTACCAAGGAGTTTCCACCCCCCAATTGGCCATTCCAGCTTCTTGAGCCCCAAAAGCCTTTGGAGGCTGAAGCATGGAAGAAGAAAGAGGCCACAAACCACACAGACCTTTGGTGATGGCTTAGCCTGAGTGTGAGACCCAACAGACACCACAAAGCACCACGTTGGCACAGGAAAAGAGCAGAGAAACCCCAGCAGGACCCTCAAGCTGCCCCAAATTGAGTCCTCCTACCTGTGGAGAAGCTGGAGAAGATGCCCAGGGCGTGTGTGTCATCGACCCACTGGATTTTGAAGCCACTCTCCCTACAATGGAAAGGTGATAAGAGTGAGATTTAGTAGGAAGGAAGAATAAAACCCAACACAACCCAACACAGAGGAAAGAAATCCACTCCCCAAGTGGGGGTTATCAAGTGCTGTGCAGTTCTGTGTAGGCAGCTGGTGCTTTTCAAAGCATTTATCCCTATTTTACAGGAGAGGAAAGAGATGAGGAGACAAGGAGATGATTAGGAATGGCCCTTTCAAGGGCAGGAATTTGGGATTCCTCCTGCTACCCAATCCCAAAGAATTCCCTTTGCCTCTGAAGAAACCCTTGGCCAAAATCAACCCCAGTTTTCATATTTCATGTGTTAGAAGATGCTCCTTGGTTTGTCATTTCCTCTGGGGTTTTACAACCACCACCCAACCACTCAGGCACCTGCAATAAAAGGACAGTGATTTATTCCTAGAAGAGGTTTCAAAGCTTGGGGTGAAAAAATCCAAGAAAGCATCAGTGGAAAATGGGAGTTTAGGGGTTGGAAATTCCAAGCCTTTCCTGAAGCACAGGAAATCCAAATGCCAGTGCTGCTCAGATGAGATCTATCAATACTCAGCTTGGTTTCACCCTCACAGCAAGTAGATGGGGGGGAAAAAAACCCCATCAGAGAAACACAAACAATGGATATGAGCCCATTTAAAATGCAAATGAGGAGGGGAGGTTCATTTAAGGGATCTGCAGAGGTGAAGTACTCACACCAAACCTGCCAGGTAATGCCAAGAGAGGAGGAGGACAGGGAGAGGTGCCCACAGACACAGTGTCACACAAACCTGCACCCAACAGCCCATCACTACAGCAGGGCTGAATTCAGCTCTGCCCCCCCACCCACTAATCCAACCTCACTCCTTTGGGTCCAAGGCTCTGGGTCCCTGTACTGATATCAGAAATCTCATCTCCAAGAGCAGGATGGAGCCCTTTTCCTTACAAGACTTCCCAGAAGCAGGTCATTTCACTCGGGCACCGGGACACTGCTATAAAGGAGCTCCTAGAAAGCACCTGCAGGCTTCTCACTGAAGCCAGAGCAGTAGGAAAAAGCCAGCATGTAGATACCTGTGTGTGCAACATAGCCTCAAGGAGCCAGTTGGGTCCTAAGTCCTGCCTGAACTGCAGGAAAGCATCCCTTGAGGCACAGAGCATTAAGGGTGCGAAGGCGGAACTAGAACTCCAATTTCATCTGGTTCTGTGGCAGGTTCAAGCCTGAACACTGCTGCTGCTGCTGCTGCTCAGGCTCAGACTGGTACTCACTGGAAATCTGAGAACACTTCTAAGATGTTCTCTGTCTTCAGTGATGGGGAGAAGTCATAGATCTCAGTGATGTGGCCAAAATCCCCGTCGCTGAGCTGCGCGTCGCCGTAGCTGGAGTAATCAAAGCTGATCTTCTCAATGCTGATGTCCTTCACAGTTAAGTGACCCACAATCTGAGGAGAGTTCAGGTGAAATAAATACAACAGCTCAAGGGGAGGTTTCACTTTCAAGAGCGATGCTCAGCACCCCACCTGGGTCCCTGCAAACCCCCGTTGCGACCGCACTCTGGTCAAGCAGCCCAACAGCACCTTCCCTGCTGACCAACTCCTGAGCCACACACCCCCCCCCCTTTTCCCCCAGCCCCAGGTTGTTCCCTATGGCAAATCCCACTGGCAAACTCTACCTCTGCAAAGAGCTCTGCGGTGCAGTCGCCCTCCAGGCTGCTCTGCCCGCGGCCGGCCGCGCGCGCCTCGTCGCCGGCGGACACACGCAGCTGGCGCCAGAGGGGACCCGACAGGCCCAAACACTCCTTGTCCTCCTCTTGTGCCACGGGCTCCTTCCCAACATGAGTCTGGATGGGAGCATCCTCCTGGTGCTCGTTCTGGACCTCAGGAGCTGGTGGATTGGCACCACAGACTGGTTCAGATGGGGCCAGAGGCTCAGTTTGGGCTTCCGGGGTGTTCTGGCTGCTCTCTGCTTGGGTGATGCTGGGACACTCTCCCTCCTGGCTTTCTGCTTCAGAGAAACTCTTGCCTCCCTCCACCACGCCACAGTCCTCAGCCTGTTCTTCAGGTGGTGACACTTTCCCACAGCTCTCCAGGCTCTTGGCAGCAGCACAGCTCTTATCTTGGTCTTCCAGCACCAGTGACGTTGTGCTGGGCTCCGCTGCAGCCAGGTCTGTACAGCAGCTACTGCTGCGACCTTCAGGCAGGGAGGAGGGTTTCCCACACTCCATTACACCAGCATCCTGGCTGCTTTGGTCTTCAGCTTGCAGCTGGCAGGGGATTTTGCTACCTTCTGGTGTTCCTACGGTGCCACAGCTTTGATCTTCTGCTCCAGTTGGGGTTTTATTGTGTGTAGAAGAAAGGGAACCTGAACAGTCTTTATCCTGACTTCCCTGCCCAGAGAAATCACTGCTCTTCTCTGAGGATGGCACATCCATACAGCCTGGAGGACACTGGTCATTCGCAGCAGCGATCCTTTGTTCTGGAACACTCTCTTCACCAGGCTCCTGTTGTTCACCAAGGGCCAAGGAGACATCACCTAGGCTGTCTTCAGACTTCCCCAGGTCCTCCTGGGCATCCCCACCCGAAGCTTTAAGGCAGATCTCTTCTCCTTCTGCCACATCCCCACCTGACTGGGACGCAGCCCCCGCTGGGCTCTCCTGCTCCCCCCACTCTGCCTTCTTGCGCATCGCCTTGGGGATGTACAGGGCTTTATCTGGCTTCCTCCAGGGTGGCCTTTTGATCCGGCCAGACCCCACGCAGGATCGAGAGCTGTCACCATGCATGTCCCCACCGTGCCGCAGCCTGCCGCCTCGCCCGCCCCGGCCCCAGGGCTGTGGGGGTCGGGGTGGTCTCGGTGGGTGGCTGCTGGGTTTTTGGTCGCTGGTATCACTGGGCAGCCTGGGATAGAGAGAATGGTGAGATGGGAGTGAGGAGCAGAGGAACCATGATGTTTGTGCAAGGGGAAGAGGAGGAAAAGCATCAAATCCACATTGAAATCAGCAGGTGGGGGGCAGGGAGAAGGAGCGTCTGCTGCTTTAATGACTGGAAGATGCTACCCCCAGCAGACCCTTCCCTTCCCTTCCCTTCCCTTCCCTTCCCTTCCCTTCCCTTCCCTTCCCTTCCCTGCCCTGCCCTGCCCTGCCCTGCCCTGCCCTGCCCTGCCCTGCCCTGCCCTGCCCTGCCCCTCCCCTCCCCAGGGAAGCACCATGCAAACTCCCCTCTTGTGAGCTCGAACAAGCCATAAACCACCGTTGGGTCCCCTGTGCTCTACCTCACAGCTGAGTGACAGATGACTGTCCTCCTCCTCCATCCTTCTCCCACTGAGAAGCTGCTCAACACATCCACGTTGTCCACGGTGCGGTGGATCAGGTACCGGAGGCGACTGGACAGGGGGGGGAACAGGAGCACGCTGAAAAGAGAGAGGGGCCAGGAGCATCAGCAGGAAGGAGAAGGAGGAGGGGATCATAGCAGGGATTTAATAACCCCTCTTCCCCAAGTTGCTCCCAGTGTAGGGTTTAAATCCAAGCAGGACTTTTTAGTCTTAAAGAGCCAAAATCCCTGCTCCATCCTACATGTCTGGAGGGATGCGCTTGCTCTGCACACTGCACAGGGAGTCCAGGACTGCCTGGTCCCCAGGCCTTTGGCTGGGACTCTTTCCCACCTGCATCCATGCTGGGAACAGCCAGGAGAAGGCTGTTACTGGTCCCCAGTCCGAATATCTCCAGAAACCAGCAATTCGAAGAATACAAGTGGATTAACAGACATCCTATTTGACTTCGTTGCATCTAAACACGTTCTGGTTTGGCTCCTGAGCACTCTACAATTGCACTGGTGCCTTCTGCCAAACTTTGTGTTTTAAAAAAAGCAATAAAATGAGTATTTAAAGTCGTTACAAATTGACAGGAAGCTGTGCTGAGCCACCCCACTCCTGCTCCTGCCTAAGCCCCTCTTTTTGGCCATCTCAAGGGCTTCAAAGGGATGAGGGACTGAGTCCAGGTAAATCCGGCCTGGCTGAAGAAAAATGATCCAGCAGTCCAAGGCAACAGAGTCCACTGCTGTGGAGGAGGATCTGGCGTGCAGGAAGCCCTCAGCAGAGAGGGGAAATGAACCAGTTTGATGATGAAACTATTCAGTGTAACTGACTAGTGAGCTGGGCCAGGGCAAGAGCCACACGCATCCCAACCAACCCTGCTCAAGAAGGGTGAATGGAGGAGCCCCACACCGCCCCTCAGCCCCAGGGATGCTCCAGGAGCCAGGCAGCCAGGCTCCACAGGCTGCTCCTCAAGCCCAAGCTGGCATTTTCACCCCAGAGAACCAGTGCAAAGCTCAGACCAGAGTCCCAACACGCTGTTGCTCCTGGAGCAGCAGGACCCAGCGTGGGGTGAGCAGAGACCATCCCCCCCCAACCCTGTGTGCCCATGGTGGGGCACCTACCTGCTGTGCTGCCCCTGCAAGATGAAGTGCTCCAGCTCCTCCGTGATCCTGCCCACGAACTCATCCTCGCTGGGCGAGAGGACAACGCCGTCCATGCAGCGCAGCGCCAGGGTGGCAGCAGACAGGAGACCTGTGGAGGAGGAACAGGGCTCCATGGAGAGCTGGCTGCAAGCTCCCCTGTCCCTAGGGGTGCCCCAGCACCCCTTCGCTCCCCAAACCTGGACCACCCTCTGTGCAGCTGCACCCCAACCCCCACAATGTACACCCCCAAGGTCCCTGGGCAGCTCCCCAGCATCCTGTTGCACCCTGCTCCCATCCCTGTGCCCCTTGTTACCCCCCTTCCCCATGCACCCCCAGCACCCCATGCTGCTCCACAGCACCCTCCCCCAGCGCCCTGTGCTGCTCTGTGTGCCCTGCTGTACCCTGTCCCATCCTCGTGTACCCCCAGCACCCCCTGCAGCTCCATGCACCCTGCTCCCAACCCATAGACCCCATTACCCCCTTCCCTGTGCACCCCCAGCACCCCATCCCGCTCTGTGCAACCCAACACACCCTTCTCCATGCACCCTGCTGCACCCTGCTCCCGTCCTGTGCACCCCACTATCCCTGTGCACCCCAATGCATCCCCAGCACCCTCTGCAGCTCCATGCACCCTGCTCCCAACCCACAGACCCCATTACCCCCAGCACCCTGTGCACCCCCAGCCCCCCATCCTGCTCTGTGCACCCCAATACTCCCTCTTCCCCATGCACCCTGCTACACCCTGCTCCCATCCTGTGCACCCCATTACATCCCCGTGCATCCCCAGCACCCCCTGCAGCTCCATGCACCCTGCTCCCAACCCATAGACCCCATTACCCCCTTCCCTGTGCACCCCCAGCACCCCATCCTGCTCTGTGCACCCCAATACCCCCTCTTCCCCATGCACCCTGCTACACCCTGCTCCCATCCTGTGCACCTCATTACATCCCCGTGCATCCCCAGCACCCCCTGCAGCTCCATGCACCCTGCTCCCAACCCATAGACCCCATTACCCCTGTCCCTGTGCACCCCCAGCACCCCACCCTGCTCTGTGCACCCCAATACCCCCTTCCCCATGCACCTTGCTCCCGTCCTGTGCACCCCATTATCCCTGTGCACCACATTACATACCCATGCACCCTTGTCCCGACCCATAGACCCCTTTACCCCTGTCCCCGTGCACCCCCAGCACCCCATTACATCCCATGCACCCCCAGCACCCCCATGCACCCTGCTCCCCACCCACAGACCCCATCATCCCCTTCCCTGTGCACCCCCAGCACCCCACCCTGCTCTATGCACCCCAGCCCTGTGCCCCCACACCCCCCCCATCCCCAGGACCCTGTGCTGCTCCATGCACCCCTCGCACCCCTCTGCACCCCCTCCCTCCCCCTCGGCACCCCCAGCACCACGTGCTGCCTTTTGCACCCTATTACCCTCCCCCACCCCCCCCCCCGTTCACCGCTGGGCACCCCTTCCCCGCTACACCCCCAGCACCCCCCTCCACACACCTCCCCCCCCCCCCTCCCCCCCATCCCGCAGCCCCCCAGCCTCAACCCAGCTGCCGTACGCGGCCCCGGGTCCCCAGCCGACCCCCATCCCCGCACCCCCCCCACGCTGCCCTCACCGCCAGGCCCGGCCGAGCGGCGGATCCCGGCGCGGCGCCTGCGCCCGGTCCCGGCTCCTCCCGCCGGGCAGCACCGCCTCAACCAGGCCCGGGCCCTGCCTGCGGGGCGGAGCGGGGCGGGGGCTCGCAGGCACCTCAGCAAGACGGGCAGGGAGGGGGTAAAGGGGTGGTCCCGCCGGTAAACACCCCCCAAAATGCTGCAGGAGGCCTAGGTGTGCCCCCCCCCTCCTCTCTGGGAGAGCTGGGACATCATCATCTCCCCCCCAGCTTCACGTTCCCGGGCGGCCACTGCTCCCCGCCCAGGAATAAAGGCTCAGGGGGCTCGGTGGTGGCACAGGCCCCTCCCGTCGAAAGCAGCCGAGGTTTTCCCCACCCTGGCTCGTTTCTTAGGGGCACAAGGCGGGTGGAGGGGGCAGAAGTCGCCCCCCCGATGGATACCCCGAGTTTTGGGGTGGCTGACTGGAGATTGGGGCAGGAACAGAACCAGAGTAAGGGGGGGCACCCAGGTGGGTGAGAGCATCCCCTCTGCTCCCCAGCTCAAGCAGAGATGGCTCGCAGGCTCCTCAGCAGGATGGGCAGGGGAGGGGAGGGGGGGGGATAAGGGGGTGATCCCGCCGGTAAACACCCCCCCAAAATGCTGCAGGAGGCGTGGGTGCCCCCCCCCACCGCGACCCCAAGCTGCTGCCAGCTGAGAAGCCACCACTGTCCCTCCAGAGGCTGATGAGCACCCACTGCAGGGTTCCTTAATGGTCTGCTCAATGTGACACTCGGTATTTCTCTTGGAGGAGCATAAAAGGACCATGTCTGGGCTCCTCTTCAGTGCCCTGGTGGGGACAGACACACTGACAAGCTGCTGGTACAGCAGAGCCATCCCTGGAGTGGGGAGAGCTCCTGGGCTGGGGCTGCTGCAGTTGTCCTCAGCAGGGTTAATCTATCCTGCCTCTCCACCTCCTCCCAGAGCTGGCTGATTGCTCCAAATTACCATACAGATGGAGGAAAGGCAGGCCTGTGATTTCTCAAGAGCTCCTGCCAGGCTCCTCCAGGCATCCGGAGCCCCTCAGCCAGTCTTGACCCCTGGCCCAGGCTGCTTTCCTCAGAGACCAGCCCTGGCTCTGCCTGATGAGAAGAGCAGCTGATGCTTCCAATTTGGAAGCCAAGTCAAGCGAGACAGGCAACCTACACCAGCCACATCCTGCTCCCCTCCCCTCCCCCTGCTAAATCCATTCCTCCAGAACATCCCTTCAAGGTTACAGGCATCCCACACCCCACACCATGTCCCCCCCTCCCCTCCTGCAGCCCAGGAGTGGTGGGCACAATTCCATGTCCATCTGCTGTGACAGCCACACCAACCACCCACGATTCATTCCCAGACTCTTCCTGTCTGCCCCAGGCCAGCATAATAAAACACTCCTGGATTTCAGGGAGACAGGACCCTGTCTGGCCTTACAGCACCCTTCCTAATCCAGAGGGACACCAACCCCTTCCAGCCAGGTCTGAGCCCTGCTCCTCTTCAGAGCCAGGCTGAGATCATAGAATCATAGAACTGTAGGGGTTGGAAGGGACCTGGAGAGCTCCTGGGGTCCAACCCCCCTGCCAAAGCAGCTCCCCAGCTCATACTGCACAGGTCGGTGTCCAGATGGGGCTGGAATCTCTCCAGAGAAGGAGACTCCACACCCCCTGGGCAGCCTGTCCCAGGGCTCCCTCACCCTCACTGGGGAAAAGTTCTTCCCCAGGGTGCTGTGGAACTCCCTGTGCTCCAACTTGCAGCCATTGCCCCTTGTCCTGTCCCCACAGACACTGAAAAGGGGCTGGCCATTCCCCCTGCACCCCATCCTTCAGATATTGAGAGACATTCATAAGGTCCCCCCTGAGTCTTCTTCTCTCCAGGCTGAACAGCCCCAGCTCTCTCAGCCTTTCCTCCCAGGGGAGATGCTCCAGGCCCTTCAGCATCTCCTCAGCCTCCTCTGGACTCTCTCCAGGAGATCCCTGGCTGTTTGATCCCAGGGAGCCCAGCACTGGACACAACACTCCAGCTGGGGCCTCACAGGGCAGAGCAGAGGGGGAGGATCCCCTCCTGTCACCTGCTGCCCACACTCCTCCTGATGCCCCCAGGATCCCATTGTCTCTCTCAGCCCCAGGGCACACTGCTGCCTCATGGCCACCCTGTCATCCCCCAGCACCCCCAGCTCCTTCTCCACACAGCTCCTCTCCAGCAGCTCCCCCCCAGCCCGTCCTGATTCCAGCAGTTCTTCCTCCCCAGGGGCCAGACTCTCCACTTGCTCTTGTTGAACCCCATCTGGTCTCTCCCTGCCCAGCTCTCCAGCCTGGCCAGGGCTCTGGATGGCAGCGCAGTGTCCTGCCTGGCAGCCACCCCTCCCAGCTCTGGATCAGCAGCACTTGCTGAGGGTGGGTGCTGTTCCCTCAGCAAGGTGTCAATGAAGATAATGAACTGGACTGGACCCCACACTGAGCCCTGGGGACACCACTAGATGCCAAGCCCTGAACACAGGACCAGCTGCATCAGCTCCCAGAGCTGCTTCCACTGCAAACCAGAGTTGGGGACACTGTGCCACCATCCTGTGTATGGCCACCATGCTGGCAGGATCCCTCACAGTGCTGCTGGCACTTACCTGTGAGCAGAGATGACCCATGGAACCGCTTGGTCCCTGGTCAAGTCTCCAGCAGCATTTTGGGACAATCAGCTGCATCTTGTGGCAACAGCACTAAACATCTCTGGGGTGTTTGCTGATCATCATCCCAGTGGGAACTGCACTGGGGAAGAGAGAGAAAGAGGAAAGGCCTTGCAGAGCTCAAAGGAGCATGAACCCCCCCAAGGGAGGATGGGGCCACACGTGCTGTGGCTCCAGATAAACAGGATTTTCATCTGCACCCATCTGAGGGTCTAGGGCAGCCCCTCTGTCCCCAGCTGGGGGCCACTTGGGTCCTCCCCCCTCCAAAAACACACACTTCCCGAGGCTGGGAGCCTGGCTTACCTGGGATTACAGGGCAGGAGCAGGGCTAGGAACAGCACACAGGGATCCCTGCTCCAGGATCAGCCCTGGGTAGGGACTCATCGCCCTCACCTCTGAAGTACAGGCAGGGAGGTAAGCAGTGTGCTGCTGGAGGATGCTTCCCTGGAGACCTGTGTAGGAACCCCAGAGCAGGGAAAAGAGAAACCCCTTTCTGAAGCCAGACAAGGTGTGTTTCTGCCAAAGCAAGCCTGAATTATGCTGAATTATGGAGCTGTGGTCTGCTTCCCAGACTGAGCACAGACTGCACCCTGCAGAGCCCCCTTCCATAACCTGGGAGGTTTTGGTTTGTCTCTCTGTCACCTCCTCTCCTTTGATGCCAGGAAGGTACCAGCCATCCCCATGAGCAGCCAGGGAAGAGGTCCAGCTGGAGGGAGGGCTGCTCTGTGCCCTGGTAGAGGAGAGCCCCAGCGCTTTGGAGCTGGAACTGTGCAGAGCTCCCCAACCCAAGCTGGACACACAGAAACCAGGTCACATCACACTCTCCTTCACCTGTCTGCTGCAGATTCACCCTGCCACTCACCACCCAGAACAGCAAGGCAGCCAGCTACATGCTTCCCTTGATTCCCTTCACAAAGAGTCGTGGCTCAAGCCCCAGAACCTCACACCACAAGATGAGGATCAACCAACTCTTCAAAACCAGGGAGTCAGGACAGAGCTGCTTTGAAGGAAGCCACACACTCTGCCCCCATCTTCCCAGGAGTCCCAAAGTAAAGACCTACCACCCTACATGTGCTACAACACCTCTCCCCCCTGCTTTTAGCACAGGCAATCATTACACACATCACAGCCATGCTCAACAGAAACCAGTAGCATCACACCCCCTAGAACCATTCCAGGGGATCTGCAGAACAACTACTCCTTCTCTATTCCTCCATCCCCATCCTCCCAGAGCTGAAAAGCTCCAAGACTGATGCAGCTCTGACAAGTAGCCACCAGTGCTGTGCAGGGAGGTGGCTGCCAACCAAGTGAAGCTGCATCAGTGCTTCCCCAAAAGCATAAAATCCAAGCATCAACCTTGGAGATACAGCAAGCTCTGCTCCCCTCCCACACTGATTATGCTGTAACTTGACTATAATTGGGCTCTATTTAGTAATTACCCTTACTCTGTAATTATCACTTTCTGATTTTTCTCTTTGTTAAGGTTTGCTGGGGTAGGGGGAAGAGGGGAAGAGGCTTTTCTGCTGTGCCAGGGAGCTAAAAATGTCTCTGAGCCAAGACAACGTGGATGTGCCACTGGCTGTGGCAAGGTTTAACCAAAACACACTTCTGGAGTCACTGGTGTCTCAGCAGTGAAGCTGGGGGGGCTGTTCCTACCCCCAGCTCCCTGCACAGAGCTGAGGCTCATCCAGGGTACAGGTGAGCCATCGACAGGGAGATGAGACAGCAAGGGAGGGATCCTGAATGAAATGGGGGAGGTGGGAAATTAGAGGGAGCAGTCAGTAAAAGGGGGAAGAAACAGCTTGGGAGAAAGGAGGGGGACCTGAGGGATGGAAGGTGGAGGTGCAGAAACAAAACCAGCAGTGTTCCCACTCAAGCATCTGATTGTCTGCTCTGCCCCCAGAGTCTGAAGGGCTCAGACACCCTCAGGACAAGGGTTCCAAGCATCTGATTTTCTGCTCTGCTTCCAGAGTCTAAAGGGCTCAGACACCCTCAGGACAGGGGCTTTGAGCATCTGATTGTCTGCTCTGCCCCAAGAGTCTGAAGGGCTCAGACATCCTCAGGCCCAGGGCTCTGAGCAAACGGCCCCACAGCACCCAGGGGCTAAAGGCAGTTTACATCCATCCTCACTGCACCCAGCCCAGCACGTCCCAGCCTGGGGAGGGCTGGGAGAGGACCTCTCTGCTCCAGAGAGGACCTTTACATGTCAGATCCTTCCCTGCAACACACTCCAGACACGCTGCTCCCAAGCACAGCCTCAGGGCGCTGGGAGAAGCCATGGGAAGAGCAGCTGGATGCTCCTCCAGGATGGTTGGATAATTCAGCTGAGCAAGAGAGACACAGAGGTGAGCCTAGGAGAGTTACCCCAGCATCACCTCCCTCCTGCAGAGCCCACCAGCAACGTGGCTTTCCCAAGCTGAAGGCTGTTAGGTGACACTGATGATGCCACCAAGCGTGAGGTAGCGATGTCACCAAGTCAGCAGCTGTGTTTGGCAGCCTCCAGCTGATGGCCTTTTGGACAAGGCAGTGGGAGAAGCAGCCCCTCTCCCCACAAGCACAGCTGCCTTTTCACTCCACAGACCACGGCAGAGAGGCTCAGCAGACCACACAAGTCTCTGCTTTCTCAGCTGAAGTCAGCAGGAAAGTGGAATTTGAGCCCTCACGTTTTCATGTCTTGCTGAAAGCATTTTTCCATGGGTCAATTAAGAGAGCAGCACCATGGATGTCTACTGGATTGGGAACTGGGGATTACAAAGCCATGTATCCAAACCCCTTGAGCCACCTGGAAAATCACTCTGGCCATTCCACACCTCCTAATACCAACTCCTGCCCAGAGTACAAGAGCCACGTTACTCCTCAAAAAACAGGCAGGTGCAGCAGCATCCTCTCTTCCACCTCTCCTCAAGACCATCCCAGCACCCTGTTCCCAACCCTGCCTCAATCAAAGGCAGTGCTGGTGAAAGGGATAATCTTCTCCAGAGAAACAGCCACTTCACACTCCACCTGCCTCACTGGGGGCAAGGCATCCACAGGGCAGGGGGTGAGAGAGGGTTCAGAGACCCCCGAAACCTTCTCAAAGGACACCTCGTTGCTTTCCATCTGTGGAGCAGCGTGGGGGAGAAGTTGGGGGTAGCTGAGGGTCACCACTTCCTTCTGATAAGTGGTGTCGTGGTGGTAGGAGACCAGCTCATTGCTGAAGTTCACTGTCTCCACTACATTGCTGGGGCAAAGGCAGCCACAGCCCAAGATGGTTGCGAAAGCTCTTCGGAAGTCGGCGTTGAAGGCGTAGATGATAGGATTGAGGGAAGAGTTGGCCCACCCAAACCAGACAAAGATGTTGAAGACTGTCTCACTGACACAAGGAAGCTCCCCTGGCTCCTGCACATCAACATCACAGAAGGGCACCACGCAGTTGAGGATGAAGAAGGGCAGCCAGCAGAAGACAAAGACACCCACGATGACGGAGAGAGTCTTGAGGACTTTAGTCTCCTTCTTGAAGGAGTTCTTCAGGGAGGCCTCATGAGGGCAGTCACTGCTGTGGCAGCTTTGGGCATGTTCCACAGCCCTCTCCAGGGAGGAGATCCTGCGGATCTGGCGCTGGGCGATGAGGAAGATGCGGGTGTATGTCCCAATCATGATGGCAACGGGGATGTAGAAGCTGATGAGCGACGAGGAGATGGCGTAAGTCCTGTTGAGGCTGGAATCACAGTTCTTCTCCACAGTGATGTTAAAACCTGGCTCCTGCTCACTAAGGAGCTCACGATCCTTGTGCCACCTGAGCTGCACGGGGATGAAGGAAATCAAGACAGACAGTAGCCAAGCCAGACCGATCATGATAAAAGCCATGCGCTGCGTCATCTTCCTCTCGTAGCGGAAGGGGCTGGAGATGGCCCAGTACCTGTCCACACTGATGATGCACAAGTTGAGGATAGAAGCTGTGGAGCACATGATATCAAAAGCCACCCAAACATCACAGAAAGCCCCAAAGGGCCAGAACCCCACCACCTCGGTGGCAGCCTTCCAGGGCATCACCAGGACTGCAACGAAGAGGTCAGAGACTGCCAAGGAGATGACAAAAAAATTGGTGACCTTGGAGCGCAGGTGCCTGAACTTCACCACAGCCACACACACCAGGGTGTTGCCCAGGAACGTGGAGAGGATGAGAAGGATGAGCAAGGCAGCTGTCACCAAGCGGAAGGACAACTTGGAGTTGCCTTCTTCTACCCAGCTCTTCCTACTGCTGGTGTCATTGATCACACCCTGCCCATCTCTTTCTGCAGAGGAGTAAAATCCATCCATGGGTTCTTCTTTCTTCTAGTCCCTTGAGAGGTTGCACAGGTGTTCAGGTCCCCATCAGCATCCAAAACCCCCCTTTTCACTGCTCCACTGACATCTCAGAAGCACCAACTGCAATCCTCCCAGCTCTCACCCCCAGCCAGACAGCCCAGCACCAGGCAAGGTGTTTGAAGCTCTCACTCCACTCCAGATCTCCTGCTGACAGTGTGGTGTTTGGGTTCTTTTTTCCCCTCCCTCTCACCTCCCACCCTGTTTCTTTCTTTGCAGCCTGCCGCTCACAAAGAGCCAACACTCACCTCCAGCACTTGAGCGAGCTGGGAGGGCTCTGCTGTGAGCCTTCCTCCCTCTCCTCTCTCAGCAGCTCTTCATCCATTATTGATCTGCTGCCTGCTACAGAATCCCAGCCCATCCCTCCTGCTCCAGCCAGGCTGGGACTTGCTACCAGGTGCAAGAGAGAATCCAAGCTGTCTCTGCTCTTGCAGACAGAGCCTCTCTGCTCATCAACCAGGATGCTTCGTTTGCTCTTCCCTCTGTTGCTAATCACCTCTGGATTTCACTCTGTCTCTGCCCACACACAGGTCCCCATGTACCAGGTTGGTCCTCTGTGAGCTAAGGATGTGACATTGGGAGTCTGCAGCTGACAGGGTAAGTTGCTTGGGAATTAGGTGATGGGATTGAAGGAGGAGAATAACAAACATTCAAGTGGGATTTGAGGGTCTTCGCTGCAAATCAGGATTGGAATTGAGTGTGTTTGATCTCTGAATAAAAGTAGCCCAAGTTCATTGCACAGGCACCAAGTCATGGCTCTGGTATGTGACCCTAAAGCAGTTACTACCCCCTCCCCCACACTGCCCAGCTGCCAGCAGCACAAAGCTGGCATTTACTTTCCACTACAGAATTCCTTCAAGTATCAGAAAGAGGAAAAACTAAAAGAAAAAAGAAGGAAAGCCACCCCAAAACCCACCCTCATACCAGCATAAGTGCTTTTCCCCTCTGGAAGTATCAGCCAAAGCACAGGCTGAGTGCTTCTTTCAGCAGAGTCTATGTGTAGGACCTAAGAGGATGTTGAACATCACATTGTTTTATCCCAAATAAACCCAGGTATTTTCAGTAAAGCCATAGAAAGGAGCTTCTCTTTCAAGTTCATCACTCTTTAAATGCACTTCCCAAATGGTGCCACTTGGACAGGAGAGGCTGAGAGAGCTGGGGCTGTTCAGCCTGGAGAGAAGAAGACTCAGGGGGGACCTGATCAATGTCTATCAATATCTGAAGGATGGGGTGCAGGGGAATGGCCAGCCCCTTTTCAGTGTCTGTGGGGACAGGACAAGGGGCAATGGCTGCAAGTTGGAGCACAGGGAGTTCCACAGCACCCTGGGGAAGAACTTTTCCCCAGTGAGGGTGAGGGAGCCCTGGGACAGGCTGCCCAGGGGGTGTGGAGTCTCCTTCTCGGGAGAGATTCCAGCCCCATCTGGACACCGACCTGTGCAGTATGAGCTGGGGAGCTGCTTTGGCAGGGGGTTGGACCCCAGGAGCTCTCCAGGTCCCTTCCAACCCCTACAACTCTGTGATTCTGTGACCTCTGCCTGCTGCACACACCGCTTCAGAAGAGAGCAACAGCCCATCTTCACAGTCAGCTCAGCTACACTAAGACTTAATGAACCTGACCCCATCACCCAGGCTTTGCATGAGCCCAGATCCAGCAGGAACTGCCCAAGAACAACATTCAAACAAGAGCACAATGATTCCCTTGTGGCTGCAGCACCCAGACGCTCACTCCTAAAGCAAACAGCACGCCTGCTCTGCCACAGGTTAAAGAAACTCAGTTGCCAGCAGGTCACAGCACTTACTTCTGCAGGCTTTGTTTAATTAAGCCTCATTAGTTCCACCGTCTGCAGCACGCTCCTGCCAAGTGCCTATGCCAGGGAGAGCGGCTAGATGGCACCAACAGCCGGCTCGTGGCTCAGCACCTTGGCTTGGTGGGAGGAAGAAGAGGGTCAGAGTCACCCAGGCAGCTCAGGAGCACTGACCTGTGCAAGGCTGCATGCGGATGCCCCATCCCCTGGGCCCCAAAGGGCATTTTTCCTCGTCTTCCCTATGCCATGCACAAAGGTTTGAGATGGGAGTGGGAAGAGACAAGCCCCAGGATGCTGTCACTGCTCTCAGAGGTGGCAGGGGATCCATCAGGCAGCGTTAAATCACAGCAGAGGCTCAGCAGGGTCACTAAGCCAGAAGGTATTCCAGGAAATAGGAGCATAGGAAGGGAGCAGAGGAACAGGAGGGGAATCAGCTTCTTAAAAGGGTAGACAATGCAGGACAAGGGGGATGGAGTGAAGCTGGAGGAGGGTAGGGGGAGAGGAGAGATTGGGGGGGAAGTTCTGTGCAGAGAGAGTGGTGAGGGGCTGGACCAGGCTGCCCAGAGAGGGGGTGGGTGCCCCGTGTCTGGGGGTGTTGAAGGCCAGGTTGGATGGGGCCCTGGGCAACCTTGTGTAGCTCCAGGCCTGAGGTTGGTGTCCCTGCCTGTGGCAGGGGGTTGGAGCTCTGGGACCCTTGGGGTCCCTCCCAACCCATCCCATTCTATGATCTCATCCTCCCACACTGCTCATACCAAAAGGAGCCATTCAGAGCTGGGTTGGGGGGAGAAAAGGCTGCTGGAAAGGGATCCAGTGCCCAATTTCCATGCACCTCAGCACACAGCTCCTGAAGACAGGCCCCCCAGCGCTGCTGTCATGCCCACATTCTGTTCTGCTGGGTTAGATTACCAGACACTTGCTCCATTTCCTCACATTAAGCAGCTGCTATTTTTTTTTCCCAAGACTCCTGTTAAGTACTATTTTAACCAGCACTCAAAACATGATAAGATTCCAGTTTAGTGGCAGCTCAGCTCTTGGGTTTTATATTTAATTTCCTCACCCAGCAAGAAACTGCCCTCTATTTCCCCTCCCTGCTGTCTCACCAAAATACACTTCAAATTCTCCATTCAGCCATCTTGATTACATTCCCCACTTTGCATCAAAGGAAGAAAATTACAAGCCACTTCAGATAAAGCAGCAGCTGCTTGGGATTTAACTCTTACCTGCCTCTTCCAGAGCAGTCCTCTCAGACACATTACTGGAGTGCTTATTCCTCCAGGAATCACTTTGTGCTTCCAGAGATGATACAAGGAAGAAAGGAGGGGTAAGCAGATCCTTTTAAGAGACAACCCAGGGAGAGCTGCTTGTAGGCAAGCCCTGAGCTGTGCTGCAGACAGTGCAAGGTAAACCCAGGAAGGAGAGATTTCTTCCTCCTCCTCCTCCTCTTCCCTGTGTGGCCCTGAAAAAGCACAGCAGCTCTCACACCAGCTCAGATCAAACTTCATGCTAAAGGAAACAGGCACTTGACTGCCTGCACCTTCAGAGCACCTTACTATCAGAGGGAAGGAGGAGTAAATAGTTTTGGGTGATACACCAGTTTACCCCATTTAGATTGTCTTTAGAGGGGAAAAAAACCCCTCTGGTCTCTTCAGCTGTACTGCCTAATGCCCATTAGAATAAGGAGCTGGGCAAAACCTGTCCCAGAGTGAGACTGGGGTATTTTGTTCAGTACAAAAGCAAGGGGGCAGCTGGGAGAACTAACTTCTGCCATCTCTCTTTCCTCCACAGTCACAGCAAGGTGGCTCAGGCAAAGGGCTGTGTGCCAGGCCAGCCTTGAAACCACCCATTTTGGAGAGATGCACAACAAGGAAAGGGAAGACAAGCTGATGCAAAGAAAAAGCAGCAAACCTTTCCAAAGCAATATGCATGAAATTAAAGCTGTGTAACCCCCAAACCAGCACAGGCAACTTGGGATAATACAGAGACAACTTTGGAAAGGTGATCCTAGCAGCTTCTGGGGGGGTTTAAAGCACAAAGACTCAGGGAAATCAAAGTCTGATATTACAGGGTTGGGGTTTTTTTTGCTAAAGCAGCCCAGGAACCTGCCCATCTCCTCTCATCACACCAGTTTGATTGATGCAGCAGCACAGCTGGATCAGCACTAACACAGCAGCAATCTGTGGCACAGAGGAGAAAGAAAAAGGAGGCACCACAAGGGATTCTGGTTCCTCCCCTCCCCTTTATTACACACAGGCAGAAACCACAGGGGGGTTTCTCCCATTTACTTACAAAGGAAAAGGAATACAGAGCTTCAAGTCGTTTCACATTAATTCCACGTGCAGCCTGGGTACACTGCTAGCTGGCTACAGCACACCTTTGCTGGCAGGAGGCTGTGCTCACAGGCAAAGTGACAACGTCACCCTAGTGACACCTGCTGTTTCTTCCCCTGTCCTCCAGGGCTGAAAGCTTCCTCATCAATAATTAACAGGGTATGAGAACACCAGTCTCAGTGCACTGCTGACCCAAGCTGCCATCCACAGGGCTTGAGCCACAGAGCTTGGTACAGGAGGCAGCAGAGAAAGGAATGGTGCCAGGAATACATTCTGAGTCAGGAGACCTGGTTAGACATCACCACAGAGCTCAGTCACTCCCCTGCCTCACACAGCCCAGTCAGGAACACATTCCCCTCCTGAAAGAATTGATTTATTCATGTTTGTTATCAGGCTTTCTGCTCTTCCACGTGCATATGTGTAATAAAAAAGGGACCTGCAAAAGATGGGCATTTCAGTTCTGATGGGTGAAGACAGCTTCAGGCTGTGCTCAGCTCTGGTGTCTGGTTGGGTTTTGCATTACAAATGTTTATAGGGGGTTGTTTTGGGGTACTCTAGTACCATTATCAGGTGGAATTGCAACATGACAACCAAAGGCAAGGTGAAGGTTGTTAAATAAAAGGCCTCTTAAAGAGAGAAATGATGCATCCCTTCTCCTCCTGCCCCAAATCACTCACTAGGGGAGCTCCACCACTGCAGCTCCCCAACAAGGTTTGCAAAGGAGGGGAAGATACAAAAATAGCAAAAGGCTCAAACTTCCAAGTAAGAGCAAGCAGCAAATTGTCTTCTAGTCACTGCAAGCCCTCATCACAACAGGTAGTGTAAGAAACTCCATTTCAGATCTTTTGCAGGTCTCCCTTTTAAGGCCTTAAGTGTCTTTACAGAAAGAGGAATTACTTTTGTCTTGTGCTTGCAATTGCTGCCCTCTAGAGCAGCACCACAATCTCCTACAATGTTAACAGTTACAGTGTCTAGTTGTCCACGACCGTGCAAAATACAGACAGGGAGGGCTAGAACTATCAACAGGTGGTTAAGCTTGCTGCAGATATAAGTACTGTCCTTGACATAACTCATGTGCCAAGTGTTTTCAACAACCACACAAACAGCCCAATGTTGAGCAACTGCAATACGGCTGCAACTCAGGGTCTCAACATCAGCCACAGCAAATGAAAGGAAAAACCCAAAACCAAACCAAAAACCCCCCAAAAATAAGCATTGTTATGGATCTAGAAGAGTTTATCTTCACTGGGCAGAATAGTGAATTGCATTCCCAGAACGGGAAGACCGGATGTCACAGAGTGACTTGGGATAACAAGTCAAACAGATGAGTGCAGATGTTGGCACGGAGATGACAAACACCAGCTGGGGCCAGTTCCAGAGTGGATTGTCATGGCAGGAGATCCTGTTGCTGAGCAAAGTGATATCCATGAAGAACAGGGATACTCCTCTCCCCAGAAGTTCTAGTCATTAGTTAAAGAACCTTAAGACAACTTCTCCAACTGCAGCAACAGGATACTGTTGGGTCTTTAGAGATTCAGTCCCAGGGCTGTTTTGGGTTCAGAGGAAGTAGAGGGGGTCTTTTGTGCCAAACCTATAAGGAAAATCACAACAGAAAGACATCAGTTTTCATCAGCAAAAGGGTCTCAATCAACCACATCTTGGTGCTTTGACATTCAGCTGCATCACCTTGGAAAGCCACGTGTCACGTTCCATGTGGGATGCTGAGCATCCTTCTGCTCTGAAGCTTAAGAATATCAGCTGCCCAAACAGGAAGAAAACTATATGGGCAGTCCTGCCTAATTGCTCATTAACAGATTCCTAAAAGGAAAATTAAAGCCTATTTAGCCCTGTCCAAGCCAGGTCTAAGAAAAACTCAGCACAGAGTTCAAGCCCATAAGCTCTGGTCACTTGCTGTTACTAAATAAAGTCTAAGTGAGAAACAGTTTAAGTCTGATTGAGAACCAGTTTAAGCAGAGCTCATACCTGTAACACCTAAGGCAGAGGAAGCATTCAAGGACACAGAAGATGCTGCCTGCTTGGCAGCAGCAGGCACAAAAATGCTGGTTTAGGCTATCACTGATAACAGAACATATAAAAAACCACTGCCTGCCTTTGTACAGGCTTTGTTAAACACTAACAAATAGTTAGTCCAAGAACTAGCTCCCTCATAGGGCCTTCAACTCCCTCTACATTCCATGGCAAAGAGTCCAGGCAGAGTTTCTAGCAAAGAGGGCAAGTCAAGACTGAGGCTGGCAGTGAAAGCCAATGCCACCGGGCACCTGGCAAGGGTACCAGTTTACTTTCCTCATGTAACTGGGAGCAGGGAAGATTCTGGCTCCAGTTCTGCTAGACACCTTCTATAGATCCTAACAGCAGGTAGGCACCATGACTTGCTGAGATCCATACCTCCATCACAAACAGAGAGCTTCTCCAACTCCGCCTCGAGCTCAGCATCAGAAATGGGGGGACTCAGCACCTTCTGGGGAACAGGAGGCAGATCTACAGGCTCCTTAGTTGAGTCCTGGAGGAGGCTGTCCAGCTCCTTCTCAAGTTCCTCAGTGTCCATCTCTGCTGATTAAAGAAAACATTCAGTTCCAAGCAGAATTAAGCAGCATCTTCACTTGGACTGAAGTCCAAGTTTACAGTGGTATTGTTACTCCCATCCATCATTCCTTCATAATAAGGAGGAACTCCCTGTGCTGCTGCTTAAAGGGGGAAATTCTCTGACCTCAGAGAGAAGCTGTTCTTTGAGAAGCCTTTGTGCTGGGGCATCTAAAGGTAAGAATACCTTTCAGCACAGACAAGCAAGCTGCAGCAACCAGGCCAGAGAAAAAACTTCATCACTTAAAAACCAAAGCAGCAGCCACTCTAGAAAGAGATTGAAATCAACATTACACAGCTCTGAGCTGAAATCCACCAGCAGTTAAAGACAGCAGGGGGTTGGAGATGCACAAACACTGATCCCCCTGCAAACCCTGGCAGAGAAGGAGGAGGGAACTCCTTACAAGTCCTCATTCCCACTTAAGGAACCAGGAGCAACAGCCTCAGTATCTCAGTAAGAGCTTATCCTCCCAGGAAGAGGAATAGATATGTGGGGAGGGAGCAGGGATGGGATGGCAGCACAGAGAGCCAGCAACAGCAAGAGAAGATAAGCAAAGGATGAAAATCCCAGAACATACCTAGGCCATTGATCCCTACTCCAGCCAGAGTCTGGGCTACTTCATCTTGAGTGTCACAAAGCTGAGGAAAGAGACACAGTGTTTCTTATAAACTCATGTTTTACTGTAGCCACCCATCTAAAAACCCACCCAAACCAACAAAAACTTCAGGAGCTGATTTAAAAACTGCAGGTACTGCTGCAAAAGTGACTGCCAGCATGACTGGGTTTTCACCAGCAAGAGCAATACCACAGAGTATTATTAAATTAAATGCTACAGGACCAAGTTTGCAGATCAAACCTGGAATGAAATTCTAAGTAAAAAGAAAAATCCCCCTAATTTTAGCTTTTTCACAGAAGTAAAAGCTTATATTGCTGCTTAGGCTAATAAAATGAGAAAGCTGAAGACCAAAGGACCAGTACATCTCAGGTATGAAATTTTACAGGCAGCCCATCAGCTCTCTAGTTGAAGTCACTATTTAAATACACAGAGCTTAAGTTGCTAAATAAGTAATCCTTTTGTGTTTTCTAAACCAGCTTATGCACACAGTCCTCTTCATTTTGATTCCTTCAGAAGAATCTTGTCTCCTTTCCCTCCCTCAACTGCAGATTACAGGTCAAGCAGCTTTAAGACCCAGGTTTTGTACTTGTAGCTGCATTCCAGCTTCCAAAGGTATGACCTGTACTTCTTTTCTCTACACCTTGATAAGCCTTTTCTAGGAAAGTTGTGTGCTTGCACAACACTGCTAACCAAAGGAACACAGAAAACACACACATCTAACCTCAGCTGTGATAACTGGCCACCAATAAAGGGAAAAATGTGAAATCACACACAGTCAGTTATGTGAAGACCTCTACTTGCTGATCTTAAAAGCTCAATATTAAGTCAGTTTGCTCTGGTGATACATGGAATAGAAACCAAACAGCATCTGAAGCCTCAGCATTAACAGCTGGGCAAACTTGCTGCGTGCATCTAACACCACATGTCCTTATTTCAGTACCTCTTGTATCTGATCCACCAGGTTCTCTGCCTTCTCCACTGTAACATCCTTCATAGACAGCTTCAGGGCTCCCACACCAGCCTGATAGGCATTAAATACCTAAAAAAAGAGAGGGGAAGATGCACAATGCTAACTACAAAAGAAACAAGAGGCAGCAGAAGCTTCTCTCAAGAGCTGTTATCCAAGCAGGACCCAAGAAGCCATAAGCAGGTTTATTCACAGAGTCACAGAGTTGTAGGGGTTGGAAGGGACCTCCAGAGCTCCTGGAGTCCAACCCCCTGCCAAAGCAGCTCCCCAGCTCATACTGCACAGGTCAGTGTCCAGATGGGGCTGGAATCTCTCCAGAGAAGGAGACTCCACACCCCCTGGGCAGCCTGTCCCAGGGCTCCCTCACCCTCACTGGGGAAAAGTTCTTCCCCAGGTTGGTGTGGAACTCCCTGTGCTCCAACTTGCAGCCATTGCCCCTTGTCCTGTCCCCACAGACACTGAAAAGGGGCTGGCCTTTCCCCCTGCATCCCATCCTTCAGATATTGATAAACATTGATCAGGTCCCCCCTCAGTCTTCTTCTCTCCAGGCTGAACAGCCCCAGCTCTCTCAGCCTTTCCCCCCAGGGGAGATGCTCCAGGCCCTTCAGCATCTCCTCAGCCTCCTCTGGACTCTCTCCAGGAGATCCCTGGCTGTTTGATCCCAGGGAGCCCAGCACTGGACACAACACTCCAGCTGGGGCCTGCCCAGGGCAGAGCAGAGGGGGAGGATCCCCTCCTGTCACCTGCTGCCCACACTCCTCCTGATGCCCCCAGGATCCCATTGTCTCTCTCAGCCCCAGGGCACACTGCTGCCTCATGGCCACCCTGTCACCCCCCAGCACCCCCAGGTCCTTCTCCACAGAGCTCCTCTCCAGCAGCTCCCCCCCAGCCTGTCCTGATACATGCAGTTGTTCCTCCCCAGGTGCAAGACTTTACTCTTGCTTTTGTTGAATTTCATCTGGTTTCTCAGAGCAGAGAATAAAGTCTCTCCAGGCAGCTCCCCACCCCTCAGAGATGTGCTCTGACAAGGAGGTGAAGCAGTACAAGTGAGGAGTGCAAGGCTAAGGTGAGAAGCACAAAGACACAATGAACACACTACCATCTGGTCAGTCTGGGAGGCATATATACGATCCAGGATGCCCTGAACAGCATCCAGCTTGGAATGCAGCTCTTCAATGCGCCTTTCCGTCCTCCGTTTGGACTTCAAACATCTCAGTGCCTGGAGATATTGGATAGACAGATCACAAAGCAGGCAGCAGCCAAAGGAAGTGTTCAAATAAAAGCCAGGATTTCCCCTTTCTCTTCACCACATCCCTCTGGACAAACATAGTCTTACTCCTTGGCCTCAGAAACACTGCTTCAACGTGTCTGAGGTCAAGTATGCAATGCCCAAGGCTGGCCATGATCTGCAGTTAGGGATCAGCACCAAGATGCTTAACTCCCAGTTCCCCCTCCCCTGAGTAGAGCAGTACTTACCAATTGCTTTTTCCCAGCTCTACAAGCACTCCTGGCATCCTCTTTACACCTGTCCAGATGCAACAAGGAAAAGCAGCTTACTACTTTGCAAGCAGTAGTTGTTTTGCAAGTCAGCAACCATCCTCACTACACTGCTCTACTCCAGACACTCTGAGTAACACCACCTTTTAGATACAACCACCCTTAAGCCATCACCACCTCTCAGTAGTCCCTGAGCACATTCCAAGTCTTTGCAAAAAAAGCTACATCCACTCACTGCCTGTTGTTTTCCTGGGGATAGGGAACAAAGGCTGGAAAACCTGTCCTGTGACATGGATGTGCTTACTGAACAGCAAAAGAGGACTTGCACTTTCAGAAGGCAGCTGTGTTTTAACTATATCACAGGAATACAAGGTGCTAAAGTATCCTGTAAAAAAGCACAAGGTTCTTCCCACCACCCTTCCCCCCAAATTACTTCTCTGCCTCCTGGGAAAGGGACTCCACCTTCTGTGACAGCAGCTGCTCGCTCTGCATCAACTGATAGACTCCAATGTCCACATCATTCATTGGGGAGACTTTGGCATGAAGACCTCGTGCAAACTTCACTATCTAAAGAGAGAGAACCACATGCTTGGGTCATTTGTCTCCAGAATCTGTGCCTGCACTAGAAATACTTCCACCCTGATGGGAGGAAAAGATGCTTTTAGAGTTTAAGCCTTGTCATTGCAGTGATGAGGACATACCAGTCATCATATAATCTAATATTAAGCTAGACAGGATCAGGTAACATCAATGTGAAAACAGAAAGCCTTGATGGAACACCCTGAAGCCTTGATGGAACACCCTGAAGATCTA
The DNA here is from genome assembly GCA_022605575.1 of Laterallus jamaicensis coturniculus. Taxonomy (NCBI): domain Eukaryota; kingdom Metazoa; phylum Chordata; class Aves; order Gruiformes; family Rallidae; genus Laterallus; species Laterallus jamaicensis. The sequence continues at coordinate 3,637,851 of JAKCOX010000049.1, read as the reverse complement.
AAGGTGTCCTGGAGTCCCAGTGTATGGCAAAGCCACACTTCTGCACACCTCAGTACTGTACACTGCAGAACATGACAGGCAAACATGTTGTATTAGAGACAAGAGCTCCTGGATCTCTGTAGTTACTGACAGACAGGAAAACCTCTTCACAGAGAGTAGAACACCAATTCCAGTGGTGTGGAACAGTTTTAATGTGGGTAGCTGGGAATGGTCAAGCTGGGAGTTGGCAATTAAAAGTATCTGCAATTTTCTGGCTGTTAAATTGCACTGGGAATATTATAAATGTTTGATGGAGGAAAAAGGAACCTGTCATGCAGGACTTGAGGATTAAATCCCATCTATAACCAGGGTATGATGTTAGATGCATCATCAAACTGACTTTCCCAAACTAAGAGTGCCCAAATTTAGCCAATAAAGTATTCTTCCCAGCCAGATGAAGCACAAGATGGGGATTATGCCACCCAAAAGCAGTCACCTTTACCCTGTACCTTCTCTCCATTCTGTTCCAGGATTGTGACCCTCTTTTCCTTTTGCAGCTGGAGCAGCAACAAGTAGAATGTCCTTTCATCTGGACAGACACTGGCACAGAGGGAACGCAGCTCTGAGAGGGCAACAACAGGGTGAGAAGAGAGAGCAGAGTTCTGATAGAGGCGATAAACTTCCTCTGCCTTCTCCTGAAAGGAAGCAAGAGAGCTGTCTGTTAGCTGCCAGAGCCCTCTTCCTGCTCTCCTAGGAGCTGCCAAACCCACACCTCCTTCCTCCCACACCCCCAAGGGGAGAAGTTAGACACACCACTCCTTGGGCCAGAGAAGCTTTCAGAATGAGCTGTAAGTAACACCCAAAAGCAGTTAGAGTTCTTTACAAATAGCACTCTCAGGGCAATGAAAGCCAACACAAGAGAGATGTGGGGCTGTTGGAGAGGGGACAGAGGAGCCAGAGATGCTCAGAGGGCTGGAGCAGCTCCCCTCTGGAGAGAGGCTGAGGGAGCTGGGCTGGCTCAGCCTGGAGAAGAGAAGGCTGTGGGGGGACCTCATTGCAGCCTGCCAGTGCCTGAAGGGAGCAGAGGAACAGGAGGGGAATCAGCTTGTTCAAGGGCAGAGCCTGGCAGGACAAGGGGGATGGATAAAAGCTAAAGGAGAGAAAGGTTAGATTGGATATTAGGGGGAAGTTCGTTGCAGAGAGAGTGGTGAGGGGCTGGAACAGGCTGCCCAGAGAGGGGATGGGTGCCCCGTGTCTGGGGGTGTCCAAGGCCAGGTTGGCTGGGGCCTTGGGCAACCTTGTGTAGCTCCAGGCCTGAGGTTGGTGTCCCTGCCTGTGGCAGGGGGTTGGAGCTCTGTGCCCCTTGGGGTCCCTTCCAACCCAGCCCAGTCTATGATTCTCTGCAATGGCTACTCCACAGCCCTCCTGGAGGGTGTCTGTGAGGGGGAGAAGAGAAACCTCCTAAAAAGCTGCTTGGAAAACCACAGGCCTTGATGTGGAATGTGGGGGTGGATGGAAAGAGCTGTCCCTCTCATCTTACATGGACTGTAGCTCTCACTTGAAATGGGGAAAGCTGTTCTTCCTCTGAGCATCTACAAATGATGCAGAATGACTCTGAGTAGAAAAGGTTTTATTTGGTTTAAACTTAGGGTGGGGAGCAGACTTCAAGAGGTCTCTCCAACAGCCCCACATCTTTCTTGTATTGGGGCCCCAGAGGGAAGACACCCTCTGGTATCACAGGGACCCAAATAAAGGAACACATCTCTTGCAGTGTGGTAATCTCAGTCATTTAGAGTGATTCTGAATCTCTCCTGGGTGGGTGAGCACGTGGCTGTGTGGTGCTTAGCTGCTAGCTGAGGTTAAACCACAACACCCAGGCCCTGGGGTGAAAGCAGCCTTTAATAACACACATGCAAGCTCAGCTCAGGGACACACTGGCCTGACAATCAGCAACTTCTACATCACCTGTTTGTCCCTACAACAGAGGGCACTCCATCCACAAGCTTCTGTCTAGGCTATTCCTTGCATGAACTCAAACCTGAGATTTCCAACAGCCTCAGCACACTACTTGCCTTCCTAGACAAGCAAAACTCCCCTCCCATTTCCAGGAAGTCAATGAAAAGTCACAGTGTCAGGTCCAAAGAACACCTGGAGGTGTTCTTATCCCCAAGTTATTCCATCCATCCCTCTACATACCTCTTATCCCCAAGTTATTCCATCTATCCCTCTACAGCCTTCTAAAGACCTAATCTAACCCTTCCCTCCCCCAGCTTCACTCCATCCCCCTTGTCCTGTCAGGCTCTGCCCTTGACCAAGCTGATTCCCCTCCTGTTCCTCTGCTCCCTTCAGGCACTGGCAGGCTGCAATGAGGTCCCCCCACAGCCTTCTCTTCTCCAGGCTGAGCCTGGAGTCTTTAGGCTGAGTCCTGAGGTCTTTAGAAAGCTGTAGAGGGATGGATGGAATAACCTGGGGATAAGGTTAAATGAGGTTCTACTCCCTCCTGTATTTCCTTGCTAGTATATAAAGCAACTCAATTTTTCTGGAGATGCCTCATCTTGGGAAAGCTCTCAGCACCACTCACCTGAAGCAGCTCCACATAAATCAGAACTTCCTCTTCCTCTGGTATTTTACTGTCTCCCAGCACACTGGAGAGTGTCCACTTCAAGGGCTTCAGAATGAAGACTCCCACACCCCAGGAAATCCAGCTGCTGTCTACACTGGCCATGAAGTCTGACTCCCTCTGCAGCTTGCCACGTCTAGAGGAGAGATGTACAGGCAGAGCTGAGAATAGTCAGTCCTAAACCCTTCCACTGGCAGGGAGCAAGAGCACCAGCGTGGAGGATTGACAGGAACACTGTCCTAGTAGTGTTTTCTAACACCCATTTCTGGCTGAAGTTCAACATATTACCACTGGGTATGAAAGCACATGGAGGTCTCCACTCCTCCCAGGCCTCCTCTGGGCACAAGGTGCTCTCCTTTACCCTTTTTTCCCAGGTTTGCACCCTTTTTTCCCCCCTATTTTTCTGACTTGAAACCGACAGGGCAACAAACAAGGTAATCAACGGGGAAAGGCAGTTTTTAAAGGGGATAGTCACACCTTTCAACAGCTCATTTGCATCTTAAATGGCAAACAAAGCTTTCCTCAGACCTGGAAATCTTCTTTTTATTAAAAATGGTATAGATGTGGGCTCAGCTAGCTCCTGCTGCTCTTGATTCTTTGCAGGGTAGTGGTCCAGGCACAGGTTTCACAGCACAAAAAATACTTGGTTGCAAATAGCAACACACCACATCCCCACACACCCAAAGCCCAGCACACACCACTCCCAACTGGGTTCATCACAACATTCCAGGTAACATAAGGCAATTTAACCCAAAGCTCCCCCAGCACAGCGTTCCCTAAAGCTCCCCCTGCACCTCCAGGCTCTTCCAGCACAGCATTCCCCAAAGCTCCCCCTGCACCTCCAAGCTCCCCCAGCACAGCATTCCCCAAAGCTTCCCCTGTACCCCCAAGCTCTCCCAGCACAGTGTTCCCTAAAGCTCCCCCTGCACCTCCAGGCTCTTCCAGCACAGCGTTCCCCAAAGCTCCCCCTGCACCCCCAAGCTCCCCCTGCACCCCCAAGCTCCCCCTGCACCCCCAAGCCCCCCCCCGCACCCCCAAGCCCCCCCCGCACCCCCAAGACCCCCCCCCGCACCTCCAAGACCCCCCCCCGCACCTCCAAGACCCCCCCCCCCGCACCTCCAAGACCCCCCCCCCGCACCTCCAAGACCCCCCCCCCCGCACCTCCAAGACCCCCCCCCCGCACCTCCAAGACCCCCCCCCTGCACCTCCAAGACCCCCCCCTGCACCTCCAAGACCCCCCCCTGCACCTCCAAGACCCCCCCCTGCACCTCCAAGACCCCCCCCCTGCACCTCCAAGACCCCCCCCCTGCACAGCATTCCCTTGGGATGCCCAGCACTCCCCACAGCTTCCCCACCCTCCCACACCCTCCTATGAGCAGCAGGCTGGACTCCTCTGACAGCTTTACCCTGCACAGAGCTCCCAAGCTTTCCCCCCACACAACATAACCCCACGTTCCCTCTGCGCTCCCCTCTCCTTCGCCAGCCTCGCCGCAGCAACAAAATCCCTCCTCCTGCCCTCCCAACGCTTAACACACAGGCACAACCACCCCTCCAAGAGCAGCATCCCTCGCCATCCCTCGCCATTTCTCCAGCCCCCCCTTATCACGCACATGACGAGCATCTTCCCCGCTGGCATGGCACACAGCTCTCCCTGCCCGCACCCCTTAGCGCCAAGCTGCCTTAACACCCCTTCCTCTGGCAAGCAACCCCTCCTCACTGCCTCTGCGGGGCCTGCCTCTCTCCCCTCTAAAGCCAGCCCTTCACCCTGCGGCCTTCCCGGCCCCCACTGAGGGAGGGCTGCCTGGTGGAAGCCCCCTAACCCCCCCCCCCCCCCCCCCCCCCGTCCTCCCCCTCCTCCTCCCCCTTCACCCGCCGCGGTACCTCAGGAGCTCCCGCAGGACGGTGCCGAGGCCGAGCGGGAGGCTGCCGCGCCGCTCGAAGCCGTGCTGGAGGTCTCTCAGGCAGGTACGCACGGCGCCTCGGCGGCGGCCCCGGGCCAGCACCAGCCCGACCCAGAAGGCCATTTTGCTGTCCCACTCGGTGCTGTTCACCTCCCGGCTCTGCTTAAAGGCCGAGAAGAGAAAAGCCATACGTTCGTCGTCTGTTTCCCACTCGGGAGGTAGGTCCTCCCCCGCCGGGGCCGGCCCAGGCGGTGCCCGCTCCGGGCTACACATCTACGCGAGCCCCCGGCTTCGCCGCGGCCTCCGCCCGGCCGGGACCCGCCTGGCTGCCGGGGAGAGACACACAGCGCATGCGCGGCGCTTCCACACACCCACACCCCCCCCGCGGCCGCCTTTGTGTGGGCTGCCCCGTGCCGCTCCCTCCCCCCCGCTCGCCCGCCGTGGTACAGCCCTGCGCCTGCGCACTGCGCGCCGCCGCCCTCCCGCGGCGGGCCGGTCAGTGAGGCGGGAGGGGCGTTCCTTTGCTCCCTCCCCCAAACACACTCCTGGGCTTCTGGTGGGTGTGACATCACGCGGTGATATCATTGGGGGTGATGTCATTCCGCAGAGCGGGGCCTGGGTTTCCCCGTTCTGGTTGGGGCCTGGAGCCTGGGGCTGGGGCCTGGGGCCTGAAGCCTGGGTTCCCCCGTTCTGGCTGGAGGCTGGGGCCTGGGCCTGGGGCCTGAAGCCTGGGTTCCCCCGTTCTGGCTGGAGCCTGGGGCCTGGGGCCTGGACCTGGAGCCTGAAGCCTGGGTTTCCCTGTTCTGGCTGGAGTCTGGGGCCTGGGGCCTGGGGCCTGGGCCTGGAGCCTGAAGCTTGGGTTTCCCCGTTCTGGTTGGAGCCTGGGGCCTGGGGCTGGGGCCTGGGGCCTGAAGCCTGGGTTCCCCCGTTCTGGCTGGAGGCTGGGGCCTGGGCCTGGGGCCTGAAGCCTGGGTTCCCCCGTTCTGGCTGGAGCCTGGGGCCTGGGGCCTGGACCTGGAGCCTGAAGCCTGGGTTTCCCTGTTCTGGCTGGAGTCTGGGGCCTGGGGCCTGGGGCCTGGGCCTGGAGCCTGAAGCTTGGGTTTCCCCGTTCTGGTTGGAGCCTGGGGCCTGGGGCTGGGGCCTGGAGCCTGAAGCCTGGGTTTCCCCGTTCTGGTTGGGGCCTGGGGCCTGGGGCTGGGGCCTGGGGCCTGAAGCCTGGGTTCCCCTGTTCTGGCTGGAGGCTGGGGCCTGGGCCTGGAGCCTGAAGCTTGGGTTTCCCCGTTCTGGTTGGAGCCTGGGGCCTGGGGCCTGGAGCCTGAAGCCTGGGTTTCCCCGTTCTGGTTGGGGCCTGGGGCTGGGGCCTGGGGCCTGAAGCCTGGGTTCCCCTGTTCTGGCTGGAGGCTGGGGCCTGGGGCCTGGGCCTGGAGCCTGAAGCCTGGGTTTCCCCGTTCTGGTTGGAGCCTGGAGCCTGGGGCCTGGGCCTGGAGCCTGAAGCCTGGGTTCCCCTGTTCTGCCTGGGGCCTGGGGCCTGGGGCCTGGGCCTGGGCCTGCCCTGAGGGCCTCCACCTTGGGCTGCTTGTGCCCTCCGAACCCAAGCGAGGCTGAAGGTGAGCAAGTGCTGGGTGGAAATGCCAAGAGGAACAACTCCTTTGTGCTTCAGCCCACACCAGGTTAATGCAGCCATCCCAGGTTCTCTAGGTGATCCTGCTCTGGCAGCCACCAATGTGCATCCCCAGCCCAGAAGGCCAATCACATCCTGGGCAGTATCAGCAGAAGTGTGGCCAGCAGGTGGAGAGAGGGGATTCGGCCCCTCTGCTCTGCTCTGGGGAGACCTCACTTGGAGTGCTGTGTCCAGCTCTGGAGCCCTCAGCACAGGAAGGACATGGATCTGTTGGAGCAGGTCCAGAGGAGGCCACAAAAATGATCCAAGGGCTGGAGCACCTCTCCTATGAAGCCAGGCTGAGAGAGTTAGGCTTATTTGGCTTGGAGATGAGAAGGCTGGGGGGGGGGGGACTTAGAGCAGCCTTTCCAGTCCCTGAAAGGTGCTTCTAAGAAAGGTGGGCAAGAACTGTTCTGAGGGCATGGAGTGATAGCACGAAGGGTGATGGTTTTAAACTGGAAAAGGGGAGATGTAAGTTGGATATTAGGAAACAATTCCTCACTCTGATGGTGAGGTACTGGAACAGGTTGCCCAGGGATGTAGTGGAGGCCCCATCCCTGGAGACATTCAAGGTCAGGCTCAATGGGGCTCTGAGTGACTTGATCTAGTGAAGATATCCCTGTTCACTGCAGGGGGGTTAGAGTTAGATGGCCTCTAAAGGTCCCTTCCAACCTTATGCATCCTGTGGCAGGGAGGTTGGACTCGATCTCCAGAGGTCCCTGCCAACCCCCAACATTCTGTGATTCTGTGGTGAGGGGCTGCTTTGCTTCTAGGGTCTGTCTCTGTTTCAACTGCAGAGAGACCAAGTTAAAACCAAGCTGTTCTCACTTTGTGTTGGTGCTGTGGCCCAGCAAGGTGCAGAGCCCCACCCATGCTGTGGGCAGGCGAGTAGCACCCAGGCATTGCTGGGCAAACACACACAAGTGATGGTTCAGCCAGGTCAGCCATGGCTGCAGGGACTGGAGATCCACCATCCTCCCAGGGCCCTGCAGCACACCATCCTCCTAAAAATCACCCTGGTGACAGTACAGAGCTGTTGGCTTGTTCGTTGCTGTGGGCAGGGTTGTGCAACCTTGGCTGGCTGAGGGTGTGCTGTGCACACACACACGGCCTGCAGACCGCACCGGGCTGAGCCAGCAGCACCACGCTGGGGAGCAGGATCAGCCCTCTCAGGCAGCTGGTGCTTCTTATGTTAGTGGAAATCTTAAAAGGGAGAAACTGCATGGCTGGGGCAGCTGCCTGATGCTTTCATCCCACTCAGAGCACCAGGGCTGCCCCAGCCTGGCATTGCCAGGGCTTCACAGGGGATCTAGTCCCAGTTAATACCAGCAGATATTGGCTCTCCTCTCCTCTTCTCTCCTCTCCTCTCACAGCTGCTTTTCTCTTTTTTTTTCCTTCACATGCCAGCATGATTTCCATCCTCAGATCCCAGAGGGCAACAGCCTTGAATCATGTGAATGTTGGGATGCAGGAGAAGGAGAGAGAGGAGCTTCTTGGTGTGAAGTCTCATGTTAGAACAAAGCTCAACGCTACTGAAAACCAGGGGAGCAGAGGCTGTTGCTGAAGCAGAGCTGCCAAGTTCTGGGTATTTCTATATCACTGCATTCACCATATGTGGTATGTCTTGTTTCATGTGGAGCAGAGGGAAATTGAGCTGTGTTTGGGACCTCAGCCCTGGGGTACCCTGTGTGTCGTCGTCCCCCCCTCCCTCATCCCGTGGGCACGCTCTGGTTAATCAGCCATCCCAAGGAGGACAGAACCACAAACACATCCAAACACGTGTTCTGGGACTTCCTAGGTTTCTCAGATGTGTTTGGCAGCCCTGAGAGGCAGGAGGGGAAGATTGCTGCGGTCTGGGACTGTGTGCTGCAATTCCTTTGGCAGGCTCTGAGTCAGACCTGCCGTGTGCAGTCATCAGCTTAACCCCATAGCTGCCGGGATGTGAGAGCAGCCCTTTGCCTGCAGGGTTTCTCCAGGTATCAGAAGTCAGCTGGCCTCAGAAATACTGGACATAGAGTTTGTTTTACCCTGTGTTGTTATTAGGAGGGGTTCCTGAGGCTGCCGAGCTGTGCAGGAGCCTGTTTGGGTTGTGGGGCGCTCGTGTAAGGCTGCTCACAACCACACGTGGCTCCTGTTGTTTCCCGTGCATCATCAGTCGGTCCTTAATGCTCTCGGTGTCTCTGCGAGCAAAAGCCATTGACAGCGGTAAAGAAACGCCGGCGGCGGTTCGTTTAGAGGCTTTGGTAACACCGCCTTGGCTCCCTTCCCCTGGCCAGACCTCAGTACTGCAGGGAAGGCAGCAGGTCTCAGAGCAGCCTTTAAAGAAACCCCAATCCGTGTTTTAAATCAGGAGATGACTCAGCACAGCCAAGAGGCTATTTTTATCTTCTTCCAAGCTTTCTGTGTCAAGCTGAAATTTTCTATTAATCCTTTCAGTGCTAGCCCCAAAATAATGTCACCTTCTGACTGTGAAGCTGGGCTCCATCAGCAGAGGGGTGGCAGCAGGGCCAGGGAGGGGATTGTCCCTCTCTGCTCTGCCCTGGGGAGGCCCCAGCTGGATCCTGTGTCCAGAGCTGGGGCCCAACACAAGAAAGATGTGGGGCTGTTGGAGAGGGGTCAGAGGAGCCAGGGAGATGCTCAGAGGGCTGGAGCAGCTCCCCTCTGGAGAGAGGCTGAGGGAGCTGGGCTGGCTCAGCCTGGAGAAGAGAAGGCTGTGGGGGGACCTCATTGCAGCCTGCCAGTCCCTGAAGGGAGCAGAGGAACAGGAGGGGAATCAGCTTGTTCAAGGGCAGAGCCTGGCAGGACAAGGGGGATGGAGTGAAGCTGGAGGAGGGAAGGGTGAGAGGAGAGATTGGGGGGAAGTTCTGTGCAGAGAGAGTGGTGAGGGGCTGGAAGGGGCTGCCCAGAGAGGGGGTGGGTGCCCTGTGTCTGGGGGTGTTCAAGGCCAGGTTGGATGGGGCCCTGGGCAGCCTTGTGTAGCTCCAGGCCTGAGGTTGGTGTCCCTGCCTGTGGCAGGGGGTTGGAGCTCTGGGACCCTTGGGGTCCCTTCCAACCCAGCCCAGTCTATGATTCATCCCCTGCCACATGTAAGCCCTGAGACTCCATGAAGGGACTGAGCTGCTGTCGTTTGATCTCCATGCACAGCTGCAAAAGCCAAATAAAAAGCAGCTTTGAGGGGTCATACACTGAGGATGCCCACAATCTTTTCCACGAATTTCTCAAAGCACATGAATATGTTCTTCAGCCAATATATATATATTTTAATTTGTATCTTGTGACAGTTTTTTCCATGGCTGAATTTCCAGGAGGAAGTTTCTCATCTGGCAGGATCCTGCAGGACTGGGATCAGACCAGCACTTGGCTCTGTTTATCACCCGCCCGGCGTGATTCCCCAGTTCAAAAGGCTCCAGCTCTGCAGGTTCAAGGCCGATTCCCTCAGGTGTATAAACAGCCCCTTGCGGTTCCTTTGAACAAAATTTGTGGTCAGATGCCACTGTTCAGCTTCCTGGACACAGTGTTTGGTCTGCTGACTGTGGCCAAAACTTGCCTGGTTTAGCAGGGAAAAGCCAGGGCTGGGTTTTGGCACAAGGCTTCCTGGAGGTTGCAGATCCTCAGGGATCATAGAATCATAGACTGGCCTGGGTTGGAAGGGACCCCAAGGGTCCCAGAGCTCCAACCCCCTGCCACAGGCAGGGACACCAACCTCAGGCCTGGAGCTACACAAGGTTGCCCAGGGCCCCATCCAACCTGGCCTGGAACACCCCAGGGACGGGGCACCCACCCCCTCTCTGGGCAGCCCCTTCCAGCCCCCTCACCACTCTCTCTGCACAGAACTTCCCCCCAATCTCTCCTCTCCCCCCTTCCCTCCTCCAGCTTCACTCCAGTCCCCTTGTCCTGCCAGTCTCTGCCCTTGAACAAGCTGATTCCCCTCCTGTTCCTCTGCTCCCTTCAGGCACTGGCAGGCTGCAATGAGGTCCCCCCACAGCCTTCTCTTCTCCAGGCTGAGCCAGCACAGCTCCCTCAGCCTCTCTCCAGAGGGGAGCTGCTCCAGCCCTCTAATCCTCTTCATGGCTCCTCTGAACTGGATGAGACTGGTGCTGCTGGGCAGCGGTTCGCAGGCAGTGGCTTGGCTCTGCCTGGCCAGCAGTGAGTGGGGCTCGCTGCTGCTGGAGCAGTTGTGCTCAGGTGCTTGTGGAGCATCCACAGGTTTTTTAAGGAGTTTGTAACATCCCAGTTTCCCCCAGAGATCTAAACCTGGGATGGGTTGAGCAGAAAAATGGATTTTATGCAATATTGAGCATTTCAAACCTCAGCCCTGCTGGAGCCACAGGTTTCTGCTCCTGTTTCAAAGCAGGCAGGTGCTTTGGTTTGGCTATGGAGTCTGGGCTGCAGCTCTGAGTCTGCAATCAGCCATCTCATTCATCCCAGTGCTCCTTTAAAGTCCTGGTTGTAGGGGAGAGGAAGGAAGGGGAGGTCTGGGCAAGCAGTAGGGCTTAGTTCAGACTCCATGTTTAAAGTTTCCTCCATGCTTGTAGGAGCCCTCTGGGTTGGCAGGGAAAGGAGAAGTGTTTAACCCTTCCCTGGCCAGCAGCTGCATCCTCAGAGGCAGAGAAGCTGTGTCAGGAGCACGTAGGGAGAAAGGATGAGGAAATCCACCTGCTTGCCCTGAGTGTCTCCCAAACCCCAAAGAAAAGGTAGGCTAAGGGAATGAAGACAGAAGCCTGAGCATCCCTCTGACACAAAGGGGAAACTGAGGCACTGAGGGCTTGGGTGTTTTTCCCAGAGAAGAGCCTGCAGTGCAGTGGAGAATTGAGTTCAAGTTCTTGTGCAGTTCATGGCCTGGATTGCCCACAAGACCTTTTCCTCCCTCTTTTAAAGAGGAACCTCTCATTTATGAGAAAAATAATTTGTTTATTCAGAGAAGGGGGGGAGGGGGGGAGGGGAAGGTCAAAGTTATCAGGTGGCTTCAGATCCCTCCAGCCAGAGGCAGCAAGAAACTGAGAGTAAAACTGAATGTTCATGTTAAAAAATAATAATACAGAAATAGGCACGTACCCCATGGCCTCCCCAGGGTGTGTGGAAGATCGTGGTTAGAAGGAAGGTGCTCTGGAAAGGGAGATTAGACCCTCCTTCACCCCCTGATCTCTCCTAAAGGGGCATGGTGAGCAAACAGACACCCTGTGAGTGAGTATTTCACCGGGCTGAGCCGTTGAGTTGCCGCAGGGACAGGCAGCTCCGTGAGGCTAACCACTAACCGTGGCTGATAAGGGCTTCCCTGGGGGGCTGTTTATTACAGCTGTGCTCTGCAGGCAGTTTGGGCTCAGATCTCCCTTCTCCTGGCAGCAGGGGAGCAGGAGGTGTGCCCACTCTCCTGCTCAGACCCCTCACACTCATTTTTATCTTCTCCTTGCACCAGAACTGAGGAAGCAGGGAGGGGAAATTGGGTATCCCGAACCCACACCGAGTCCCTTTTTCTTCTTGATGTGTTTTGTTTACCTCTGGGGCAGCCTCCCCCAGTTTCTGGGGGGCTCCTGGTTTACAGGGAGCTGTGGGGATGAGCAGGCAGGCAGCGATAAGGACTGGGTGCCTGCTGGGAGGGCTGTCCCTGGGTGATAAACACACCGCCCCTGACCGGAGCCTGCCCTGTAAATCAGCCTTAAATGGCAATGGTCGAGCATGCCAGCACAGCCAGGGTGGAAATTCTTGCTCTGCGGGTGAATGACGTCTCTGCTGGGACGTCCCATCCCTAGGGGTGGGTTGGGGAGGGGGAGAGGGAGAAGGAGAGCATCACCCACCTCCCTCATAGCTTCAATCCCCACGGGGCCAGGCATAAAAGCTGCCTTTGTCTGGAGCTGTGTCCAAATATTATCTCTGTGGTTTGTCAGGAGAGATTAACTGTGTTAATCCAGCTTTATAACTGGGGAGGTGGAGAGGGATGGAGAAGGCATTGTGGCTCCCTAACAAGTGTTTGGCAGGAGGAGGATGGGGTCTCAAGTTCTGGGTGCTGAGGGTTGGCTCCCACTGCTGAGATGTGTTTGGTGGCCCAGTATAAAGTATGTGGCAAACTGGGAAGCTCCACTTCTGTGTCACCCTTGTCCCATGTCCAACCTCTTCCCATCTGAGTTTACACACTGCAGTTCCCTAAAGAGCATCAACTTGTTTTTCAGGGAGAAGATGGACCAACTCCTTCTCCATCCCCCTGAACATGCACAGAGCAAACCAAGAACCACAGACCAGTGTTTCTTCTGACCTAGCTGAAAAATTCATCCTTCTCTGAGGACCCAAATGACTTCAGCTGAAGTCAGTGGTATCCAGAGCACACAACACATGGTTTTGGTTAAACAAAAGGCCCTGCATTCTTTTGGGGCTTGTAATAGAAGTACCCACCCAGGAAACAACCAGGAATAATTCTTCTCTTCTAATTCCTGCTGCAGCTGCAATATTTTTGGCATGGACAAGCTTTAACTTCTGCAAGGAGAAAAACCAGGTTTCCACTCCTCACCATGGCTGGATGAACCAAAGGGAAGATGCTTCCCAAATCCCCCCATCTCAAGTGGGGCTCTGCTGATCCCACTGGGACCCAAGGAGCCTCACTGCCTTCCTCCACATCCTGAGGCTGATAATGATGAGCTGGTCAGCAGCTCCATTGGCATCCCAGATTTTTCCATGCCCTCAGCACTTTCTCCTGGCAAGTAGAGCTTTTTTTATCCTCCTACAACCCACTTCCAGGTTCTCACCTGCAGTTTACCTCTGCCTTAGGCCAGGCTTAGAGAGACACCAGTCACTCCCAAGTTATTCATCCGTGGCCTCCCTTCAACGCCTCCGGTGAGTCATTTCAGAGGAAGGGAGGGAGGGAGAGGAGAGAAGGAGGGAGGAAGGGAGGAAGAGAAGGAGCCTGCCTGAACCCTTGAGCTGTTGAATCCCTCTTAACACACACCAGGATTTGTTAGTTCTGAGTTCAGGGCTAGGAAAAGATTAACAAGCCACCGCTGCTGCTCCTCGGTGTGGTTTGGTCAGAGCAGTTTTTCTTGTGTAACAGCAGAAAGTCCAAAGGTTTAACTTTAATTTTTTCTCCTTTTTTTTTCACACAAGTGTTGGTCCCTTCTCCCTTTCCCACCCCTAAAAACCAACCAAAACCCAACCCCAAGGTGGAATTTCCTCAGTTTCCAGCTCACAGGCACAAAGATGACAGTTTTGCAAGGCAAGCAAGTGTTTTGGTAGAGCTGTGCTGTGTGTCTTTGCACCTTGCACAGTCATGACCCCCCCTCCCACTCCCAGGGGAGCCCTGGCAGTGGCTGGATTTCTCACCAGGGTGTCTGTGTAACCCCCTTTTTCCCTGGAAAAGGAAAACCTGTGGCTTTTGCTCACTTAATATGGCTTTTGTGTGATGGGGGGTGGGGGGGGTGGGGGTGTGGAATGTACACTGGGGAATGAAGAAGGCACTGGGAGAAGCTTTCCTGATGGTTTCTGAGCTGGGAGCTTTGGAACTAATTTGGGGATGGAGTGAGGGAAGGGGGGAAAAGGGGGGGAAGGAGGGGGGAAAGGAGGGGGGAAAAGGGGGGGTAGGTGGGGGGAAAAGGGGGGGTAGGAGGGGGGAAAAGGGGGGGAAGGAGGGGGAAAAAGGGGGGGAAGGAGGGGGAAAAAGGGGGGGAAGGAGGGGGAAAAAGGGGGGGAAAAGGAGGGGGAAAAAGGGGGGGAAGGAGGGGGAAAAAGGGGGGGAAGGAGGGGGAAAAAGGGGGGGGAAGGAGGGGGAAAAAGGGGGGGGAAGGAGGGGGAAAAAGGGGGGGGAAAGGAGGGGGGAAAAGGGGGGGAAGGGGGGGAAAGGAGGGGGGAAAAGGGGGCGAAGGGGGGGAAAAGGAGGGGGGAAAAGGGGGCGAAGGGGGGGAAAAGGAGGGGGGAAAAGGGGGGGAGGAAAAGGGGGGGGGGAAGGGGGGGGGAAAAGGGGGGGAGGAAAAGGGGGGGGGAAAGGGGGGGGAAAAGGGGGGGAGGAAAAGGGGGGGGGAAAGGGGGGGGAAAAGGGGGGGGGAAAGGAGGGTTAAAAAGGGGGGAAGGGAGGGGAAAAAAAGGGAAAATAAGAGGTGTAAAAATGAAAAGTGATGTGAAAGTGGAGTTGGGCTTCGCTGGGCTGTCAGCAAACCGCGCTGGGACACCCTGGCGCGGTTTTGTCGGTGGTGGCAGGAGCACGAGGAGGTCTGGCAGAGGCCACTTGTCCTTCCAGCCTCCTCTTTACACCCTCCTCTTCTTCCTCCTCCCCCCGCCCTGCCCTCTATATAAGGCAGGGTCCGCCCCGCTGCCCATACATTGCGCCATGCGCTGCGCTCCCTGACGCCCGTCCCGTCTCATCCCGTCCCAGCGAAGCCGTGCCTGGGCTCATCCCCGAGCTGTACCCGGTGCCGTACCCGGTACCGTGCCCATCCCCGAACCGTACCCGGTACCGTGGCTTCCGCTTCTCCCCTCCCCTCCGCTGCTCCCCGCGCAAGATGCGCCCGGCGCTGCGCGGTGCGTCCCGATGGCGCTGCCTCCCGGTGCTGCCGGTGCTGCTGCTGCTTGTCACGGTAACGTGGAGACGGGGGGACCGGTCGTGGGGACGCGGGGTGGGGGGGGTGAGGGATGCGGGGACCACCCGTCGGTGCTGCCGAGGCATGTCCGGGCTTGCCGCGCTCCTGAGGGGCATGGTCCACCGGGCTGGGAGAGGGTCCTGCGGGGGGAGATAGACTTGGGGAGGGGGGCAGGAGGGCTGTTTGGGGGTTGCCATGGGGCTGGGGGAGCGGGTTCAGCCGGGGGGGTGGGTGCTGTGCGGATGGCGGGCGCCTCTGGGTTGTAAGGGGGGAGCACAAGGGGCTTACCTGGGGAGAGGAGGGGATGGGGGGTGGCCCCGTTAGGAGCATCTGGGGGGAGGGGGGGGGATAGGGGCTAATATGGGTCAGTGGCGATGGGGGAAACTGGGGCTCACCTGGGTCCAGGGGGGTGTGTGAGTGTAGGGGGGGTGAGGCTTTAGGGTGTCTCACATGGCACAGGGGTGTGGGGAGAGGTGAAGTTAGGGTGGGGGCTCGCCTGGGCAGGTGCGGGGGGGTGCAGGATCTGTGACAGGGCCCGTGGGAGGAGAGGAGGGCTATGGGGGCTCACCCGGGTAGGTTTGGGGGGTGGGAGTGAGGGGCTGAGGCTATGGGGCTGTGTGGAAGCAGCATGGTGGAGCTGGGCCGGGAAGGGCTGATCGCAGCCCCCCCCCCGGCATGTGGGGCAGGGGACAAACACACAGGTTGGTGTGTGTGGTGCAGGCCGTGGGGCTCAGAGGTGCTGTGGGGCTGGAGGCTTCCCAGAAGGACATGGCGCTGCCTGTGCCAGAGGGGATTTCCCGCTCCCTTCCCTTCCATGCCTTGTTTGCCATTCAGCATCAGGGTGGCGTGGCGGGATGGCTGAAAGCTCCAGGGTCGGGTGCGGGCAGCTTTGGGCTGCCTGGTGCAGGAATGCTGCCTCTCTGACTTGCCCAAAGGCTGTCCAAGCCCTCAGCACTGCTGGCTTTTAGGGTAGGAGATCCCATCTGCACCTATCATATTTCAATATGGATTGGGCGTTGCTGTCGAGTTCGGAAATACCTAAAGGCTCATCTCACCTCACCTAAAGGCTCATCTCACCTCAAGTCAGGGGGATCTTGCTTTGAGCTTCATCCCAGGGCTGCCCTGTGACCCATTCCACAAGGGCCTCCAGCCCAGCCATGGTCCAGCCACACGTGCTCATGCTGGGATCACTGCCCATAACAGGTCTTAAAGAGAGTTGGTTTCTCATTCAGTTCCTTCCCCGTCTTGTTTATGAGACCTCATTTAGACCTACCTGCTAAAGTCAAGCTTTACTGAACCTGTCACTCAAGGGCATGCTTTTAGCAGCCTTTCTCTTTTATTTCTTGTTGTTTATTCCTTTTGAATAAAAGAAAAAGAGGAGGGGGAAACCGGTCAGGACTGCTGATGGCCCACGTGATAATCACACGATATTATGGCCACAGTTCCTTCCTTTGCTCACCAATGCTTGTTGCATCATGCCTGGACCTGGGCCACTGGTTCCTAAGGAGGAATGTCACAGGATCTCTGTGTTTGTGGTTGGTCAAATTCCACCTGTGGAAAGCCTTTTTTAGGGGAAAAACCTGCGTTTGTCAGACCTTTGCCCTTGGAGCAGAGGCACGCCTGATGTCTGCTTGGCACCTTTTCTATCCCTGGTCCTTAGTACCCTTGGCTAAGAGCCTCTCTTGCTGCAGTTGAGGGCTGTGTGTTCATCTGCACGGATGTTCCTTGATGGTCCAGGAGCACAGCAAGGTGTCTGCTTTCTGCTGTAGGGGCCAACTCCTTCCTTGGGATCACATCAGGAGATAAAACCAAAACAAACTGGGGATGGAAGAAGGGCAAGTTCAAAGCTTAATGGTTCTTCCCAGAGCTTTTTTTCCAGACCTGATCATCCAGAAGGCAGAGGCTTTTAGCTGATGAGGATATTGGGGATTCCAGTGCCTGGTAATTCCTCTGCCTCGAGGCAGCATTGCTTTCTTGGGATGTTTACTGTGGGTGCAGACTCCCCACAGCTCCCAGCCTGGTTTCTCCCCGTGCTTCACAAGGCTGATAGGTTAGTCAGGGGATGGCAGCCCTCAGCAGTGCAATCAGGTGCTTGAACTGCACTTGCTGGGAAGGGTGCTGTGGGCTGATAACCTTATCATGCACTGGGGAGTAGCTGCTTCATGAAAAGCAGTGAAACTTCTCTGCCTCATGCTGTGTCATTGCTGTGTTCACCTTCACAGCCTGGTGGGGTTTGAGTGGGGAAGAAAGACTTCTTTTTTTATTCCCCATGGGGATGGTGAGGCAGTGGGACAGGTTATTCTGTCACCATCCCTAGAGACATTGAAGACCTGAGTGGGTAAAGCCCTGAGAGCTGCTCCTGAATGGGATAGAAATGTGCTTTAGGAACTTGCACTTTCCCAGCTGGAGAAAGCAGGAGTGAGAAATGCAGAGTCAGAAGCCGTTGGAGGGATGTGGATTTCATTCCTCCAACTCAGGGTCTGGAGATGGTCGCATTCCATGGCTGGTTGGAGCTTTGGGAGGCAGGGAGGAGGTGTGCTATGGTGGGGAATTGCTTTCTCCATGGCCAGGCTGGTTTCAGTGGTGAGGTTTGTGGCTTGGCATCACTCTCTGCAGCCTTGTGATCCCCAGACCTGCTGCAGCTGGTTTCAGCTCTCACACCCTTCCTTGTACAAGCACGGGAAGTGTACAGGGTTGGAGGGGGGGTGGAATAAGCTGTAGATGGCCAGGCTGGCCCAGGGGACAGCAGGATGCCTTGCATCTCCATTGTTTCAGCCTTTCAAGGCAGCTTCTGACTCACAGAAGAAATATTTGCTTTAAGAGGCAGGTTTTGTGCTTGGTGTTTGGGAGAGGAAGAGGAAAGTGTCTCTGCCAGACTGTCACTGCCGTGCTGAGCATCCTCCCTCCCTCTAATGCTGGGCAGGCTTATAGCCATTTAAATCCATGTGCTCTGTGCTGGTTATATCCATTTAAATCCATGTGCCCTGTGCTGGTTATATCCATTGATATCCATTTACATCCATGTGCCCTGTGCTGGTTATATCCATTGATATCCATTTACATCCATGTGCCCTGTGCTGGTTATATCCATTGATATCCATTTAAATCCATGTGCCCTGTGCTGGTTATATCCATTGTTATCCATTTACATCCATGTGCCCTGTGCTGGTTATATCCATTGATATCCATTTAAATCCATGTGCCCTGTGCTGGTTATATCCATTGTTATCCATTTACATCCATGTGCCCTGTGCTGGTTATATCCATTGATATCCATTTACATCCATGTGCCCTGTGCTGGTTATATCCATTGTTATCCATTTACATCCATGTGCCCTGTGCTGGTTGTATCCATTTACATCCATGTGCCCTGTGCTGGTTATATCCCTTGATACCCATTTACATCCATGTGCTCTGAGCTGGTTATATCCATTGATACCCATTTGCATCCATGTGCCCTGTGCTGGTTGAGATGCTGAGGGCATCGTTTTGCTTGGGGACACAGGGTGCTGCTCAGAGCCCAGACACCCCCAAATCCTGATGGGGTGAGTGTCTGTTCCTACATAGCATCACCCCCACAGCTGGAGCAACCAAAGTGGTACCAAAAGAGCTGAGCCAGCAGCCAGGTGTACTGGTAAGCTGGTGGAAACCAGGCCCTTGGCTTCCCCATCCGCAGCGAGATGTGAGGTGGGGTGAGAACTGGCTGTGGGACTGAGCTCAGAGGGTGTGATCAGTGGAGCAGAGTCTGACTGGAGGCCTGTGACCAGTGGTGTCCCCAGGGCTCAGTGTGGGGTCCAGTCCTGTTCAATATCTTCATTGACACCTTGATGGGGGAACAGCACCCACCCTCAGCAAGTGCTGCTGATCCAGAGCTGGGAGGGGTGGCTGCCAGGCAGGACACTGCGCTGCCATCCAGAGCCCTGGCCAGGCTGGAGAGCTGGGCAGGGAGAGACCAGATGGGGTTCAACAACAGCCAGTGGAGAGTCTGGCCCCTGGGGAGGAAGAACTGCTGGAATCAGGACAGGCTGGGGGGGAGCTGCTGGAGAGGAGCTGTGTGGAGAAGGAGCTGGGGGTGCTGGGGGGTGACAGGGTGGCCATGAGGCAGCAGTGTGCCCTGGGGCTGAGAGAGACAATGGGATCCTGGGGGCATCAGGAGGAGTGTGGGCAGCAGGTGACAGGAGGGGATCCTCCCCCTCTGCTTTGCCCTGGGCAGGCCCCAGCTGGAGGGTTGTGTCCAGTGCTGGGCTCCCTGGGATCAAACAGCCAGGGATCTCCTGGAGAGAGTCCAGAGGAGGCTGAGGAGATGCTGAAGGGCCTGGAGCATCTCCCCTGGGAGGAAAGGCTGAGAGAGCTGGGGCTGTTCAGCCTGGAGAGAAGAAGACTCAGGGGGGACCTGATCAATGTCTATCAATATCTGAAGGATGGGGTGCAGGGGGAATGGCCAGCCCCTTTTCAGTGTCTGTGGGGACAGGACAAGGGGCAATGGCTGCAAGTTGGAGCACAGGAAGTTCCACAGCACCATGGGGATGAACTTTTCCCCAGTGAGGGTGAGGGAGCCCTGGGACAGGCTGCCCAGGGGGTGTGGAGTCTCCTTCTCTGGAGAGATTCCAGCCCCGTCTGGACACCGACCTGTGCAGTATGAGCTGGGGAGCTGCTTTGGCAGGGGGGTTGGACCCCAGGAGCTCTCCAGGTCCCTTCCAACCCCTGTGACTCTGTGAGATAAGGGGGATGGTGCGGAAACGCTGGAGGCCGTGCTGTCCTTGGGAAGCCAGAGCAGCCCTGGTGTTTCTGTGGGCACAGGAGTCACACACCAGCCTTGGCAAGGGGCTGGTTTCCTCCCCACAAACACCCTCCCCTGTTCCTCTTCCCTCCTGCTCCGTTTTCTCTGGGGCCGTTGGTTCATGTGCTCAGAAATTGGGGAAGGAAAAGGGGGGCCTAAGGAAGTAGCAGTGAGTCTTTGCCTTGCTGATAACCTGGTGCTCAGGAATCCCTCTGCACAACCTCCTCCTTAGGCTTTGCTGAGGGAATAACTACCCTGGTACAGGGAAGGGCCCTTCACCTGCATCCCTTCTGCACCACCCCAGAGCTCCTTTCCTGCTTCACACGAGCAGAGCAGCTCTGGTCCAGCTTTCTCCCTTTGCCCCATGGTTTTTAACCCAGGTTTTCCTGTATTTTGGGTTTTTTTTTAAACAGAAGGCTGCTTGGGAAACTGAGGCAGCAGTACTAGAGAGGAGCGAGTTGGATCCCTTGGACCTGAGCAGGGGAGCAGATGATTTTTACCGCTATCATGGGAAGTGTCCAGCAGGTAAGAAGGTCTCAGGCCTTGCAGCATGTGCAGCCTCACTGTGCTCCTGCCTGCAGAGCATCCTTGCTCCTTGCATGGAGGCAGTAGGTCTCTGGGTCTCCCCTTGCTCTGCTGTCATGAGATCTAAGGACTTCCTATGGCAGTGTTTTCCTTTTGATCATTCCTAAGTTGCCTTTTAACGGCTCTGACAGCGGAATCCACTTGCTCTCTGCCAAAAAATCTCCATGCTGTGCTGTAGATTCACAGATACACCTTGTCTTTCTCTTCCACTGCTTCTTGCAGGCACCTACCTTGAAGAGAAAAATGGCTCCAGGAAGTGTTTGCCCTGTAAAGAAGATGAATACATCGAATACCCAAATGACTTTGCCAAGTGCCTTGGCTGCCGGACGTGCAGGGAAGGTATGAGCTGATGTGGGAGAGGGTGATGCTGCCTGATGGCACAGTCCCTTCTGTGTTTAAGACCATAGAATCATAGACTGGCAAGGGTTGGAAGGGACCCCGAGGATCATAAAGCTCCAACCCCCCTGCCACAGGCAGGGCCACCAACCTCAGGCCTGGATCTACACAAGGTTGCCCAGAGCCCCATCCAACCTGGCCTTGAACACTTCCATGATCACCTACAGCATCCCCAAGGAGTGGCTCGGGCTGCAGGGACCAAGCTGGGTCTGGAAAGTGGTGTAGTGCCTTGTGCCAGACCTACATTTCCATTCAATGCAGCATCCAAAGCTTGGATGTGAGGGCTCCATCCAGCAAGGACCAGGAGGACGGGGCTCACAGCAGCACCCTAGGCTGCTGGTGGAGCTTTAATGTGAGGATTGCTTTTCTCTTGGGCACTGTGAGGTGCAGGCAGGAAAGGGTAAAGCTGAAACTCAGCAGAGAATGACTTGGTCTTCTCCAGGCTTGCAAATCAGCTCAGGTTGTTAGCACTGTTAAGGAAGGAAGAGGGTGGAGGAGCATGATGTGTGGAGCTTGGAGTAGAGCTGTCTGTCCTCTTGCCCACAGACCAGGTGGAGCTGAGTCCCTGCCGAGCTGTCAGCAACACCCAGTGTGCCTGCAAGAACGGCACCTTCTGCTCCCCAGACCATCCCTGTGAGATGTGCCAGAAGTGCCGGCCCCGGTGAGCTGGGAGACACAGTGGGTCCTGCTGGGATCTCTGCTGGGACCCCCAGCCACTGAGCCTGACCTGTCTGTCCCCCTTCCCAGGTGCCCCAAGGATGAAGTGGAGCTGGCTCCCTGCACGCCCTACAGCGATCGCCAGTGTGGGCCTCCCACCAGCACCTTCTACAGCTTCCCTAGTAAGTGGGGGGCTGCCAGAGGAGAGGGGATGGGCTGAGGGATGGAGGTGTTAGCTGCTGCTGAGGTCACTGGGAGCAGCTCCCCACACACTCTTTGTTTTATCTGCTTTAGCTTACATGATCCTGACCATCGTGGTGGTTGTAGCTGTGATCCTGCTCATGCTCTTCTGCTTCTGGAAGTTCTGCTGCCACCAGTCCTCAGGTAAGCACTGGGTGCAAGGGACCTCAGAGTGCTCACCCTGGCTTGGGGCTCTCTGTGGGTCAGGGCTGGGTGGGAAGAGGGTCCTGCCTGGGAGAAAAGAGATGACAGCATGGTTTTAATCTTCCAGGAGATGGGAGAGACCTGGGCAGGAAGTCCTGCAGCGTGGTGGTGAGTTGCTGGGATGGTGGTGGGTGTGGTGGCTCTGTTTACAGGGCAGGGGTGAGGTCTGGTCCCCCCTCTGCTCCCTGCTTTGCCTACAGCTCCTGGGAAGGCTGGAGGAGCTGGGGGATGAGTCTGATCCCTGCAGGGATGTGGTAGAGGAGGGTCTCTGGTAGTGCCCTGCTGTTCATGGGATGCTTGCAGCCCCCTCCCAGCAGTGTTGTCACATCCCTGGCAGAGATGCCGGCTCATCCAGCATCTCTGTTGGGAACCTGGGGTTAGAGGGAGGGCTGTGCTGCTCCCCTCAAGCTCAGGGTGGCACCATGGCAGGGTGGATGGTGCTGCCATAGATGGCATCTCCTGTGAGGGATGGCCTGGCTCAGCTGGTTTGTCCTTCTGTCCTGCTGCAGGACTACGTGGTGCGGCGGCTGACGAGGTACCGGCGTGGGGGGCTGGGGACTCAAGACAACATCCTCAACGAGCGGTTTTTCCAGGATCAGCTGCTCCCCAGGACACCAGGTGTGGGGACTCCCAGTGCTCCAGGCTCAGAGGTACGTGAGTGTGACCCTCTGCTCCATCAGCTCAGCCAAAGACCAATGCTTTCCTCTGCCTTTGTCGAGCTGATGGGCTTGGGGGGCTTTCAGGGCTGGATCAGGGTTTCCTCATAGACATGGTGTGGGGTCTCTTGTCCTCCTTCTGGGTGCAGGACTGCAAAATCTGCTTGTTGCAGTTGGCTGTGAGTCCTCTGCAGGTTGAGTGCTGATTTAAGAGCAGACACCTCTTCTCTCCCCAGCTGGGACCCATAAGGCAGCTCTTGCCTGCCCTCATCCCGTAGCTGGAAAACCATGGGTGTCCTGAGGCATCGTGGTGGTGGTCTCCTGCCCCAACAGACCCCCCACATAGAGGCAGGGGTTCTCCATCCCCCCCATTAACAGGGACTGGGGGCAATGTTGGTGCTGGGGCTTTGTGGGTACCACAGGACATTGTCTTTCCAGGTGATGGTGTCCAGCATTGCGTGTCCTGCTGTTAAACCCAGGAAGAAACTGGTTCCAGTAGAAGGAAAAGACCCCTGCAATGGTAAGTGCGTGTTGGTGCCCAGGAGACTTGCTGAGGGGCTGGGAGGGGGGGAACTTGAAGGCAAAATCCTTTCTGCCTCAGCTCCAAGCTGTGTTCTCTGAGCTTTTCCCTCTCCCTCTAGTTCTGCGACGCTGTTTTGAGGTCTTTGCCCAAGAAGTGCCCCACAAGGACTGGAAGAGATACGGCCGAGCCCTTGAGCTGGGGGAGAACGACATTGCCATGGCAGAAATGAATGACAGGTATTCTCTGGAGCCCTGCTTCCAGATGCTCACCATGTGGCAGAACAGACAAGGGATGAATGCTTCTGTGAACACGCTGCTGGACACCCTGCATGAGATCAATCTTGGAGGCATTGCAGAGGACATCTCCTTCAAACTGGTCCAGCGGGGATCTTTCCAGTATGAAGTGAGTTGAGGAAAAGGGCTGGCCCTGCATCTCCTTTCTTGAAGCTGAAGTCACAAATACCTCTAGGAACACTTGAGTTTTTCTCTTTTTATAGCTCTCCTGTGGCTCTCCTCTTTATGAAGCCATTGTACAGGTCAGCTCAGCCTGGGGGACTTGATCTCTCATGAAATAGAGACATGGTGGTCCTTTCTGCCAAAGCTAGGGGCTCTATGTTGGTGCTTCCTTATGAAATCCAAGCTGGTCCCTTGGTTTCACTGGATCAATGCAAAGAGCATGAAAGGATTACAAGCTGCCTCTGGGACTGTCTCACTTGGAAGTGCTGGTACTGTATGGACATGACCAGGATCAGTGCAGAGAAAAGCCTTTGCAGGTTGTGGATGTCTTACCTGTGGTTTTTGGTTTTTAACTGCACCATCCTTTTCTCTTTTTGGTAGGTTCCTGGCATCATGAAATGGCTTCTCCTTGTAGAACATATCTGGGCTGGCCAGAAAGCTTGATACTGTATGCTGGGTGGGCAATCAGCATTAACTGGGTTGGTGGGTAACTCTCTCAAAGCTGAATTGCATTTTAGATGATAGTGGTTTTCTACTTGCTGCGAGGAACCAGTTTGAAACTGGACCTTGAGGGGAAGGTGGGAATGATTTACCTGCTCTGTGATCACTGGGGTTGCCTTAAAAAGGGGCAGTGCAAGGAGCAAGCGAGCTCATCCTCAGTGCAGGATGGGGAATGTGGGCAGCAAACTACTGGTATACCAGCCCCATCCTTCTCCATCTCAAACTGGTGAATTCCTGGTCCCTTGGCTGTGGGGCAGCTCTGCTGTCCCTGCACAGAAAGGTGAATGCACTGAGGTCTGAGCATGACTGTGGGTACCCACCATCCTTCTCCCAGCTGGGTGGGTTGCTCCTCAAACACTTTGCCCCTTGTTTTGGCTCTTACACATACAGCTCAGGGATAACTTGGCTGGAAAAACTATTCATTACTTGAGCTTGCAGCATGTGCCTCTACCCCCCCAGTACAACCCACCAGGACCTTCCCCAGCATGGTGGGAGAGTGCAAGGGGCATCACCAGCTCCTCTCCACAGCATGGGCTTCCCTATGCTGGAAAACACCCCTCCCTCCTCCTGCCACCCCTTCCCCCCCCTCTCCCTCCATCAACACTTAAACAAGCAGCAAGTTTGTATTTATGTATTTATTTAGTAATTGTAAACATGTACATATATTAACTTAAAAGCTAATATAAAAATAGTGGTTTTTTTTACTATGCATGAGTGTGTTTTTATACAGAGCTCTGGCCCAGCCAGTTTGCTATTTCCAGTTTTGACATGTCTCTTTATGAAGGAAGAACAAACTAATAAAAAAATCCTCCTGATTTCTCATCTTTTTCCCCCCCCCCTCCAGTCCCTTGCTCTGCCATACCCTGCCACTGGTCTGGTCAGGGTCTCAGTGGGCACCAAAGGAGCTGGATTAGATGCTCAGCAGCTGCTCTGCCTGGCACTGAGGACCCAGCCCATGGCACTAAGTGCTGTGCCACACTGGTATCTGGTTGGGAATGGTCCCCACCAGTGATGCTTCTACCAGGGGAAGGTCCCCAGCAGCAAACCTGGCCTCTGCCTTCACACTTATGCTGTGACTCCCCTGCTCTTAAGTAAGAGGCTGAAACCTCAGACCCTTGAGCATGGGGTGGGGGGCTGAGCCTGGGGCCAAGAGATGCCCCTGACCTCCCATGATGGAGCTGCTGCTGGGGATGGGGGGCTGCTGCAGTGCTCCCCCCCCCCACCTCTGGCTACACCCAGCCAGGGCTCTGTGTGTTGCAATAGCTGTGTTGCAAATCCATGCAGTGCTTAGTGAGAAAAGGGGCTCTGCTTGCCCCAGGAAGCCCCCCCCCTCCTTGAGCTGCCCCCCCCCCCCCCAGCCTCCACACTGCCTGTGGGGTAATTGGTTAACACAGGGCTTGGGGAGGGGGGGTTTGGTGAACCTGGCAGGGGGGTTTGTACCCAAGGTCTGGGTGTCCCCCTACCATGTGCCTCCCAAGCATGCAGACCTGGGCAGGGAGCTCCTGCAGAGCCAGGCACATGCAGGATTTAGTGCTGGGATGTGGGGCTTGGGTCCTGCCCCGGGGGGGTGGGGGGAGGGAAGGCGAACGGGGCTCAAAGCAGCAGCCAGCACCCGGTTGGAAAGGGAAAGAAACTTCTTGTCCTACCTGCTCGCTGGTGCTGCAGAGTGAGAACATGGGGTGTAAGCTCACCAGAGCTGCTGCCCTGCTCCTGCATCCATGGCCGAGGGTGAGCATGTGAAACCAGTGCCTCCAAGGTGCCAGCTGGGAAGAGGAGCCCCTGAGAGCATCCTTGCCTGGAGCATCCCTCTGTACTCACTCCAACAGCAGCTTCTGCCATGGATGGGCTCAAAGGAGCTTTCCCCTTCCCAGCTGGGGAGGGCAAGCTGATTTTGGGGGTCTCCCTGCCTGATAGACCTGCAAAACCCCCCTCCCTGGGAACAGGCAGCTCTGCCCCAGCTTTCTCCTGCCACATACCTGCTGTGTTTGCACACCTACGAGGACACGGGTGGGACGTGCACAGTTAGTCCCATGGTAAAGCCACCTCTCAGCATTCAGGGTTTATGCAACAGCTGGATCCTGCAAAACACTTCTCCACTGGCCCTGTCCATCCCAGGAGCCCTGGAAGGGGGTGCAGGTGTCACCCCAAGCAGGGCACAAGGCTGCCCCATGTCCAGCTGCTTCCTCCCAAACACACAGGGACCACGCTGGGCTTTTAAAATACCATTTATTACAATGGAGCCTTCCAGGCTAAAATCCCCAGCCAAGGGCCTGGGGTTGGTTTCTGGGGTGGCAGGTTGGGGGGAGCAGGTTTGGGGTTGATTATCTTTTTTTCCCCACCCCCAAGTTTTTTTTTTAAATAATAATGAAAAATTAAGAAGCAGCAGGGAGGGGAGGGCTCCTGTCCCCTCCTGCTCCCCAAATTAGGACACATCCCACTTGTGAGTAGAGGAAAGGATGCTGCAGTGCCTGGAGACATTTGGGGACCAGGGTGCCTTGCACCCTGCCTGACCCTGCTGCAAATTGAAGGGGGTGGCAGGACCCACCCTCCTCCCCCTTACAGACAGTGGCTCCATCTTCCCAGGGTGGCAAAATGCCATCAGACAAACCAACCATATCCCACAGCTTCTGGGTAGGGATTGAAGTGAAAGCAGGATGGGTTGTGTTTCTTCTTCTTCTTCCTCATGCTGCTGACATTGAAAATTAAAAAAAAAAACAACCCCCAAAATGAAAGGACAACACAGCCCTCGTGCTCCTGTAAACATGAGTTTCTCCTGCTGCTCGGTCTCTGCCAGTCCTGCAGCGTGCTGGCAGCCACGGCACGGGGAGAGCAGGGCTCCAGGAGTGCCAGGGGCTGGCACCCAGCCCTGAGCCCCTCAGCAGGCACCAGCCCCTGCGACCACCATCTCCTTTAGGACTCTGGCCGGTGGCATCCGCTCCATGCCTGGTGCTGGGGCAGCTCACCCCACCCTTTTTCTTCCTCCTCCTCCTCCTCCTCCCCGTCTCCTCCCAGGGATGCTGGAGCCAGGGCAAGGACGGGCTTTCAAACCACAGCTGAGGAGGAGGAGGAGGAAGAAGAAGAGGAGGCTGTGGCTGCCGACGATGAAGGAGAGGAGGAAGGGGAGGAGGAGGCGTTCCAGAAGAGCCATCGCCTCTTGGGCTGCCGTTTGAGGTGGAGGTAGTCTTCCTTCTCCCGCTCCTTCTTCGCCCGCTGGTAGTGATCCTCCTCCTTCAGGTACCACACCGGCGGCCAGCGGTGCTTCTCAAAGTACTCCTGGTTCTCTGTAGGGGAAAAGGGAGGGGTGAGAACAGCACCAGGACCCCCAGGGACCCCCATCACCCCACCCTGGTCCCTGCTCACCTCCTGACATGGCCTTCATGTCCCGGGGGAACTTGCGGCAGACGTTGTTGTAGTTGGTGCAGATGTGATGGAGGCACCAGTCGGCGAGCTGGTAGGCGCAGTGGAACTGGAAGAGATGGAGCCTGTGTCAGAGCCACCAGGCAGACAGCAGGAACCCACCCTATTCCTCTACAGACATCCAACACCAGGCCTGGTTGTCTTCTCTGCCCAGACATCACCCACCGGTGCTGCTGGACCCCTCTGTATGGCACCACCCAGCACCCTGCCCCTTCCCCAGCCCTGCCAGCACAGGGTCGTGTCCCACCAGGTCTTACCTGAGCCAGCTCCAGGAACACAAGCACGTCCCCATCGATGTCCACCATCATCTGCGCCGCCTCCATCAGACCGGTGACGGTGTACTGCTCTGTGGTGGGGGGGAACAGGGGGTTACAGGGTGGCTGGGACACGGCGTGGCTGTGGGTGCACCATGCTGCCACCAAGCTCGGGGACAGGGGGATGGGGACACAGCATCGACTCACCAGTGAGAGCCACCAGATGCGGCAGGCAGAGGCGGTTGGCGAGGATGATGAGCTTCATGTCATCAAGGTCGGGGCTGGAGCTGAACTGCCCGGTGTAGAGATACTCCAGCACCGCCCGCATGCAGCTCTTGCTGGTGTAAGGAAGTGCCACCTGCGAGACACGCACCGGCTGTCACCCCAAGGCTGCCCATCCATCCCCCAGCTGTCCCAGGACAAATCCCAGGCTCCCTCCTCACCTCGTTGGTGGAGCTCTCCACGAAGGGGCCGCCGAACATCGCGGCCATCCAGTCGCAGCTGGAGATGAGCAGGGGCTTGTGGGCACTGATAGCACCGTCATCCAGCACGAAGGTGACATCTGGGGACAAGCAGAGGGATGCTACTGGGGCTGGACCTGTCACCCAGGGCTCAGCACACCCTCCACCCCCAGCACCAAATGCCTTGTACCAGGGACAGCAGAGGGAAGGGGATAGAGCCTGACACATCCCACAACTTGTCCTAATGGTCCCTATTTATTTAGTCCAGTTCAGAGGAGCTTGGGAACGCACCATGGCAGGGCTCCAGTTCTTCCTAAGGGATTTTCCCAAAGCTTGAAAGCAAAGGGAAAACCCAAGAAATTAAAAATCCCTCCCAAGCTCAAATCCCTGGAAAGCAACAAAGGATACTGGGGATCTCCTCCTTCACCCCCCCAACCCACCCCGGACCATGGCTTCTCACATCCATCCCCTGCCAGTGACAGCTTGGCCACATCGAGCTACATCCTCACATAACAAATTCAGCTGGAGGGAAGCTGGGATGTTCACACACACCCCCTGCCCCTGGGACGTCACCCTGGAGCATCACGGCACAAGGCATGTGGTGCTCAGAGGAAAGCTGGGGAAGTCCTACCAAGGGCATATTGCTCCTCGTAAATCAGATGACCCTGTGAAAAATCTGAGCCCAAGAGGGAAGGAAGCTGCCTCTGCTGCTCTCTCATAAATAAACAGAGCTGTCAGGCACCCTGGGGAGCAGGAAACCCATGGGGAAGGGCCATTACGCTCACACTTTTGGAGAGATGAGGGAAAAAAAAAAGCTATAAAAATCCCAGCAATGCAAAGTGCAGCCAAAAACCCCAGGAAGGCGAGTGCCTGGTGACCCACAGCACGGCTGCCCTGCTCAGGGGGCAAAGCCAAGAGCTCCCAGCTCTCCACCCACCCATCAGAACCTCCCCGCCGCCCCCTAGGGCAAGAGGGCACGCTGGGGATGGGGCTCCCCCTCGTCCTGGAGTGATACCTGAGAAAGTCCCCTTGGCCAGGCATTCCTTCACCCGGTTGGTCCTCCGGACGTGGAAGGCTTTGGTGATCTCCTGGTTCATGAATGCCTCGTTGTTGAGGATGTTGGCCACCATCATCCGGAGGTCAAACACCTCCAGCAGCTCAGCGATGTGGGCGATGTGCATGAGGTCCCGCTCGTTTTCATCCAGCTCTCCCGTGTACAGGTACTTCAGCACAGCCCGGAAAGGACCAGGCTGGATGGAAGCATCCATTTTCACCACCACCATGAGCTTGGATTTGTAAGTCAGCGGGTCTTCTGCCATCTCCTCCTGGATGCTGGTGAAAGCCCGGCTCCAAGAGGAGAGGTCCCTTCCCCGCCGCAGCCCGCGTTCCCCGTTCTCATAGCGGTTTCCCCGCAGGATCCCATCACTGGTGGAAGCTCTAAGGCACGGTTTTCGCTGGCCAGATCCAGCCTCCTCAGTGCTCTCACAGATATCAAAGCTCGCAGCTCGGAGGAGGAAATCCCGCCCGTGGTGCCTCTCCTCTTGGTGCAGCATCCGCTCGGCGGCCGCAGTGACAGCCACCCCGAAGCCGTGCCCCGCGGCGCTCTGCTGGTCCTCCTCGCTCAGGTCCATGAGGAACAGGTCGTAAAATTTGGAGGAGGAGGTGGAGAGGTAGATCTTGTGTGCGTAGATTTTGATCTTCTCTTGCAGCACCAGGATGACGTCCGCGCACAGGGGGTCCTCCAAGAGGTGGGCTGGGCGCTCCTCGTTGTTGGATGGGGGATCCGGGACGATGATAATGGGGGGTGGGGGTTTGGGTGGGAGGAAGGGGGCTTGGAGCAGGGGCCGCTGCACGTTGCGGAGGTGGGACTTCCAGAACTGCAAGTGACGGCGGGAGATGAGGGCGGCACGGATGGCGTTGTCAAAGACATCCTTGATGCCAAACTGGGCCACCACGCTCGTCTCATAATAGGGGATCCCCAGCTCCTTGGCCACCTCCCTCCCCTTCTCTGGGGGAAGGATCTCGTTGGGTTTGATTGGCCTGAAAAAAGAGGGGAGATAATGAAGGAACCTCTCCAGATGCGTGGTAAGGAGAAAGCATTGGGCAGGCATGGGCATCTCCAGGGCACAAGGGTCCCACCTGGCCAAGGGTCGGCGTGCCCGGTTGACAGCCTCCAGGTCGGCGTAGCGCAGGTCGAGCTGGCAGCCCACCAGGATGACGGGCGCACGGGGACAGAAGTGCTTGATCTCTGGGTACCACATGGTCTTCACATGATGCAGGGAGTTGGGGTTGGCGATGGAGAAGCACAAAACCACAACGTCGGACCTGTGAGGAGAGGAGGGTGAGGGTCCAGCCAGCCCCCACTGCACTTCAGCATTGCTCTCCCTCCCTCCCTGCCTGGGTGATGCAAGGCTCTGCCTCTCCCTTACCTGCCATAGGCAAAGCGCCTGTCTTTGTGGTGGTCACCAAAGGTGTCCCAGAGCCGTAAGGACACACTAACATCATCTACCACATCCCGGGAGCGCTCCAGGACCTGTGGGAACAGAAACACCATCCAGCTCCTGAATCCCCACCGCACACAGGGCTCAGAGGGGTAATTCACAGCTCCGTCTCCTCAGGGTTCCCATGGGTTATCTGTGAGCGGAGACTCCCTCCCTCTACATCCCTTCCCACCAGCTCTCACCTCCTGGCAGACACGGTACTGGTCGATGGCCCACACCGTGGGCACGTGGGTGGCGAGGAGCTGGTACTGGGTCAGCGTGGCATTGCAGGCGCGGGCACAGATGAGCCGGGTCTTGCCCACTGCGTTGTCCCCGACCACGACGCACTTGATAGTTTCTACGTTTGGCCTCTCATAATCCATGTCAGAATCCATTAATTGGGACCTGCAGGTAGGAAAGGGGTTGGGGGGTGGGGGGGGGGCAGGTCAGCAAGTCCAGCTGAGATGAGCCAGGGTGGCAGAAGGGATGGGATGCTGAGGTGGGTGAAGAAACAAGACGATGCTTGTACTCACACCCGGAGCTGTCAGCCCCTCGCAGCACCGGGGAAGCTCTGCAGTGACCAGGAGCCTGGGTGAAGGCAGCAAGCACAGGCAGCTGCCCATCCCTCCCTGCCTCACGCTCCCCGCCGGTCCCCTTTAAAATTTAATGTTCTCGTGGCAGCGTGCGTCGCTCTGCCGCGCGTCAGACACATGCCCTGCGTTAGATTCCACCCTCCTCCTTCCCTGTCTCTCTGGCCCTGGCTCATGCTTGTTCATGTGAGATGAGGCTTCTATTTTTTTTTCCCCTCCTCCTTTCCCCTTTCTCCCTCTCTGGCGTTTGCAAGCGAAGCTTCCAGATCCGCTCCACCGAGCGCACACCCGGGTACCACCAGCCTCTCCGGCTTTGCCTGTCCCAAGGGAGCACTGGGTCTGTTCTTCCAAACCCACCTGCCTCCCTTTTCCCACCCCATTCCCAGAGGGGATACTTCCTCCCAGCTTCTTACGCAGAGCAGCAAAGGAGAAGGGTGTAAGGAGAAAGGAGAAGGGAAATGTAAAGGATTTACATTTTAGGAAGGCTCCCAGCACCACCAGCATCCCAGGACCAGGCACGACCTAAACCCTCCCAAGGAGGATGTTGGTGCTGTGGGTGCCAGGGTGCCAAAGTGAAATGCCTGTATCCTGCAAGCAGGCATGCCCAGGGGTACAAACAGGCGTGCCCAGGGGTACCACCCTTCACCTTTTCAGAGCCCTGCAGTCTAAATCTGCCAGAACTATCCCATCACAGCGCTACGGCAGGGGTTTACATGATTTCCAAGGGGGAAAGAACGGGGAGGAGATTGGGGAAAAGGGAAAAGGACAAACACACCCCCCCCATCAATTGCAACGAACTTCTCAAAGCTGCAGATCTCTCCCCCCTTGTCACCCCCTCCTGAGCTGCTATAATAAGCCACCAGCGCAAAGGCTCAGTGAGCTAAAATACCCAGTAACGATGGCAACCGAGCCCCGCACGTGGGGACCACGGACGCAGTTCCCTAAACTAGCAGCCTGGCAAGGACTTTCCAATGTTAGCACCTCCCTCCCGTGCGCAAGCTCGCTGAGCACACCTGGCTACACCAGCTAGGAGGAGAGAGACAGCACGTGAGGGTGCTCAGCACCGGGCAGGATGGAGCCAGGAGCCTTGCGGGCAAGTGTGGGCAAAGGCGGGTGGCACGAATCCAGGTCGCTTTACACGCCAACGCTAAGGCACCGACTGGTCCCAAGGCAAAACTTCTCCAAGTAGTTGTCACTACATGCCCTGCACCCCTCCATCCTTTGGGATGTGGGGAATGCTGTCTGCTGAGGGCATGGCAAAGCAGGAACAGCCACCTCCGTGGGCTCCGTGCAGTGGGAAGGAGTCAGGGTGGGTTTTCTCCTTCCTCATTAGCCCTTGGAAATTAATTTCCATCTCATGCATCCCACTCCACCACCATCTCCAGTCCCCTTGCTCCTCCTGGGGATCAGCTTTGCTCTGCAGGGCCAGGAGGTGTCAGGGTTGGGGGGGTGTTAGTGCTCACTGCGGTTATTCTCGGGGCCAGCTGTGCTCCCAAGCCAGCTGAGCTCATTCAGCAAGGGGGTGGGGGGGAGGCACATGGAGATGACAACTGCAATCAGCAGTTGGGATGCTTGCCCCTGTGGGGAGCACGGCCTGCACCCAGCCAAGGTGGGGAGGGGGGACGGACACACAACTTGGGAGCCTGCTCAGAAAGTCCAGTGCCCAGAGGGATAAAGGGTAACAGGATCAGTGTCTGTGATGGAGAAGGGAAGATGGAGACGACAGGGGGAACAAAATGCAGGCTCCAAATAAAGCAGAACCCCCTTGGGGGACTCGGGTGGCCCCGTGGGGGTGGTTCACAGCCCCCCCATCCCCCCAGACATGACCCTGGGAGGGGGCTGAGCCTCTTTGCAGGGACAATTCCAGCAGCACCATGCTGCCACCTCCGCAGCCTCCCTGCCTGCCTTCCCCACCACCACCTCTCTCCCCCGGGGACGGCTCTGAAACCCACTGGAGAGCAAGAAATAACCAGAGATGCTGAGGTATCCGAGTTCCCTCCCACCCCCAGCAAAAGCCCTTCCCTGGGGAGCAGGGCTGCTCCAACCAGCAGCACCCCCAGCCCCTCTCTCCCTGCTTGCCACAGCCTCCCACCCAAAGTACAGGCATCCAATTCACCTTATCCCCCCCCTCGCAACAAGGAGAACCCCAAAATTGCTCCTTCCAGCCTGCCCAGCCCTCAGTTACCAAGGCAACTGCACCATCACCCCGGGAGCCGTCGCCTAGCAACTCCCAGACTAAAAAATCCTCCATCCTGCACCTCGAGAGGGGAGGGGAGCCCCCAAACCTGGGGGTGGAGGGGTGAGGGGTGGAGGTAACCGCCCCAAAACGGCAGCAAAGCACAAAAATAACACGGCACCTCCCGTGACCCTCCTGGTAGCGGTGGGTTGGGGGGAGAGAAGGGGGTCCGGGTGGCCCCGTGGAGGCAGCCGGGGCTGTGAAGGCCGCGGTGGGGAGGGGATGCGGGAGCGGGGATGCAGCACGGCCGCGCAGCGCTGGGGGCCACCGGGAGCGGGGCATTGCAAAGGGGCTGGGGGTGTTGTTCAGGGCACCCAGATCAGGGGTGCGGGGCACTGTAAAGCGGGAGGGGGGGGGAGCTGGGGAGCACCGGGAACCGGTGCGGGGCTTTGTAAAGAGGTCGAGGGGTGCTCAGAGCACCCAGGATGGAGGGTGCGGAGGTCGAGGGGTGCTCAGAGCACCCAGGATGGAGGGTGCGGAGGTCGAGGGGTGCTCAGAGCACCCAGGATGGAGGGTGCGGAGGTCGAGGGGTGCTCAGAGCACCCAGGATGGAGGGTGCGGAGGTCGAGGGGCGCTCAGAGCACCCAGGATGGAGGGTGCGGAGGTCGAGGGGTGCTCAGAGCACCCAGGATGGAGGGTGGGGAGAATCGCAGAGAGGCTGGGGAGGGGGCAACTAGGCCAGGTGTGCGGGGCCGGGGTGCTCGGAGGAGCCGGATCGGTGGTGCGGGGCGCTGCAAGGGGTGGGGGGAGGCTGGGGAAGCACCGGGAGCGGGGGCTCTGCAAAGGGACCGGGGGTGCTCCGAGCAGCCGGATCAGGGATGCGGGACATGGCAAGGAGGTTAGGGAGGATCTAGGCCGAGGGTACGGGGCTCGGGGGGTGCGCTTTGCACCGGGGCCGGGGGTGCGGAGCATTGCAAGGCGGCGGCGGGTGCACCGGGCAGGGGCCGGGCCCTCGCTTCTCCATCACCGGCAGCCGGGCCGGGCGGAGGAGCAGGATGCGCGTAGGCGGAACGGGGAGCGCAGGGGAAGGGAAGCGGTGTGAGAGGCGGGGGGGGGGGGGGGGGAGAGGTTGCCCCCGGTACTTACACCAACACAGATGAAGCGGCGGCTCCCAGGGGCCGGGACCGGGTTCGCCCCTCCGGACATGGCCACGGCGCAAGTTGCGCGTCTCGGCTCTGCGCTCCTTGGCGCCGCGTTACGCGGCTCAGGGCCTGGGGCGCTGGGGCCCATACCGGTACCTCGGTTTCCCCGCTTTCCGCATCCGCGGCCCGCTGCGCGGCGTTGCGCGGAGCTCTGCGCGCTGCCCGGCGTTGCGCGGAGCCCTGCGCGGAGCAGCGCGCTGCAGCCGGGGCCGCCCCGCCTTTCATTCACAAAAAACAAGAGGCCCCGGCCAGGCCCCGCCCCCGCCCCCCCGCCGCCGCCCATTGGCTGAGAGAAAACGGGGAGGGGGAGTACCTGGGGGGAGGTGGGGGGTGCGGAGGGGTTGAGGTTTCTCGGCGGGGGACCCCATCCTGCCGCGCATGGGACCCCCATCCTGCCCCCTCGCAGAGGTCTCCATCCTGCCCCCAGTCCTGCCCTGGGTGCATCTCAGTCCTGCCTCTAACCCACCCCTGCGTGGGACCCGCACCCTGCCCCTAACCCCCCCACCCCCTCCATCATCTGCTGCATCCATCCCTAATCCTCCCCCTGGATCTCACCTCCATCCTCTGCATCCAACCCTCCCTGCTCCCCCCCACCCGCACTCCCGGGAAGGGGTGCACCCTCTGCCTGCCCCCTCCTCTGAGCACCTTTCCCCCTCCCCTTATTGCACGGGGGCTGCACAGCCCCCAGGGTCCCATCCAGCGGGTGCTGGTGGTGCTGCCAGCCCAAAGGCCCGGCTGAGGCTGAAGCTGGGGCAGTGCTGAAGGAGACCCCTTGTGTGGCTGCTCACAAGCCCCAGCCCCCCCTATCCCCTCCCCCCCCAGCACCCCCAGCCCCTTCTAGGGCTGATTCTCCTGGGGTGGGGGGTCAGCAGAGCTGACCCATCCATCCCCACTCTCCAAGCACAGGCCACCCGCTGCCTTTGAACCCCAGCCCACAGTGCTCCTCACAGCCCTCTCCCTCACCCCGCAGCCCCCCCCCCAAGGGCTGCCACCCCAGGGCATAAAAAAACTCGAGTCATCTTTGCAGCGTGGCTGCCGGGAAGGCATCTGGCACGCTGGCCCTGCTGCTCTGACCCCGTATATCCGCATCATGTGATGCGTCGCCATCCTTTCCCAGGGCTTTCGGCTTCCTCCCTCCCTCCCCATCGCCTCTACCGAGCCATGTTAAGCTCAGCCCCCACCCCCCTAACACCCACCCACCCCCCCTGCTCCTTTCCCGCTGGGATCAGGCCAGCTGGGAGCCCACAGCATGACCAGCGCTGATACAACATCCCATCAACCAGCATCAAACCCTCAGCACTCGCTTCACCTCACACCTCTGCATCGCATGGCCCTCTCCCTCACCCCCCCAGATTCCAGCCCCTCCAGCATCACACACACACACCCACACCCCCCACCCCACCTCACCTAACTCGCAGGACAGGAATCTCTCTCTCCATAGCAGAAGGAGATGGAGTCGCTTATTTGGGGAGGGGGGAGCCTTTGGGCTTTTAAGCTGGGCATAGGCAGCTCCTGGTACTGCCTCCGTGCCCACGCCGGCACGGCGAGCCGGCGGCGAAGCTATCTGCTCCACGGAGAAGCTATTTATTCCCCTGCACTGGGAAGCTGTGAGCAGCCAAGCTGCAGAGCTTTGAGCTTTCTTCTTCTTGGAGTGGGTCACGGGGAAGGAACACGTAAAGCTTGTTTGCCCACCGCATGATTTGGCTTATTTGCTCTCTTGTAGCAGGTGCTTAATTGTGGCATAAAGAGTTCCTGGCAGCTTGCTGGGCAGCCAAATTCCCGCCTGCCCTCCTCCCTGCCAGGCAAAACAAAAGCACAATTGTCACTTGCAGCCGAAACACACGGGCTGCAGCGCTGCACAGGCCCCTTTCCTGGCTAGAGCCTTTGCCAAGAGGAGAGAACCGGTGGTGGTTGGCACCAGGGAAGGCACCGGGCAGGGGAAAGGGCTTGGAGCAGCTCTGGAGTATGTATCCGCTACTCACAGCCCCTCTCCTCTGTGGGAGGAGAAACACACGTCACAGCTGACTCACAGTGTCCCAGCACTCCTCAGTGAACCCATGACACGCACGGCACGGCACGGCACGGCACGGCACGGCATGGCACGGCACGGCACGGCACAGCATGGCACGGCATGGCACGGCATGGCACGGCATGGCATGGCATGGCACGGCACAGCACGGCACAGCACAGCATGTCATGGCATGACATGGCATAGCACAGCATGGCACAGCATGGCACAGCACGGCACGGCATGGCATGGCATGGCACAGCACAGCATGGCACAGCACAGCACGGCACGGCATGGCATGGCACAGCACAGCATGACACAGCATGGCACGGCATGCACAGCATGTCACAGCATGACACATCATGGCATGGCACAGCACGGCACAGCATGTCATGGCATGGCACTGCATGGCACAGCATGGCACGGCATGGCACAGCACAGCACATCATGGCATGGCACAGCATGTCATGGCATGACATGGCATAGCCCGGCATGGCACAGCATGGCACAGCACAGCACATCATGGCATGGCACAGCATGTCATGGCATCACATGGCATGGCACAGCATGGTACAGCATGGCATGGCATGGCATGGCATGTTATGACTTGGCATGGCACAGCACGGCACAGCATGGCATGACACGGCATGGCATGGTATGACATGGCACTGCACAGCACGGCACAGCAGGGCATGGCACAGCCTGGCACGGCATGGCATGGCACAGCATGGCACGTCACAGCATGGCATAGCACAGCATGGCACAGCACAGCGCAGCAGGGCATAGCACAGCCTGACACAGCATGGCATGGCACAGCACAACTGCCCATGGCAATGCTGCCAGGCAGTAGCTCCCCTCCCTCTGGCAGGGCTGGCATTAAGGCGCTGTTAGCTCCCTGCTCCCATGTCTCTCTCCAATTTGAGCCTCTTCAACTTGTCCCAACTCCATCATCACCCTTGTGCCCAGGCAACAAGCTCCAAACCTGACAGCTGAGCGCTGGGGGTCCCACTGGGGAGCTCACACCACTGGCAGCGAGTACCCCATAGCATCCTCCTCCCTCCATCTCCCCTTCCCCAGCTCTCTGGGTATCAGAGACATGAGCAGACGTTGCTACAGACATGCCCTGCCCAGGGGTCTAAACTTTATGGCTCTCCAAAGTTTAGTGCCAGGAGATTTTCCATCCCTCCCGGGTGTTCCCTGCACCCCTGCCCAGCCTTGCTGGGGGTCAGCATGCAGGTTGCAGTGCCGCTCCCCCAAAGGTTGGGGGGGGAGGGGATATGCAAGGGTGCAAACCCATTTTCCT
Organism: Laterallus jamaicensis coturniculus; assembly: GCA_022605575.1. Lineage (NCBI taxonomy): Eukaryota > Metazoa > Chordata > Aves > Gruiformes > Rallidae > Laterallus > Laterallus jamaicensis. The sequence continues at coordinate 3,600,245 of JAKCOX010000049.1, read as the reverse complement.
TTTGCTCCTAGGAGCAGCCAGCAGATACTCTGCACTGCTGCAGCCTTCCCCAGCTCTACCCCCACCCCTGCCCCCCACCCCCACCCCCAAATAAAGCTGAGCTCAGAGTTATTCACCTTGCAGAGGGCTGAAGGGCTGAGACAGACCAAAGCAAAGCATCCTTGGCTGGCAGCACCCTGGCTAAAGCTGATTTGCAGTGGGGAAACACCCCAACACCCTCCAGCAGCCCTGGACCATGGGATCCCACAGCCCCCACTGCAGGGACCTGCTGGTGCCTTGCTCTGCCCTAAACACTGCTGAGTCTTCCACCTCATCCATGGGGAAACGGAGACGTCGCGTGTGTCGGGAGGGAGCAAAGAGCAAAGTCCCCTGGAGAAAGTGTCTGGGGGAAAAGTGCCCGAACAGGGAGGCTGGAGGGTACTTACAGGCTGTGAGCCATGGCAGACATCTTCCCAGCAGGGCTGCCTTTCCCTTGGGTTTCCATCTCTTTCTCTTGGCAGACCCTGAAAGGAGAGAGGGCAGAAGGGCTCTGTGAAAAGGGCTCTGCACCCCAAATGTGGACAGCCCCATTCCTGCTACCCCAGGGATCAAAAGCCTTTGGGAAATCAGGTCCTGCACCTGCACCCACCAAGAAGTGTCCTTGCATGGGGATGTGGCTGTCCCTCAGCTATGGAGAGGCTCTGCCTGCCATCCCTATGTCTCACTGCCAGGTCTGCCCTCCCCATGGCACCACCTTTGTCCTACAAAGGAGCAAAGGGAGTCCAAGGACCCATCCCTTCCACCAAAGCCCTGCGTTTCACAGCAATGGGTTCCAGGGGCTGCCCAGGGTGGTTGAGGGGGTCCCCAGTACCCTCCCCCTGTTCCAAGCACCTTACCCTTGGGCTAAGAGCCTTCCCTGTGGGCACATGTGCCTTGAGCAGTGCTTGGCTCCTGGGGTAGCCAGCAGACCACTGAGCCTGCCTTGGGCATTGCTTGCCTCCTGTGAGCTCTGGAGGGAGGCAGGGCAGCAGGACTGTCCCCTCCTTTCCCTGTCACCGGATCAATGGTGCCTGCACACGTCAGGCTGGAGCAGAGTCCAGCCCAGGCTTTGCTCCCAGCACAGCCAGCAGATGCCCAGCTCCTGCTGGGAGGTGGGTTTTGGAGACCCACCACAGGGATGGGTCCTTCCTAGGAAGAGAAACTAGTCACCCCCTCCACTTCACTGCTCTGAACCCCCCAAATCCTGCAGCTCTGCTTCCTGGGCGATGATATGAGGGGGCTCAGTCCCAGGCACCCACATAGGGCTCCTCAGCCCCATCACCAGACTGGGAGAGCTCAGCTTCCCTCCCAGCCTGCCAGGGAAGGAGGTGGCACCTCAGAAAAATGGTTTTTAAGGACTTAATATCCATTTGGATGTGGCAGTCAGAAGTCTCCAACCAGCACTCTGCAAAGCCCAACCCCACTGTGATGGGGGAACAGTGGGGACAAAGGGACAGTGCCACCATGCTGGTGAGTGGGGAGCAGACTGGGAAAGATAGTCCAGGAAACAGCTGATAACAGAGAGAAAGGTCTAAAACAAACCAAAAAAAGAGCATTTCTGCACCTTCAGTCCCCTGACCTGCCAGTGCAACAGGGTTTAATCTCCAAGCTGGGAGCCCAGGGTGCTCTGCATAGGGACATTATGACCCAGCTACAGGCCCAGATCCCATCTCCCAGCTCTGAAATGCAGCCACCTGATCTGGCATGGGGTGATAACTCACCCTGCCATCGATACTGCTGCAGGATTTCAGGGATTCATCACTCCCTTTATAAATATTTAAAGCCAGCAGGAGCCCCGCGCTCCTGTAACGATGTATTACACAAGCAAAGCATCCCCCCCCTTCACCCCAGCACAGAGCTAACGAACATCTGGGGCTCTCCAGGCAGATCTTTTGCCTGGTCAAGGCAAAATTCCAGCTCTGGGTCCACAGCTGTAGCATTTCTACCCCTCTCCAGCTGGTACGCATGGGTTTGACCCCCCTGGTTTGGTGCTGAAAGTGCTGCTGGTATGAAATGGCAGCTAAGGCTGCTCTTCCAAGCTGCTTTTCCCTCCCCACCACCACCACTACCACCACTCCAGCCAGGTTTTGGGCACGCACAGCCAGCCCCATGGCTTGCAGAAGGGCTGCAGCTGCAGCCTGAAGCACCTTACAGGCGTCCCACCGGCCGGCTGCTTCATGCAGTATTCACAGCTTCATACAGTATTAAGGGCTGCTGACACCTCGTGAAAAAACTGTGAAAAGCTTCTATTTTGGGGAAAGTTCCTCTTAGAACGGGTGCATCCTGTGGCTTCTCTGTTTCCCTTTTCTCCCAGCTCTCTTGCTATGAAGAGCAGCATGAAAAATAGGTGGCTAACGTTGCCAATGAGCCTGGGCTCTTCAGCAGAAGAGGAAAATAACCCCCTGAGCGAACCACTCTGAGGAATTCATTCTCACATCGGGCCCTGGGAGATGCTATGGGTGGGGGGTGGGTGTCTGCCTGGCTTGCCAGGGCTTGGGGAGCGATGCTGAGCAGGAATAGAATCATAGACTGGTCTGGGTTGGAAGGGACCCCAAGGGTCACAGAGCTCCAACCCCCTGCCACAGGCAGGGACACCAACCTCAGGCCTGGAGCTACACAAGGTTGCCCAGGGTCCCATCCAACCTGGCCTTGAACACCCCCAGGGATAGTGAAAGTGGGACCTTCCTGAGTCTTGTCCCTGGGTCTGTCTGCAGCCAGCAGCCAGCACAGAGCATGGTGATGGGTCTGGGGGGCTTGCTGGGGGCCTGCCTATCTTCACATTAAAAAAAGAATTAATTTTAAAAAAAATCAAAGAACAAGGAGTCTGTTTCTAAGCAACTGTTTCCACTAGGGATGGAGAGAGCAGAGGGATGGAAGGAGCAATGCTGGGGAGGGAGAAAACTTCTGGGGTCCTGGAGAGACCCAGAGAGGAGGGAGTGGAGGGGCTGTCTGCATCTACCTCAGCCACTGAGTGACAGGCAGGGAAGAGGGGACATGGGGCAGGCTGGGAGTCCCCAGGACAAAGGCTGGGGAGGGGGAGCATCACCCCCTTTCCTCCCTGCAGAGCCTGGCTGCAAGCAGTGGCCCACAGGAGAGTGGCCGTGCCCTGTGCCTTTGCTTGTGAAACAGCACCCAAACCCCCAAACCCACCCCCAGAACCATTTCCTACCCCAACGGCTCCCAGCCAAACTACAGCCCTGCCAGGCAGGCTGCAGGCAGCAGGAGAACACGAGCAAGGGGCCAGGCAGAGGGGGATGTGGCAGCGTTTGGTGGCTGCGTGGACATCCCGGCTACCTGCCAGCAGACACCACCACCCCCTGTTGGAGCAGCAAATAGCAGCCACCCAGAGTCACCAGTTCTATCCACTCTGTTCCCATGGGACAGCAGGGACACATCCATCCCATCCCATCCCATCCCATCCCACCCCACCCCATCCCACCCCACCCCACCCCATCCCACCCCACCCCATCCCATCCCATCCCATCCCATCCCATCTATCCCACCCCATCCCATCCCATCCCATCCCATCCCATCCCATCCCATCCCATGCCATCCCATCCCATCCCATGCCATCCTATCCATCCCATCCCATCCCATCCCATGCCATCCCATGCCATCCCATGCCATCCCATCCCATCTATCCCACCCCATCCCATCCCATCCCATCCCATCCCATCCCATCCATCCCACACTGGGTGACTCCTCACCCACACAGCTGGGTGTCTTCTCACACGTGGCTCTGCCTCAGCACACCCCTCTCTTCCTCCACCCACCACAGGCTCCTCATGAAACCCCAGTTGCCCCCAACACGCCCACTGGGGCCCCGCTGGGGTCAGAGAGCCCAATTCCTGGCAGTTTGAAGGGGAGCAAAGGAGCAGCGAGGGGACAGGAGCTGGGAGCGTCGCTCGCTGCACCCACCTGGAAACAGCCTGTGGTGGCTCTTCCACATCCTCCTATAGCACAAACCACCACCACTCCACTGCAGCCCCCAGACCCATCTCCAAACCCTCAATCCTTCCATCCCTTCACAGCCCCCCACAGCCCCCAGCCTCACCATACCCCATCACCGCTCCGGAGCTGATCCTGCCAAAGCCCCAGGGAACACTTAGGGGGCAGGTTTCCTCTGGATAGCTGGCATGGTTACCTGTGTGCACCGACTCTGCACCGTCCCTCTGTCCTGTCCTCCTGTCCAGCAGCTTCCTTTGCTTTCCCAAGGTGCTAACTGGCCTGGACAGGTAGGACCCATTTTTATACGCTCGCCCATGTGATCCAAACAAATGCCCTAGGGATGAGTTTTTGCACTGACACAAGAAAAGGGGCTGGGACTAAAAACCTGTTGAACCACAATCCACACTCAACGGGCAGGAATTTTCCACTGGGAGCCGTTGGGCTCTGCTCTGGGTGCGCCAGCCGCACAGCACGCGCCGGGGCCCACGCTGGGGCACACATCTCCCCCCTTCTCAAAAGACCCATCACACGTCTCAACCGTGTGTAGCTCCAGGCCTGAGGTTGGTGTCCCTGCCTGTGGCAGGGGGGTTGGAGCTCTGTGACCCTTGAGAATCCCTTCCAACCCAGCCCAGGCTGGGATTCTATGATTGGGATGGGGATGGGATTTGGATTGGATTGGGATGGGGATGGAGATGGGATATTGGGATTGTCTGCCCAGAGAGGGGGTGGGTGCCCTGTGTCTGGAGGTGTTCAAGGCCAGGTTGGATGGGGCCCTGGGCAACCTTGTGTAGCTCCAGGCCTGAGGTTGGTGTCCCTGCCTGTGGCAGGGGGTTGGAGCTCTGCACCCCTTGGGGTCCCTTCCAACCCAGCCCAGTCTATGATTCTATGATCTCCTCCTTCTCAAAAGACCCATTTCCCCATCACTCTCAAAGCCTTTTTGGATTCATCCCTAAACTCTTCCTGTATCAGAGCTTGAGAAAACGAACCTGGGTGCAGGGGATGGCTGGGAAGCATGAAGGGTGATGTTAGAGCTATGGATTCCACCTGAATTCTGTAAATCAATTAATTTGCTCTTTCTCCCACAGCAGATGCCAGAAATGAGGGAAGGGGGGGAATCCTTTGCACCCAAAAAAAAGCAGAAAGCATTGCACCCTCAGGGCTTAGCACTTCTGCCCAGGTTGGAAGGTGCTTTTGGGAGCTGCCCAACCCATGGATTTCCTCACTGGGATGCTCCTTGCAGCCCATCAGGGATGCTGCTGAGAAGGAAGGCAGGTGCCAGGGCAGGGTGAAGGGAGGGGAATCACAGCGATCAGAAATGACCAGCATGGGAATGGAAAGGGCAGGATGAGCTCTGGGTGAGCAGCAGTGAGTCAATGGGAACCAAAGCTCTGGGGAAATGGCCACAGGCCACGGAAAGGAGAGGTGCTTTGCAGGGCTGACTAAGTGGGACCAGCTGGTGAGTCAGTGGGAAAGGAGGGAGCTGATGATGGGCTGATGGGCACCAGGTGTCTCTTGGGCTTAAAAATGGGGGCTGGAGGAAGCCTGGGGTTGAACCAGTTCTGTTCAGGCTGCTCTCCTTGGGGGACTGGGGCACTGCTGGGGAGTGCTGGCTGCAGGTCCTGATCAGGCTGATAACAGGTGGGACGTGCTGCTCTGCACACACAGGGCTTTTTTTTTTCCCTTTTCTCTTTATTTATTTTTTTGCTGGTGCAGGACTTGCCTCACCTCCTAACTGAGATCCTGTTGTGCCCCAGGCACCTCTGCTGCTGTGCATGGCTGGCACCCAGGGCTTGCTCACACATGCAGTGTGCTCTCATGGGACGTTGGAGTTGTGTGTTTGGAGCTGAGCTAAGCTAGAAAGGGAAGCTGGCAGGGGGAGGGTGTGTGTGCTAAAAGTGCCCCTGTTCTGCTGGGTCCCAAGGCACAGAAGGTGCTCCCAGCCCAGAGCAGTGCTGGGCTTGCTGCTGTGTATCTTGGAGCATCCTACAAATGGCCCTGACCTCTGCAAGCTGCAGTGTCAGCTTGTGTCCCAGCTGTGAGGCTCAGCCTGGGGGGGTGCCAGCCTTTGCAAACTGCCCCCCCCTCCTCCTGCTCAGCCTCTGAGCCAGCTCTGGGGCTCAGCCCAGCCAAAACGCTGGCAGTGGGGCTGGGGCTCTGCTGGATTTGGCCAGGCACAGGGTCTCTTCTGCTGCAGGACAGGGGATACTGCTGGGGTAAGGGGGGGTGGGGGGCTGGTTTGCTGTGTGTTTGGGGGGGAGGGGGGTGTGTTGGCTGTTTTGCCTCTTGTTTTGCAGCTGAGTGGTTTGTTGGGGTGTAAGGGTGGGGGGGGTCTGTCAGCCCCACCAGTGTGGGGAGAGTGGTAAATAGAGGTTCTTGTTGGGTCTGGGGGCAAATGCTTGGGGAGGGGGAAGCTGGAAGAAACCTTCTGGAAAAGGTATCTGTGCTCAGGGGCTTTTCTCCAGCTGTGGGTACCCCTGGGGTGTACCCTCACCTCCTTCCAGCCCCAAAACAGCTTGGGGGGTGTCCTGTCCCCCCCTCCCCCTGTGTGCAGAGCTGTGATAAAGGCTCAGGGCCTCCCAGGGAAATGTTATTGCTGAGACTCAGCTGAGCTCATTAAACCTGTCCAAGTCCCCTGCAGCAGCCCAGTTAAACCCATTTAAGGAAGGGTTAAGCCAGTTTAGTGTGATTTGGTAGTCTCCTGATGCAGAGGTTAATCTGGTGTCGGTGCACTGACATTGGGGATGGGGACCAGTTTAACTTCTGTCTCCTGGTGTGTGGCTTCTCAAGGGTCCTGAGCACATGTCCCTTCATCCTGGGCTGCAGAGAGCCACTGGAAGAGGGGGGAAAAATAAACTGGGGACTGAAGGGAAGAGCCACATGCAGGCTGGAACTGAAATGGTGCTATTTATAGACACCCCTGCTCAGTTGCCCTAAATTCCATATAGGTGGCTGGCTGGGGGATGGATGGATGGAGGGGAGCAGTGGGGTGGGCTGTGGGTGAGCGAAGCAGCTGTGTCCTGCCAGCCTGGTGCACCTTGATGGGGAGACTCTCAAAGCCAGGTTCATCCCAACCTGAGTCAGAGCAGAGGCTGCTTCTTCCTCATCCTCAGCTTCTCATTAACCTGCTGCCCCAGGGCTTTCTCACGAGCATCTCCCAGCCTGGCTGGTGAGATGTCAAGGACCAGGAATGGGTGTTTGTTTATTGTTCTGCTGTCATCTCCAAAGGGCTATAATCACAATTAGGGCAGCCACAAGGCACGAGGCAGAGGTGTGCCTTTTCACCAGGGTCCAGCCTCCAGGAGAAGGAGGGAAAAGAGGAGGAAAAAAGCTGAAAGTGCCTGGCTGACCCCTCCATAACCTGATCCCTGTGCTGTACCCTGCCCACTCAGCATCTCTGGGGAGTTCAGGGGTGGTAGGTTGAGTAGAGGCCATGCCTGAGGGTTTCTCAATGCTTTACCTTCACTGTGCTGTTGTGTGTTGGTGTTCAGTAATGCTTAGTGGCTTCCCCCATCCCCAGGAGTGAGGTGTTGGGGGGGTCCTTAGTGCTGGTACTAGAGTCCAGAATTTAAAGAGGAGCCCAGCAGTTCCCATGGAGGGTGGGTGTGGGGTGCAGCAGCCCCTTGGTGAGTGTGTGAGTGGAGGAGGGGTGGGCAAATGGGAGAGAAAAGCATTGAGCAGAGCCCTGGTGAGCAAGGGGCTCTGCTGCACCCATGCCAGCATTGCTGGGATCTGCCAGGCTGCAGAGTTGCTGATGCTGAAGGAAAGGAGGAGGCTCCAGCTCAGCTCAGCTCTGCTCCTGCCTTGTGACTGCGAAATCTTGGTGCTTAATATAGGCCAAAGGAAAACATTCTTCCCAAAATAGAAGCCCTTCCCCGGAAAGAGCTGCAGCGCTGGCAAGGAGCAGTCACAAGGTGCCTGCTGTGGTGGGGTGGGCTCTGGCAGGTGTGGTTGTGCAACGCTGCACACAGCCAGTGAGCGTGTAACCAGCCAGCTCCTGGTGATGCCTGCCACCAAGGTCATCTCCCCCAGGCTCTGCTCCTGAAGCTGCTGTGTGTGCTGCAGCTGCCCTGTCACCCTCCCCAAAATGTGCTAGCTGGCTCCTGGGTGTTAGATGCTGCTCCAGCAGAGGAGTTGGTGGATAGGGTGAGCACTCCTGTGGTTTGGTTGAGGTGTGGAGGTGTGTGACCCTGTCCCTGAGCTGTGCAGCATTGTTGGTGAAGGTACTGCTGTATCTGTTGTGGGCTGTGTAGGTGCTGCCAGGGCTTAGGGCAGTGTTGGGAGCTGCAGGGTCTGAAACATGTTCCTGCTCTTCGTGATGCTGGAGGAGAAATTTGGGAAGGATTGGGCTGGCAGGGGAAGGGGTGACCCTCATGTGTGGCTCTGGGCTGCTGCCAGGTTTTGGGGGTGGGGGAGGTTCCCCCCAGCTATGTGCTTATTGCAGAGCACATATTGAGTATCTGTACTCTCTGAGTGCTCCTGCATGCCCAGGGAAGGCAGAGGGAGGGGGATTGGTGCTTGGTGTCTGCCAGAGAGTGCTTTGGGGACTGGCAGCAGCCCTGGGTCTGTTCTGATGCTTGGTTGATGCTGCACTGCATCTTCTCCTGTTGGGATGCAGAGGAGCCTGCAAGCTGCTCGCAACCCTGAATGGCAAAGAGCATCGTGCATCCTCTCCCTGATGCACAGCGATTCCTGCTCAGGGTGCTGCAGCAGGGTGTGGGTGTTACAGCTCCAAACCCCCTTTTTGAGGCTCTGACCTTCCAGTTTGGTCACTTGGTACCTTCTCCACAGCTGGTGGTGGGAGCAGCTGGGTTTAATCCAGCCTGAGCACTGCTAGGAAAGTGGGACAGGTAGGGGTGAGGGTTCAGACTGGGGGCTTGGGCAGGTAGAAAGGGGAAAGCCAACAATCCATCTCTGTTAATCACTCAGGCCCAACACAGATCAGCACCCAGCACCCTGTAAAACACAGAGCTTGGCTGTTTCAGTCTGTGCAGCTCACAGCTCAGTCTGGGGCATGGGGGAAATGTGGTGACCAGCAGAAAGCAACACACAATTTGAGATGAATTTTAGGTGAAGCCATTTTCTTGGGTGGAATCACCCAGATTCTATACCTTTGTTACTGCAAACGTGGCAAGCTAAAAAACTGCTAATTGGTTACACACACTGCTCACACCATACTGATTGGTTAGTAATTATAACTAGTTCTGATAAGCATATCTTATAGCTAAACATCATTAGTTTGTTTGATGCTTAAAAGCATCCACACACCTGCTGTTTTGACCATGTTATGGTTGGTTCTTAACATGTTCCTTTATTCCCAAGGACCTTCCCATAACTACTTCTTGGTTTAGGGCAGCCTGTACCCCTGTCATCAAGCCCACTGTGTTTTGAGAATGGGATTATTAGGATCCTTTCAGCATGAGGAGCTTTCCCTGTCTCATGGGAACACGAGGATATTGTCAGGGCCTAAATCTTGGGAGGAGAGAGCTAGGCCGCGGGCAGGGCGTATGTCTTCGGTGAAGAGAGCTAGGCCGCAAGCAGGCCTGCTGTCCCCTCTGATGGGGAAGGGAGGGGGGGTTTGAAGCTGTGAATGCAACCACACTGCTCTGTACTTTGCCTCAGCATCTTCATGCTGTAGAGACGCAAAAGTACAGGCTTAGCTACTGAACACCTGCACTTGTATCATGCGGATATAAGTTGTCTCTTCCGAGCAGGCTCTGCTCCATCTCAGCAGTGGGCTGAGGGCAGCTTTGTGTTCTGCCTGGCTCTTTAACTCTTGATCCTTACCTAGCACTAAACAGGCTCAGGAAAAACTGGAGACTGAGATGAATAAAGCTGCTACGTTCCCTAAATCTATTTAACTCTTCCCAGAACCTTAACATTAACTGAGAGGGAGAACTGGCTCCACAAATCAGTGCCAGTGTGAATTTATGGCCCCTTCTGGGACAAGTGCTTGGTAGTTTTATTTAATTCAGGGAGTTCTTGCCCTGTGGGTTGGCTGGGCAAGGTGAAGATGACCTTGTGGTCATTCAGTTGGAGCCAGGAATGAAGCTGTTAGCTGTGCAAAGAGGGAAATGTGAGGGCAGCCTGTGAAGAGGGGAGATAAGAGGCCAGGGCACAGCTGGAGGTGCAGCAGGTTATGAATGGAGTGCAAGGATGTGGTTTTTCTGTTTCCTTTGCTGGTTGCTATGGGAAAAAAAAATAGCTGAAAAATGGGCTTCCTGCAAGACAAAGATTGAGGGAATTCCCCTGGCCACCAAGGCTGTGCCAAGTCCTTTGCTTCCTACAGGCTTGCTGGTGGGTATCAAGAGTGTAAATACTCTTTCAGGCTGTAGGGATTGGTTTCTAGGAGTTCCTCAGGTGCATTGCTCACAAGAATCTGCAGATACCCCCCAACCCCCCGGGGAAACTGAGGTAGAGAGGACCCCAAATTGGAGGAAAATGCTGGACCCTGACAAGAGCTGAGCTCTTCCTGCAGCAGCGTGGCTGAAGCAATGCTCAGGGGTCTTGGGTGAGGATGCAAGGGGCACACTCACTGCTCAGAAATGCCTTTGCCCATGCAAAATAAACCCTCATTTTCATGAGCATTAGAGCAAAGCACCAAAATCTTGTGTCTGTGGGTGAGGAAGGGATAATTTCTCATGGACTTTAGTCAGGGGCAACCTGAAACAAACCCTCCAGAGGCAACACCCCCTCCCCCCCCATCCAGTGCTGGGTATCCTGTGTCATGGGGCTGGGGAAATCCAAGCCCTGTGATGCTTCCCTGCAGACAATTAATGTCTGGGGAGAGTTGGGGTTGCTCAGTGAAGTGGGATGGAGGTGGACTTGGATTCCACAAAGTCAAATAGGGTGGTTTTTTCATGGTGCAGGGACTGAGTACTGGGGGAAGAAGTCAGAAGAAATGCTGAAGTGGATTATAAATGGCACTGGTTAATCTTAAACTAACATCAACAGGAAGCCAGAGGCTCAGGGTGGGAAATTCCAAAGCTTGCAAACAGTATGGTTTTGACCCATGTCAGAATGAAGAGAGGGGCTGCCTGTGCAGGCTGATGGGGAAATTCTGACCTGGAAACACTTGTTTGGCATTAAAGCCCAGCATTAAGTAAACAGCAGCAGAGCTGGAGGTTTTGCAAGCTCTGAGAGACTGTCAGGTTCAGCTGGTGTCCATGGGGTTCCCTGAAATGCTTTGGCTTTTGGTTGAGCTGTGTCCCCTAACACTGTCTGTGCTCCCTGGCAGATATCTTTTGGGACCTCAGCAGCAGCTTATGGTGCTCTAGAAGAGTATCAAGAAGTGGGCTGCAAAGGCATGATGTGCTGGGGGGTTCAGCAGCACCCAAAATGGGGTGTTGCCCCCTCTGCCACAAGCCACCCTCTTCCTTCCTCTGCAGGCACCTGTTCTGTGGCCCCATGGATCAGCTGCTGTGTGTAACTTGGCTCCCAACACTGGTGCTTTGGCTTTCACATACTTCACTGCAGTTAAAGCAAGCCACAGACCTCTCCCTGCTTCCCCACCCTTAATGTAGCTTCTCTTTAAGAGCCTTTTTGTCTCCAATATTAATAGATATCTAGTATTTCCTTCCCTATGCCTCAGCTTTTCCAACTGTGAAAGGCTTTTTAGGAGCTTTTGGCCCTGACTTGGCTTGCTGGGGATGTTTAGGTTGTGTTTGCATCTCCTCCCAAGGAACTGAAGTGATAGTGGGACTGCAGCACATGTGGGCAGTGCTTTGCTTCTTTGGGCTTCACATCACTGCTGCTCTCACCTGATTAACTATGTGAATCTGTCCAAAAGCCACTGGTTGGGCTTGGTACCCTTATTTTTTCTTCCCAAGGATCAGGCTGGGGTTTGCTGTGGTGTTTCCAACAATGATTTTTCAAACAATGTGATAAGGTCTGGCTGTAAGTGGAGGGCAGTATCTTGTGCTTGGCTCTGGGGATAACCTGAATGAAGTATTTCCTTGCTGTTGAGCTGCATAGCCACAGCACTGTCCCAGAGGCTTCCCAGCAGTGGGAAGGATGAGATTCCTGTGGTCCTGCGCTGCTTAGGAGAGGTGACATGAAAACACACCTGGGTTGCAGGGAGAGGGGCCTGGCTCATGCTCTGCACCCACCTTGGGACCACTGGATGTGTGTTTTCCCATGGGAGCATCCTTCTCTGGAGGTGAATCTGCTCTCTGCAGGGCCTCAGGCATGTGGTTTATAGGCTCTTCCTGGCTGTGAGACCCCCAGACACAGGTAGACCAACGGAGATGGATGCTTCTGGAAACTAAATATCCTCTGTGTGGGCTTGCCAGACCTGGTGTAGCTGTACAGCCAGGGCTGTGTCAAGGCTGGTGTGCTATGGCCTTGGGAACAAATCCCATGGTGCTGCTGGCTCTGGAGTCGTGCTATCCTGTGCAAGTGTCTAAAGCAAATAATTTGGTGGCTTTGTGCCCCTCAAGCCCACCTGACCCTGTGGGAGCATCACCTGGGAGCTGCTGCCCAGCCCTGGCAGCACAGCTTTCCCATGCACTTTATACCCTGGTGATGTGGGTTTGCTGCTGCCTTTTTGACTCCCATCTCCTAAGGATCTTTTATAATTACTCTGCAAATAGCTTTTAGAGAGGGAAAAACATTGTTTGCCTTCCACAGGATGCTAAGAGATTGCTGTTCCCAAGGGGCTTTTCTTCCAGAGCATCCCTAGGGATCCCTCTGCACCTTGTCTGGCTGATCCCATTTCACAGCAATCCCTTGGGAGGTCTCCAGATGGAAGTGGCTGACATTGCCTCTTTGGGAAGGGCTTTTCCCTGCCTCTAAGCTTAAAGTGAAGTAAAATACCCCTATTCAGAGCTCATCCTGTCTCTGGCTGTTGTTTAGGCAATCACTTTACAGAGGGTACCCAAAGTAAGCACTGCAAAGTGGCTGCGGGGAGCAACTGGAGCTGGTTTCTGGGATGTACTGATGCTTCTCTGCTTCCCTGGGTCTGAGCTGTGGCACTGTGAGCCTTGTGCTGGCTTCACTGCTTTCAGGCTTAAATAAACAGAAAAAACCTGATGGATTTACTAGGGTGAGAGTTGTTTTGGCAGGGAGAATTGCTTGTCTGTGTCTACAACTCTCCTGGTAGCCAAGTTCCTGTGTCTGCTTTGGTCAAAGCCAGTGTCCCCTGGCCTCCTGCTCTCTTGCCAAGGCTTCAGCTGAGCTGTCAGCTTTCTAAGGGCAAGTCCTGCCTTTCAAAGAAATCCCCTTTGTATATCACTAGGACTAGTCCTTGGGCATGCATCCCCCTGCCTGGATACCCTGGGTTATGGACTCCATGATAGCATGGGAGGATGTGAACCCTGATTTGGAGCTCCTGACTCAGGCAGCCCATCACTCTGACTCCCATGGGAAAAGCCTTACTCACGTGAGCCTGTTTGCAGGATCAGGGCTCTAATTATGGGCTTTGCCCAGCTTGGAGTGTGGGAACTGGAGCCATTAGTCCCTAAACCTCCGGATCATTCCCAATACATTAATGTTTCTAATTAGTTAAGCTTGATGCCTTTTTCTCTCTAATGACAGCAGTGCTGGTACTTACTCGTGTTGGCTCTGCGTGCCACTGCTTCATTATATAATGATACAGTCTGTGTTGTAATACCTATTCCCAACTGACAGTGGGTTTTTTTTGCCTGTGCCTCATCCAGAACTGATTGGGCAATGGAGGCTAGTGCAAATAAATGTTTGGGTAGCATCCTTTCTAATTAGCTGGGAAGTTGTTAGCACAAGGGAGGGGGGGAATTAGGGCTAGGTGAGGACCTGGAGCTGGTGGGTCAGTTGGAGAAGGTTGTTGTGGGATGAAAACCTGTTGGGTGATTTCATGAGCTTTCAGGGGATGAGCTGCCCCTTCCCTGGGCTGTGTTTTCATCCCCCTGTCCCTTCTTCCCTTCCTTCCAGGGAAACCATCTCCACGGCAACCTCAAACCTTCAGGCTCTGCCTCTGAGCTGCTCGCCCATCCCCAGGACCTGGTAAGTGCCTCGGCAGGACCAGCCATGGTGGCCCTGGCTACTGGGTCTGCCAGGCTGCTGCAGGCACCTCGGTGAAACCCCAGGGAGGTGAGGGCTGGTGTTGGGCTTGGCAGGGGTCTGGGTCTGTAAACCTCCTACCCTGGCTTCCCTCATCCCCAGGGCTTGACTTCTGCTCTGAACTGACTTAAAAAATGGGTGGCCCCAGCTGTGTGGGAGTAGCTCTGGGTTCAAGGTGAACCCTTGTGCTGTTTTCCCCACAGAGGCTCTGCTTGGGGTGGGGGTGTGTTGGTCAGGGTCGTGGCTGGTTGTGCTTCCATGGGTAACAGCCTTGGTTAGACCACAACTAAACCCAAGACTGGTTCTTCTTTTCCAACATGTTATAGCCCTGGGGAGAGCAGCAGGGTGAGCATGGGGACTCAGGGACCCTGTCCCTCTTGGTTCTGTCTGGGTTTGGAGTGCAGTGATCATAGCAGTGCTGCCCAGTGTGTGACATCATACATGTGCATCTCTGGGGTCGTGCAGGAGGGAGGGTGGTGAGGTAGAAATGGGTCCTTTCAGAGCTGGGCTCTTGCTGGGGGTTTCCTGGCAGCAGGAAACACTGTTTCTGGCATAGAATCCTAGAACACTTTGGGTTGGAAGGAACCTCTGGAGTTAATGGTGTGGAAGTGTTTGGAGGGGGAGTGGAATTATGTGTAAGGATGGAGGTGCTTTGTCTGGGGCTGGTTTCTGGGGGAACTGAACCAGAACGTGGGTGGGGATGCTGTGGCTGTTATCAGGGGACTTGACCCTCTCTGTCCCCACAGGGCAGGATGAAGCTGCTGGGTGCTGTGCTGCTGGCTGCCAGCTTGCTCAGTGCTGCTGCCCAGGTTGTGCAGGCCCCTTGGCCAGATGATCCCTCACAAACCTGCTTTTTCCAGATGCTCAGCAGTGTGGACAGCAAGTTCTGCAGGTGAGTGACTCCTCACTGTCCCCTTTCCAAACTTCACCAGCCCTGGGTGTCTGGTCACACGCTGCCCTTGTGTATCCAACACGTCACCTTCCAGGACAGTTAATTCCAGTGTCCCCTTTGCCAGGGCTATAAATATATTAGCTGCTTTCTTCCTTTAGCCAGGAAACTGGGCCAGAATGAAGCAGAGTGGTGCCTGCTACACTCTGCAGCTCTCTGTGAGCTGAGGTCTTGGGGTCTGGGCACCTCAATGTTCCCAGGTCTGTTGTGCAGAGGCTCCTAAAGTGACTTTAGAAGATGCACTGGAGCTGACAGGATGTTTTCTGCAGGAAGTTTCAGGAGAAGGATGCTACTTTTAGAGGGGGGAGGGAAGTGCTAGAATCCTGCAGACCTCAGAATCCATGCTATGGAGATGCTGATGGTTAGCAAGCATGGGAAGAGGAGGAAGCATGAGGAGGGGCTTCTCCTGGGCTCTAAGCAGGGGGTTTGTTTCTGTACCAGCTGCCCCCTGCTCTGAACAGCCACAGAGTGCACCCCTTTATCAAGTGTTTTCATGCTACATGTCCTTGGCTTAAACTCCTGTAGCTTGTGAGTTCCTGGGGGTAGGAGGCAGAGCTGGGGAGAGGAGCAGGGCACACATACCCTTTACATTTGATAATATCCCCCCAGAACAGGGAGTGTCTGCACCAGAAACATACCTTCTCCCCCTCAGTTAACCAAAATACTCTAGATGCAAGCAACTTAAGCTTCTAGATTAAGGCAAACAAATTCCCTTTGACCCCAGCAACTGTTAGCAGAAGCCCCTTGCACACCCTCAGTCCCCTTTGTGCCAGCTTTGCTCTGCTGTGGTTGTTTGGGCTGCAGGATTTAAGGTCCCTTCCTGCCAGGGTCCCATCAGGGGCAGGTGATGTTTCAGGTGGCTGTGAGACTTGCTGGTAGGGTTCTCCAGCATCCCCTTTCTGTCAGATAATGCAGAAGGAAAAGTATTTTTGGGAGAAGTTGGAGGTATCTGACCCCTTACTGTACTGTCAGTACCCAAAACAGAGGAAGTTTGTCCTTGCTTTGCTGGGAGGAGGGTGCTCAGAGCTCAAACAACTTCTCTGAGGCTGGGGGTGGGGGTGGGGAGGGAGAGCAGCTTTGGTCTCCTGCTCTCCATCTTCAAGCTGTAGATTAACCCAGATGGACTATGATTTTTAATGACCATGGAAAATACTGGGAGCAATCTAAGGCATGATCCATCCTTAATAGATGTTTAAAGTCTTGCTGCTGCTTGGGAGAGAGAAGCTCCCATAGGTCTGTTCCAGCATGGGAAGGGTGTTTATCCTGGAGCACAAGGTGCTCAGCACCTTTGGTGACAGCGGGTTGCATCCTGCACCTCCTACCCACCATTACAACCACAGCTGGAGCCTGGCAGGGAGGTGACATGAATTCCCATTCCCTGCAAGATGTGGTCTCACCCTTTTCTCCTCTTTTTTTCCCCTTGCCAGAGGGGGTTTAGAAGTCATCTACCCAGAGCTGGGTGATGTGGGCTGCATGTACATCCCTGAGTGCCACTGGTTCCGGCAGCGGATCAGCAGGGAGTGGGGCAGCCCCCATGTTCGGTACCCCCAGGCTGAGAAGGTGAGTCCTGAGTGGTTGAGTCCCTTTCATTGGATGGATGTGTTTTTTAAAAAAGGGGAGAATGAGGTCCTTAAGGATATGGTTTAATTTAGGATGAGAATGGTTGAACTTGCTGGTCTTCAAAGGGTTTTTCCAACCTGGTGATTCTGTGAGCTAGCCCAGCATTGCACTTATCCCAACCTTGCCTGACAGGGCTGAATTAGGCCAATTCACCCCCAAACACTCAGGTTCTGCATACACAGCATAACATTCCATATGCCACAAGCCCCATGGAGAGATACAGGTCCCCATATGAAGCCCAGGTTGACATCCAACACAACTACACAGCATGAAGGTGAAGTAGCACAGAGACTGAAATGGTTGGTCAGGGCTACAGCTGAACTACACTTCTTTTTCCTAGGAGACAGAAGTGGATCAGCCTCTTAGTTCTCTTACCATGAAAAGGAGATAACTACCCATAATAATGGAGAATTAAATATTCTTTCTACCTATTACTGGTCCAAACAAACAGGGAGATGATAAACAGGAGGGGAATCAGCTTGTTCAAGGGCAGAGACTGGCAGGACAAGGGGGATGGAGTGAAGCTGGAGGAGGGAAGGGTTAGATTGGATCTTAGGGGGAAGTTCTGTGCAGAGAGAGTGGTGAGGGGCTGGAAGGGGCTGCCCAGAGAGGGGGTGGGTGCCCCGTGTCTGGGGGTGTTCAAGGCCAGGTTGGATGGGGCCCTGGGCAACCTTGTGTAGCTCCAGGCCTGAGGTTGGTGTCCCTGCCTGTGGCAGGGGGTTGGAGCTCTGTGACCCTTGGGGTCCCTCCCAACCCATGCCATTCCATGATTCTATGAAACAAGGAATAAAGACTTTGGCTTTCCTGATGCTGAATTTGCTGCATCTATTTCTTTTGCATCAATAATGAAATTTTAAAAATCTTGTTTCCATAATCACCCTTGTTGTGTTGCAGTAATGAATAAAAAGGGTAATAAATAATGTTTAAAATCAGAACTGAACACCTAACTGAGGGCTGTCAACATGGGCAGCAAGAGAATCCCTAAGCTGCTACTTTCTGTGATTCTGTGAGCTCATGGGCAGCCACCCTTGCTCTGTGTTTCTCCATCCTAAGGTGCAGCTGGGTGCTGAGGGGGGATAATTCACTGCCAAAGTGTTGTTTACACATGTGTATTTGTGTGCTTGTACTTTGAGCCTGGCTGTAGCACCCTGTTTGGGAGCTGGGCCAGGTGAAGGACACCTTGTGCCTGTGCTTTTGGGTGCCAGGGATGGCTTGGGTGCTATTCACCCTGTGGCCACACATGGCTTTGTGCTGCTGTTGAATCATAGACTGGCATGGGTTGGAAGGGACCCCAAGGGGCACAGAGCTCCAACCCCCTGCCACAGGCAGGGACACCAACCTCAGGCCTGGAGCTACACAAGGTTGCCCAGGGCTCCATCCAACCTGGCCTGGAACACCCCCAGACACGGGGCACCCAACCCTGTCTCTGGGCAGCCCCTTCCAGCCCCTCACCACTCTCTCTGCACAGAACTTCCCCCCAGTCTCTCCTCTCCCCCTTCCCTCCTCCAGCTTCACTCCATCCCCCTTGTCCTGCCAGTCTCTGCCCTTGAACAAGCTGATTCCCCTCCTGTTCCTCTGCTCCCTTCAGGCACTGGCAGGCTGCAATGAGGTCCCCCCACAGCCTTCTCTTCTCCAGGCTGAGCCAGCCCAGCTCCCTCAGCCTCTCTCCAGAGGGGAGCTGCTCCAGCCCTCTGAGCATCTCCCTGGCTCCTCTGACCCCTCTCCAACAGCCCCACATCTTTCTTGGGTTGGGCCCCAGCTCTGGACACAGGATCCAGCTGGGGCCTCCCCAGGGCAGAGCAGAGAGGGACAATCCCCTCCCTGAAAGCATCCAGCTCCTCACATGGGACATTATCCCAAATTTGGGGTGACCTTCCCAGCCTTGCTTGGTGCTGAGCTGGGAGCAGCCCCTCACCCCCCAAATCTTACATATTTTGCTTCCAAGTAGCAACAAACAGCTCCAACTTGCCCCCAAATCGCTCTGTTGTAGCAGTGAAACTGGGAAGGGGTGACCAGCCCTGGGGGAGGGTGAGGGGGGGGCAGTTGTTTTGGATGCTTTTGGTGGTTGCTGGTGAACTTCCTAAAACCAGGGCGGGCTGTGTGTGCCTGGAGACACCCCATTAATTAACTTAATTAGTCTGAGAGCCCTCGGCGCCGCAGGATTTGCAACGTGGGGTTGGTGCGGGGGGTGGTTACTGGTAATGGGGGGCCGTTACTGGTAACGGGACGGGGAGGGGGGAAGGAGGGGGGTCCGGTTACTGGTGACGGGGAGGGGGATAGAGCCCGGAGCCTCCCCTCCTCCCCCGGGCCCCTCGCTCCTGCTGTTCCCCCCACCCGCCGTCGCCAGGTGGCAGCATTGAACTTCACGAGCCGCAGTACTGGGAGCACTGGGAGTTGCTGGGTTCCCCTTGGGTGTTGCAGATCCACGCTCCCCCCGCCCCTCACATACACACACCCGCCGTACTGGGGGGTGTGAAGGGGGATGCACCCCGGGTTAGAGAAGTGCTGGGTATCGGGGTGACATCCTGCATCCCCAGCATCCCTCCCTGTGACCAGCCCAGTTTGGGGACCACAGCTTGTTGGGCGGGTGTGCTAGCATCCAGCCTGCAAGGGAGACCTTATCTGGGTGCAGTCCTCGTTGGCACCCCAAAACCTGCTCCAGCCATAGCTAATGAGGGAGGAACTAAGCTCCTGAGCCTCTTGGCTTTACCTGGAAGCATTAAAAAAATCTGTGTTTCTGTCTGCTTCATCTCTGGCTTGGAAAGTCTCTTCCCCCCCTGTTGACCACATGGCTCTAAGTATAACTTTCCCTTAAAGATATCTGATTTCCTCCCAAAAACTAGCCTCCCCTGGCAGAGGATGCTGTACCTAAAGTCACCCATCACTTGTGTGTTGCTCTCCAGCAGTTCAAAGTTTCCCAGGGATGTTTGGAAAGCAGCCTGCAAGCAGGGAGAAAGGGAAGGGACTCGGATGTGGTTGGTGATGCTGGAGGATGCTGCTGCCTGCAGGGCGGGAGGGTAATTTGAGGATAAGCAGAATTAGAGCAGTGAGTGTTGGGGATGCAGGGTTGTGTTTATAAACCTGAAAACAAGAGCAGGTGAAAGAACCTGCCCAGGCTGGGCTTGGGAGCTGGCTGTGTGTCACTTGTGGATGCTTATTTTGGGATGGGACAGTGGCTAGGATGCTGGGGTGGGGGGCAGATCCCTGGGGAGCCTGTTGCAGAGGGTCAGCAGCTCCTGCTGGGCTGGGTGCTGGCTGATGGCTCCTCTCCCCTGGTGGATTTGGCACTGTTTCCTTCCAAGACAACTCTGCACATCTTGTGCTGAGGCGGCATCTGAGGACACGGGCCCTGCTGCTTCCCCTGGTTTGCATTTCTTCTCTCTTCTGGCCTTTGCCAGAAACACATCCCCAGCTCTGCTCAGCCAGGAGCAGCCCAGCTTTTGCAGGGTGCAAACTGGGGGTTGAATTTTGGGTAAGGAGCTGGATGGCCTTAGATTGGCTGGGGAGGACTGTCTCTGAATTGCTTCAGGCTTAATTTATGGGAATACATGAATTTTTATTACTCCTCAATCTGTAAAAATGCTTCAGGATAACATTCCCCCCCAAAAAAAGCTCACACAGGAGATGTGGTTCTTTTTTTCTGGTTTATGATGGAATTTCTAAGGTCAGGCAACCTGATTTTAATTTTATTTTCATTTCCAAGTGAGGATGGGAGCCCTCACTTCCCTAAAGTTATCCTCACCTACACATTAAGTTACCCTCACCTATAGGTGAGGCTGCTTGGTTTGGAAGGATGCTACATCCCTGGGGAAGCTCCAGTAGTCTCATGGATAGGATGGTGAGAGATGGGCTGGGTAAAGGGCTGGCTATACTTTTCCCATCCAAATCAGTGGCAGAAAAACTCGGGGTTTGAGTATGAAAACTTGTGTAGGAAGTGTCTGC
This sequence comes from Laterallus jamaicensis coturniculus, assembly GCA_022605575.1. Taxonomy (NCBI): domain Eukaryota; kingdom Metazoa; phylum Chordata; class Aves; order Gruiformes; family Rallidae; genus Laterallus; species Laterallus jamaicensis. The sequence continues at coordinate 3,579,736 of JAKCOX010000049.1, read as the reverse complement.
TTTCTGTGGAACACTTTGTCTCTTCAAGAAAAACAACCACCAAAAAAGCCAAATGTGGAGTGTTTGTTTTTATCTCCGGAAATATTTATCAGGGGTGGGTTTTTTTTTGATGGAGGAGGGGGGAAGGGATGTTTCCCATTTGTGTTCCAGAGACTGGTGGTGGATCTGGTGGGAGCCACATTTCACCCTGCCTGTGCTGAAGGTCCCTGCTCGCAGCCTTGTTGCTCCTTGGGGAAGGATGGTGTGTGTGGGTGAAGGGCCTTGGAGCAGGATGGCATCTTGTGGATGCCTCTCAAAGCTCAGCTTCACCATGGCTTGGCCTGGGAGGCTTCAATCCCTCATCATATGTGTGTTTACAGGGCTTTATACACACACACTGGTGTGTTTTTACACATACTGGTGCCTTGCATTTCCAGTTCAGGCACTGGGGCGTTGCAGCCTGGCAGGCAGCACTATCATATGTCACTTTTACTTCCCAAAAGACCCATCTTTGGCTTCTTTGGGACAAGTAAGGCAGCTGTTAGACCTATCTCTGTGGGCAGCATGATCAGGGCAAGTGATGAGAGGTGTGTGGCCAGGCATGGTAGCCCAGTGACTGATGGTTTGGGTAGCCCTGAAGCCCTTTAACTTCTGGGCATAGATATAGAAACCTTAGGTTGCATGTGGGAAGTGTCTGTCCTGCAGCCCTGTGCTGGAGCAAAGCAGCCACTAGACTGTCCTGGTGCTGCAGAGCTCTGGGTAGGTGTGAGATGCAGCTGTGAGATGCAGCCCTATGATGCTGAGGATGCTCGGTCCTTGCTGGGAGACCCCTCTGAGCATCAGGTAACTTGTTCATGCAGCTTTTGGGGACCTGCAAAGATGTGACCTGAAGTGAACACTAAACATAACCACTAAAGTCTCAATATCCTCCCAAAACCCAAGACAGAACCCTCTCTTCCATGCCTTTTCCCAGGCCAAGAAAGAAGCAGGAGCGATGTGGAAAACATCTGGATAGATGGGAAATGCACCCTCCTTGTCCTGCCTCAATATTGCTTTGCTCAACCAAAAAATAAATTGGAAAAGAAAATTGGACATTGCATCAATTTGGGGCAAGTTTATAAATTCTGCAGCTAAGCAATCCCACTAGAAGATGATAGATGGGCAGTGAGCACGCTGCCCCTGCCGTGATGTATAGTCGCATTAGCCAGCACGCAGCCTTACATGATTCTGTTTTATTACCACTGTTGGTGGCAGACAGAAAAACAGATTACACATGAGATCAAATCGATGGGAACTTTATTTACTGGCCTCTTAAAAACATATTTCTGCACTTTATAAAAACATACGGTAGATGCTATTGATAGAACTTGTCTGCTTGTTAAAAAGCAATTTACCCACTGTGGTGCTCTCAAGCTGTGGGTTATGGCACTACCTTCTTACCTGCTCTCCCAGCTTGCTTTTTGTCCCAGGGTTTGATGACTTAATATCTTCATTGATGACCTTGATGAGGGAATAGCATCCACCCTCAACAAGTACGCCAATGATCCAGAGCTGGGAGGGGTGGCTGCCAGGCAGGACACTGCGCTGCCATCCAGAGCCCTGGCCAGGCTGGAGAGCTGGGCAGGGAGAGACCAGATGGGGTTCAACAAAAGCCAGTGGAGAGTCTGGCCCCTGGGGAGGAAGAACTGCTGGAATCAGGACAGGCTGGGGGGGAGCTGCTGGAGAGGAGCTCTATGGAGAAGGAGCTGGGGGTGCTGGGGGGTGACAGGGTGGCCATGAGGCAGCAGTGTGCCCTGGGGCTGAGAGAGACAATGGGATCCTGGGGGCATCAGGAGGAGTGTGGGCAGCAGGTGACAGGAGGGGATCCTCCCCCTCTGCTCTGCCCTGGGCAGGCCCCAGCTGGAGTGTTGTGTCCAGTGCTGGGCTCCCTGGGATCAAACAGCCAGGGATCTCCTGGAGAGAGTCTAGAGAAGGGCTACGGGGATGCTGAAGGGCCTGGAGCATCTCCCCTGGGAGGAAAGGCTGAGAGAGCTGGGGCTGTTCAGCCTGGAGAGAAGAAGACTCAGGGGGGACCTGATCAATGTCTCTCAATATCTGAAGGATGGGGTGCAGGGGGAATGGCCAGCCCCTTTTCAGTGTCTGTGGGGACAGGACAAGGGGCAATGGCTGCAGGTTGGAGCACAGGGAGTTCCACTGCACCATGGGGAAGAACTTTTCCCCGGTGAGGGAGCCCTGGGACAGGCTGCCCAGGGGGTGTGGAGTCTCCTTCTCTGGAGAGATTCCAGCCCCATCTGGACACTGACCTGTGCAGTATGAGCTGGGGAGCTGCTTTGGCAGGGGGTTGGACCTGATGGTCTCTTGAGGTACCTTCCAACCCCTACAACTCTGTGATTCTGTGACTTCCTTAGAGGTCTCTTCCTTAGCAGTCTCATTGGGCTGTGCTGGTGCTCCTTTAGGGTACAGGGAAGGGGTAGGACTTGGTTTCTGGTTGAGGGGCTGGGTTTTGCAGAAATCAAGTGGTTTTCTTCAGGGTTCATACCCCAGATTAAACATTTTTTTAAACTCAAAATGTATTTGAAAAAGAACCTCTATCCAAGCTAGTCTGAAAGGATAACTTGGCATCCATGAGCTAGAACTTTCTGCAGCTGGACAGATCACCACCTCTGCTCTTTCAAGAACTGTGTAATTTTATAGTATCTTATTTAAAACCATTTCCCTGGCTTCATGAGTTGGAGCTGGAAACATTCCCCCCACTCTAAGCCATGCAAGTTATGTGGTGCTGTCCTCAGAGGTTGTATGCTCTTTGTGCCTAACTGGCACCTTTGGGTGCTGCTTTGGGACTGGAGAGCCATGGCACTAGGGACCACAGCTATGCCGGGGTGAAGGGCAGGAAAACGAGCCTCTCCCAGAGCTCAGTTGTGCCTGGAATCCATGGCAAAGTCCACTTGTTGGTTATGTCCCATCCTTGATCTGGGCTCTCCCCTTTTTGGGAACACTTGGTGGCTGGGTTGGGGACAGTCCTGATTTATAAAGCTTTCTGTGCTCTAGGGTTTGGGGCCCATTATTTGGAAAAATTACTTGTATGAGGAAATTCATTAGCTTTTCACAAAAGGAGGAGAAGGTCTGCTTAATCTCTTAATTGGGATGTGCTCTAGTTGTGTCAGGCGGTGATTTGCAGCTGGCTGGGAGCAGGGGCTTTGAGTGGCACCCAGGTTAAATTCAAGTCTCATTAAAGAAGATGGTTTTAAAGCAGAAGATTCCTGACAGTTTGTGTATCCTTGTTGGCTCATGGAACTGTCTGGGTTAAGGAGCCACCAGCATGGGGGTTTTTTTTTCCTCTCAATCCTGTCTGGGCTACTTAAAAAACAATGGCCCAACATTCCTTCCCCATGCTGTCAGGCAGATATTATGGGGATTAGCCCAAGCCCCTGGTGATGAACCCCTCCCTTTTGCCCTGCTGGAGCTGATGCTGGTTTGGGTTCCCATGCCCTGGGACCACGCTGTGGCATACCAGCATCCCTGACTTCAGAGGGCTGCCAGCCCAGCGGCTCCCTGGCCGGCGCCTGGGTCTGTCCCATCCCGGCTTTGCAGGGACTTCTGAGCAGAGGGGTTGGTGTGAGGCCTTTGAGCCACCAAAGTGTCTCTTTGAGAGCTTCAGTGTGGGGTGTTAAAGCAAAAAGAAAACCTAAATCTGTGTGCTGCAGGCTCTTCTGTGCTCCATCAGTCCTGTCCTCTGCTGACCCGCTCCCCAGCGCCTCTGCTTTGGTGGGGGTGTGTGTGGTGGAGCTGGTTTGGGATGCAACCCCCTCCTCATGCACCTCTGAGCAAAGCACAGCTTTATTTCCCATACTCCTTCCCAGCAGAGCATCCTTAACAGAAAGCTCTTGAGAAGTGTGTGTGGGGGTGTTATTCCAGGATGGGCCCTTGTCCCACTGGAGGGGACCGATGGGCAGCTGGTGCCAGATGTGATGAGAGCCTCTTTCCATGAGTGATCTTGGCAGAGGTGTCACTTCACATTTATCTCATTACCTACACGTTTGCTGGACGCTTAACCACCCTGGACAAACCCTGTTCCCCTTCAGGCAGGAGGCTGGGCTTTGGAGACAGAGAGGACCTCTACCTCATCAATCCTCCTCTCCTCATCCCTTATCTCTCAGCATCCTCATGTGTGTGGGACATGACTGTTCCTGCTTCAGCAGCAAAATGCTTGAAGCTGCTGATAGGGTTTTTACTTTGATCCCAGTAAACATTATACAGTAATCAAAGTTTAAGCTCCTTTGGATGAAATAATTGCTTAACAATCATATAAGACAAAGTGATTCAACAAATGACAATTAGGACTTGTGATATACAGAACAGATGCATTCAGTGTACCATATTATAATGTGCTAATACAAGATTGACAGCACAATAATAGGAGAGAACAGCCACTCAGCCTATAATTCGAAACCAAATGTGAGGCTGTCCACAGAGCTCAAATCCTAACAGGCTGTAAAATTAGAGGTAAGAAGGCACAAGGTTCACAAAGACTCATTAGCAGGTTGGCTGTGAATTTCCAAAGGGGTGGTGGTGTGTGTGTAGGGGGAAATTTCCTGCTGGAGACTTACTTATAGGCTGCAATGCAAAGAGGGAGGGGGGGAAACCTTGACCTCCTCCTGTCTATATGTTGGGAAGAGTGTGTTCTATATCTCCCTGGTCTCAACTGGGCTGAAGCTGGTGCTGTCCCTGGGTTTTGGGGCAGGGGGATGCTCCTGTGTCAGGGCAGCATCTGTGGCCTGGTGTCAGGGGATTGGACACATCAGATGGTGTTACTGTACAGTGTGGCTACGTCAACCAGACAATGGTGTTAAGGACCAAATGAAATTAAGACTGATATGAACACAGAGGTCTAATGGGCGTTCCCCATGGGACTTGGGCACTTCCCAAGCCCTAAATGATACTGATGGGTGACAGGGGCACCCTTTAGCCCTGTCCATGGCAATTAAGGCAGCTGGCTTGTGCTTGCTCTTCTCTTTGGGTAAATCAAGAGATGGGGACATGTGCAGGAGTGGAGGCTGTCAATCTCAGCCGCCCTGCGTGAGCGGGGAGCGTGCCGGCACGTGCAGAAACAGGAGCAAGGGTCTCCCCCTCCCTTCCCAAAGCCCCCTCCCCAGGGGCTGGCTGCACTGTGTGAGGTGCTGCTCTCTCCTAGAGCTGCTATAGAGCCAAAGAGATCAAAGGAGCTAATATTTTCAGCTCTAGTGACAAAACAGACTTCAGCTCATCTTGTGCTTTACACACACCATGCACTTATTCCGCTAACATATAATTTTATCATATTTTATTATTAAATAAACATGCCAGAAAATATACTTTTTTGTGTGTGGGGGAGGATGAAAAGGTTTAGTAATTAAAACTTCTATCCATCAACGCTTAACTCCACGAGATAATTGTGTTGCTTCTGCAGATGTATACTTGGTGTTGAATCACCTAGTTTTGGGTTGGATATGGAGCTGGGATTGAATCTGGGATGCTCTGTGGGCTGTATGGGATCCCAGTGGGTATGTCCCAGGGAATGTGCTGATCTAGTAAGGGCTGAGGAGTCAGGAATTTGGCTTCTTGTCTCAGTGATGATGGTTTCTTGCATAGGCAAGTCCCTGCCACCGTGGGGCACCTCTGTAACCCCTTAGATTTTACCCTGTGAATCTGAACGCTGCTGTGATGCACCTGCCAGGTGGATCTGCTGTCAAGAACTAGAGACTTCCTTTCTTTTTTCCTTTTAATTGCAAAGCCAGAGTGTGTTGTAGAAGCAGATTAATCTATTGAAAATAACTTTTCCCCCTCCCATCCACCCCATGTTTGGGATTTTCCTGGGATGCTCCATGCGCAGCCTGTTCTGCCCAGTAATGTGTGCTAGAGTGCAAGTACCCCGGGTACTTGGGATCTAAGAGCCTCAGCTGGGGTGACACTAGATAAAAGGCTGTAAAGCTCACAGACCTTCCCCCCTCCCCTTAATCTTCCTACCCATTTTATTTTTGAGGAGACCCTTAGGAAGTGCTGCCCCCACAAAACTCGGAGCCAGATGCCAAAGCCCGTCTGGGGTTTCAAAGTCAGCTTCAGCACCGTGGTCGATGGCAGATCAATGAGCCCAGAGGCAAGGTGTCACACTGACTGCATCTCCTGCCACCCCCAGGACCTGCCCTGACTTTTTCAAAAGAAATTAACGGTGGTTTGGGTGGGCAGGAGGGTTCATAGCAGGAGGCAGGCTCCTCTGGATGCTCCTGGCACCTCTGCCTTGAAAGTTGAGTTGGTGGGGTCTGAAATAATGTTTAATCAGGGGGATGAACTGGGTATGGCTTTTCTGCATCCTCCCTGGCTCCTCTGTGTGATTCTGATACCCAGAGGGGAACCCCTCTTCCCCCTCCTGCCTCCCTGCTGTAATGAGGAGTGAACCTGTGTGGACAAGGACACTGTGCAAAGCTGGGCACCCTCGGACTTTGTTGGGGCTGGGAAAGGCTCTGGGACCAGACCCAGCAGTGGGTTGGGTGTATTGGGGTGGGGGGCAGGCAGTTATTGCCCTCCCTGCTCAGTGCAGAGGGGCCTGGGTGTAGCCAGGCTCTCGTGGGTCTCTCTGGGATGTGGTGAGTTGCTGAGCACGCAGATGGAGAAGCCGTGAAGTGCCGGGTGCTGGTGGCTTTGATCCAGGAGGAGGAGGAGAGCTGGGAGGGAAGTGCTGTATGGGAGAGATGTTTGCCCATAAAACACACCCTGACCCTGCTGCTCTGCTGGAGTCTTCCTGTGGGACTATCTGAGCATCTTCCATCCCCTCTCCAACAGCTGGGAGTGCTCGAGCCTGCTCTGGGTTCAATTTTGGGACTAGAGGGTGTCGAGGCCCTTCAGCAGCTCACAGAGCAGCCTGGCAGGTCCTTTTTTCCCCAGGGAAGCCCACTCTGTCCTGCCTTCCCTCTCTGGCTGCGCTATATGAGCATCACTGCCTGCTCAGAGCAGCATCCTGGGCAGCGCAGCCTCACTGCTGGGCTCTGAGCCGGAGCATCCGGAGAAGCCATCCCTGGGAGTCTTCCTCCCCTGCAGCATCTTCCCCGGTGCCTCCCCGCCAGCTCAGGAGCCTTTTCCACGGATGAGTAATTCTTCCCAATTTGGGGGCTCCTTCCTGCTCTGTAACAACCACTGAGCTCTCCTGCCTCTTCCCAGCTGCCAATCTAAGGCAGAAATTCCCCCTTTTTCCCAGCAGAGGGGAGGGGGACGGGGGATCTCAGTTATACAAGCTGAGGTTGGGGTGCCTATTTTGGATCCCTCCTTCCTGCCTCCAAATTGCAGCTTCGAATGTGACAAGTTACAAAACACTTGAGTCATTTCTCCTGTGCGTTTTCCCCCCCCTTCCCCTCCACAAGGAGAAGCTCGTTTGGGTTGGTTTATAGGGGGGGAAAAAAGAAATTAAATATATAAATATATGTATATATGGGGGGAAAAGGGAGGGGGAAGGTGGCTCCCTGCCTCCCCACGTACACACACCCCCTGGGTGGCTGCGTGCAGCCCACACGCAGGGTAACTCTGAGCGCTGTTTATGTAAGCTGCTCATGTTCTGCTGAGCTGTAGCAAGAGCTGTTGTCAATTCAGAGGAAAGCCCACGTCTGCCCACGTAGGATCTCCCGAGCAGGGTTGTGTAACGGGGAACCAAGCAGCCGTGCTGTGCCAGAGGGATAGGGGGGGGAGTCAGGGGGTGCTGCCGTGAGATGCTGGGGCTGCAGGGAGAGAGGGGATGCTCAGGGGATGCTGCTTGGGGGGTGTTTTGGATGTCTGGGGGTAAAAGAGTAGGAAAAGAGTTGTGGAAAAGTCTGTCTGCTTTGATGTGCTGTGGGGGAGCTCGGGGCTTGCTGCTGTGGGGTTTGGGGTGCTGAGGAGGTCCAGCCCTGGCCCCAGGTGTGCGCAGTCTGGCTGAAACTAAAACGGTGTGATCGGGAGACTTCCAGCATCTCCACCTCTGGGAATGTTTGGAGCCACCGGGAGACTTTCAGCATCTCCACCTCTGGGAATGTTTGGAGTCACCGGGAGACTTCCAGCATCTCCACCTCTTGGAATGTTTGGAGCCACTGGGAGACTTTCAGCATCTCCATCTCTGAGAATGTTTGGAGTCACAGGGAGACTTCCAGCATCTCCACCTCTGGGAATGTTTGGAGTCACTAGGAGACTTCCAGCATCTCCATCTCTGGGAATGTTTGGAGTCAGGGATGACGCTGGGTGCCGGACTTGAGGAAAGTGTTTGTGATCTCTCCAGAGCCCCTTGTGATGGGTTGGATGGCCTGATCCTGAGCTCTGAGCTCCCATGAGGTGACACAAACTCCTTATTTGCCACCATCACCCACGCTTTTTGCACTGACACCCTTAATATCTGGGGAGAGACAGGGAGAGGGGGCTGCATCCATCCCTACAAAAAGGCTCTGCGTACCCCTACACGGGGAGGGGACCTATGAATTATCATTTCAATGGCTCTTTCCATAAATACCAAAGAAGAAGAAAAGCTGGTGGCTTGTGTTTGCTCCCAGCCTCTGAGCAACACTATCTCAGTGATCGGATTTGAGCTCTTTCGCAGCGTTTACATTTTTATACATATTTATTCATGCAGAACAGAGGCGCCGAGCGAGTCGCCCTGCCACGGGGCTGCTGGGTTGCTCTGCTATACATAAGAATGCACCTTCATTTACATCCTCACTCCTTCCCCACAATTGAAGGAGGATGTGGGTTATTTTTATTCTTTGTGTGTGTATATTTTATTTTATTTTTTTTTTTTAAAGTTGGGGGAAGGGGGAGGAGGGAAAAAAAGAAAACCAACCCACAACCCCTCTAAATTCACCTTTTTCTGCTTCTATTAAAATTCCCTCTCCTGAATTTTTATAAGCTGTAGAAATGAGGCACGGGAGTGAGCTTCAGTGGAGTTTGGGAGAGAGAATGGGGTGGGGTGGGGGGAAGAGGGAGCGACGAGGCCCAGGGATGAGGGGGAGGAATGTGTTTTGGGGCAAAGAGTAAGTTTATAACTGTTTTTCTCTTAACTGGAGCAGTTAGCTGCACTGCAAGCCATTCATCTCCTGATTTAATAACTCATTCTCCCCTCTCAGAGATGGGGTATTATATTCCTGGATATTGCTTTTCTTGGTATCCAGCATCAAAGACGAATCCACATTTTTCTAATAAAATACATTTTCATTGTAATTGAAATAATCATTTTCTGCTCCTTGCTTTTCCCCCTTGGTTTGGGTACCAGAGCTCTCCTTCCCCCAAGTCCCTCTTGCTGGCCTGACATTTATTTATGGCTCTTCCCAAGGGATGCTTTTGGTGCTGGGAATGCAAACTCCTTCGTTTTCCTCTGTCCTGGGGGGGGGTCTCATGTGATGGGAGAAGTGCTGTGGTTTCCCTCAGGCTGGCTCTAATTGAATAATAAATCAGGTTTTATACTATATACAGCATATTTTGCATCCAGGGGTCTCCCCTGCTGAGGGGATCAATGCACATTTAGGGTACCAGGGAGGGGAGAGGGTAGCACCAAGCCAGCTCAGGGGCTTTTCATGACTGTTTCAACTTCGGATGAGACTTTATTTAGCAGCAACTCATCCCTTGGAGCAAGCGTTTCCCTTGAGAGAAGATTATCTCCTCTCTCTGGGGTGCGATGAGTTTGCAGGGCCTCAAGGAAGGAAGGCAGGGCAGGTAGGTCCCTGCACGGTGGGTGCATCTGTGGTCGTGGAAGGTTTTCTGGGAGCAGAGGGAGCTCTTGGCTCACGGCTCCGTCGCTTCCCGCGCCGCCTCGCCGGGGTTAACATCCTAAAACAAAACTTCTCCCTTTCATGTTCTCCTCTCCCTGACTGTCTCTTAACTAATCATTTGATCTCAGCATCTCTGCGAGAAGGTTCAGAGCCTGATCAGAAATTAATGGGAAGGAGGAATTAAGCAGTGGATCAAAGTGGCTGCAGTGTGGAGCTGAAAGCAGGGGTGGGTGGCTGGTGCCTGTCGCGATGGTGGCGGGGGGGGACACACTTGGGGATGCTTGGGGACAGCAGCTCTTCGTGCTCTCAGTCTGGCACAACCCCGGTGCTATATTGAGGGAAGCAGCAAGCTCCAACCCCCCCTGCAAAAAAGGTCTTTGCATCCCTGGGAGCGGCCGTCACCCTGGCGTCAGGCCTGGTGTCAGCGCACCGAGGGGCTCGTGGCTGTCTCCAGAGGGTTTCCCCCCCCTCGTTTGAGGATGCTGCAGGCAGCCACGTTCCCCACAGCGCCTGGAGCCCACGGATGTGTGACAGGAATTCCCTCATTAAACAAATATTTGGTGAGTGGGAGGAGGGGGTGGGGGTAGCAGTACTGCTGAGCCCCCCGCGATGCTGCCCAGCCCCCTGTGACACTGCCCAGCCCCCCATGATGCTGCCCAGCCCCCTGTGATACTGCTGAGCCCCCCATGACACTGCCAAGCCCCCCTTGTCACTGCCAAGCCCCCCATGACACTGTCCAGCCCCCCGTGGTTCTGCAGCCCCCCATGACACTGCTGAGACCCCCACGACACTGCTGAGTCCCCCATGATGCTGCCCAGCCCCCTGTGATACTGCCAAGCCCCCCATGACACTGCTGAGCCCCCTGTGACAATGCCCAGTCCCCCGTGGTTCTGCAGCCCCCCATGACACTGCTGAGCCCCCCATGATGCTGCCCAGCCCCCCATGGTTCTGCAGCCCCCCATGACACTGCCTGGCCCCTTCCCATGCACATGGCAGCGCAGGGGGGAGCAGAATGGTCCTGGGACTGGGGGGGCACAGCATTGCACCCTCCAAGTTTGCAGCAGCAGCGCTTTTTTTAGGCTAAAACTTGTAATTCCTGCTCTGCTACATGGACCTGGATGGGGGGTTTTTTTGGGTGATAAACCAGGATGGGAGCGGGGGGGGGGGGGGGGGCACACACTCGCCATGGGTTGGGATGCAGTTGTTACTCAGGGCTTTGTCCCTGGTTTGTTCTGCAGCTGCTGGGCTTTGTCCTGTCCCCTCAGGAAGCTGCTGTTCCCCCCAGGAGATTTCTCCCTTCCTGGGGGGCAGGTTGCAGGGGGTGGGTGGGTTTGCCAGGTTTCTTCCAGCTGGAGTGATGAGCTTGGGAATTTGGGTGGAAATCTGGCCGTGAGGAAGACGCAGGGCTCTTGGTGTTTGAGAAGCAGATGAATTTTGGTTGGCGTCACTGGTTGTTCCCAGCAATCTCTGGGTTGGTTGTTCAGCCTCTCCGGGGCCATCAGTGAGATGAGCCAGCCTGGGCTCAGCTGCCGGCAGAGGGGGAGATTCAGGGCTGACCTGAGATCTCAGAGCTGTGCCAAACTGGCACCTTTTCCCATTAAAAAGGGAAGAATGGCTTGGAGAAGAGTAATTTTCCCACCTTTTGGTCTTCTCATGCTGGAACATCACCACAGGTGCCACTCGCTGCGCTTTGGTGGCAGGGACCTGCTGAGGGGGGAGAGAGATGCTCCCAGAGGGATGCTCTTGGTTTTCCCTGGATCAGAAGGATACCTGCAGGGAGACAAGTGTGTTGGGGGGCGGGAAATCCTGTGGGACCCCTGCCCCACATCCTGGCAGTGGCCACGCTCAGGGGTTTGAGCTTCAATGAGCACTGTGTTTCCAGGAAAAGACTTTCCCAAACCTCAGCCTTGAGTCCTTTAATTACCTACATCCAGGGTATAAATCACAAGAGCACTTAAGGGCTGCGCTCAGCAAGGGCCTGAGGCCACGAGGTAGGGCTGTAACACTGGTGAACAGCTCCTGCCTCCTGTGCCCCTCTCCCTTGCACACCCAGCTGTGCTTCAGCACACACCCTGGCATGTAAAATAATACAACACAATACAATAAATTCAATTAATCTCCTCCAGGAGGGAAATGTACAATTAAAATCCTACCACCACAATTAAAAAAAAAAACAAACCAAACCAAAACCCACCCCAAACCTATGGCAGTCTCCAAAGAGTGAATTAAATAAGGATGAAAGGCAAACACTAGCTCTGGCAAAACCCTAGGAAAGGAGCCATCAGCTTATCCACATCGTCCTGGGATTTCAAGCCACGCCAATGAAATTTGGCCGCTTCATTTCATTCACTGTCAATCAGCGTCGCTGCTACTGATGCTTCCTCCTCTTTTTAGATCCCCTGTTTCTTTTGGCGATGCCCAGAGCTCAGTTGTATCCCAGCCAGGCAGCCCTCATCACCAAGCGATTAAATCATCGTAAAAAAAAAAGAGAGGAGAGACGTCGCTTCTCAGACATAATAGTAAAAAGGGGGCGGTGGAGGGGGACGACGGCTCCGGGTCTATTTCTGCTCTGATATGTCCTGGCACCGACAGCCTGCGTTCCCCAGTCGCCGTGTGATGCTGTGCAGTGCTTGCTGGTGGCTTACCTGCTGCAGATGGCCAAATGGGCTGCTCAGAGAGGGCTCTTGCACTGTGTTGGGTTTTCGTGAGATCCCAAAGCTTCCAGTCCTGAGGACTGGTCCCGCTGCAGCCTATTGCCAGGCTCCTGTGAGTTTAATCTCTGTGTGGAATGATTGAGAGAGAGGTGAATGTGGCTTATGGTGCCTGGTCCCTAAGTGTCCTGTTCCCAGGGCATCCCATCCCTTGTGCATCCCATCCCCTGATCATTCCATCCCCTGAGCATTCCATCCCCTGATCATTCCATCCCCTAAGCATTCCATTCCCTGGGCATCCCATCCCCTGGGCATCCTATCCCCTGGGCATCCCATCCCCTGGGCATCCTATCCCCTGAGCATCCCATCCCCTAGGCATTCCACCCTCTGTGCATCCCATCCCCTGGGCATTCCACCCTCTCTGCATCCCATTCCCTGTGCATCCTATCCCCTGAGCATCCCATCCCCTGGGCATTCCACCCCCTGTGCATCCCATCCCCTGTGCATTCTGACCACTGAGCATCCCATCCCCTGAGCATCCCATCCCCTGGCCATCCTGTCCCCCAAGCATCCCATCCCCTGAGCATCACATCCCCTGTGCATCCCATCCCCTGTGCATCCTGACCCTTGAGCATCCTGTCCCCTGAGCATCCCATCCCCTGGCCATCCTGACCCCAAGACATTGCACCCCCTGAGCACCCTGACCTTGAGTACCCTGACCTTCAAGCATCCCTGCCTCATAGCATCCCAGCCCTTGGATATCCCTGGTCCCATGACTTTTGCAAGGCAGCTGCCTCCCAGCCTCTAAAATCTAGTGCTTTAATAACATAGCATTCAGGCTATAAAGAGACCATGGGGAGGGGGTGAAATAATTGTGTGACTGGGGATTATTGGTTCGCAGAGTGTTTCCTGCCCTGGATTGGGCTATTCCTGGGATGCAGGTAGGGCTTCCTTAATGAAAATGCAGTTAATGGCCTGGCCCTGGGGACCACAAACCAGTGGGCTGTCCCAGCCCCTGCTGTGGTCCCTGAACTCCCTCTTTTAGGCAGATGTTTGCAGCGAGGTGGCCCTGGATTTGCAGCGAGCCTCAGCACGTGCTGTGCCGCTGCGTGCTCTGCTCTCTAGCAGAGGTTTCATCAAAGTCTGGGCTGCTGGAAATACCCAACAGGTTGTTTTTAGCTATTTTAAGGGTTTTGCATTAAAAGCAGCACTCTAGGAAATCCTGCTGGCTTGCGACATCCCTGGGACTGCTCCTACTGCCTGGGTGCAGGGAGACAAAACACCCAGCTCTGCCCCCAGCATCAGCTCGGGTGGCAAAGTTGGGCTCAGATCCCAGCTTGTTCCCACATGGATAAAAAGATCCAGGGATGTGAACACAAAACCTGAGGTCCCAAGGGACCATCCCTGGCCAGGATGGGGGATTGATGGGTCTGAGGGGTGTGTTATTTATCTGGGAAATAGTATGAAAGAGCAAGTGGCGTAGTGCTCGCGCGGCCGCCGAGCGGGGCAGCACCGGGCCAGCCCAACAACTGCTTTTTAATTCCAGAAATGTCACTGAGTCACGAATGACTCATAATTATAATGGGAGACATTTCCAACCCGGTGCATGACTCGGAGACGTCTTCCAGGGATATTAGAGCTGTTTGTAAAAGCCAGGCCTTGCCCCGCCGCTCTCCCCCGCTCCCCAGATGTTTTGTGTGTGTGTGTCTATGTGTGTGTGTCCCCTCTTTGCCAAGGTGACAGCCCATCGTGCAGTGGCAGCAGGGATGCCATTGCCCCGCCATGCTGGGGATGCTCATCCGCATCCAGAGGGAGCAGGGGGATGCATTAATGCTCCCCATCAGGAGGCAGGTGTCTATTAAAGTGACTCCCATCACCGCTGCGTCTGGCCTGCCCTTGACTCAGGGCTGCCCCAGCAGACAGCTCCGTGTCGGTGGTGTAACCTTTGTGCTGGGGTGGCCAGGGCTCTGAGGGATTCAGCAGGCAGAAGGGCAGTGGTGTGCCCCCCAACCCCACATTGCGCATCGCTGCCGGTGATGGGGGCAGTGGGTGGCACGGAGGGGGGGGCTGTTCCTCTATCTGAGCATCATTTGGGTTATCCCTCGCTCTGCCACTGTTTCCTCCTCTTCCCAGCCAGAGAAATTGTCCTTCCTGTTCCTGGCATGCTGGGAAGCGGGGGTAGGTCTGTGGTCAGGTCCCCAGGGAAGCACATCCTCAGGTGGATGCTGTGGTGGAGCACCCAGGGGCGATGTTCCTCCTCAGAGATGCTTCAGCATCCGGCTCTTCCCACGGCTCACCTTAGCAGACAGCCCAGCACTATGCCTGTAGACTCAATTAATTAAGCAGGATTGGTATGAACTAAATTAGGCAGGTGTTTAAGCCAGTCAGACCAGTTCCAAGCTCCCAGGGTGACTGGTGTGGGTCTGTGCCAGCATCGTCCCGGGTGTGATGCCCGGGAGCCGGGCTCAGGGAGCCGTGAGGTTCCCTCCTTGCTGGAAATACTTTCTCACCAAATAGCATTAAATATTCCTGAGCTGTGAACGTCTTGGACTGATTTTATTTTCCATAAATAAACTTGTTGGGAGATATTTGGAGATGGGCCTAAGCTGCAGAGCTTGGACTGGCTCCCAAATCTCGCTGCTGTTTGGGCTCGAGGGGTTGGTTCAGGATTGTTTCGAGCTTTTTTTTCCCTATTTGAAGGGCTTGAGATTAAAGAGCTGCCTTCAAATGGGACCCTCTCAGTGCTTCCCCAGGCTCCCCGGGCCCCCCAAGGGCTGCTGATGGGTGGGAAGGGGCTAACCCCTTGCTGCCGGGCACCAGCTATAGGGCTCTTCATGTAGGTCCCTGGGTTTTGGGATGCGGTGGATGTTTCCTGGCCAGATGCTTGAGTGTGTCTTCAGGAGGTACCAAGTCCCCATTTAGGGCTGGGTCCATGGGTGTTTGATATTTTAAGCAGCTGCATTAGTGGGGTCCAAACTCCTCTTGCCCAACCACTCCCGGACAGCTCCTTGTCCAGTCTGTCCCAGCTCCTCACTGGAAGCAGGTTGCTTCCCACACTGGGGAAAGGAAAGAATTGGGAAGGGGACTTTATAAAAAAACCCAATCCATCCTCTCTATTTATGTTTAAATGGGGAAATTAAGTCAGAGAGCTGCAAGGATGTGTTTCCAACCCCCTCCCTGCGCGGCGCAGCCTGGGGAGGCCAGATCCGTGGGGCAAGGAGGTGAAGGTTTCATTCCCTTCCCTTACTAGAGGGGCAGAGTGCTTTCTCCTTGTCTAACATGTGCCTGATTAATTATGACAAGTACAGGATTGCTCTTTTGGTGAGCGCACATGCTCCCCGAACCCCTCGCGATCCCTCACCCTCGGCTTCTCCTTCTTTTTCACTCAATCTCCAGGTTTATGCCGAGCGCAGCCATGGGAAGAGGAGTCTAATCTGACCCGTAAACTCTGTCACATCCTCATTAATTTGGCCATGTCTCCCTTGGTAGCCTAAGGGAACCATCACATTTTTAACGAGGCTCCGAGGAGGCCGTCACACCGACAGCTTCATTTTGACAGCTGCGATGGGAAAGGTGCAGCGTCAGGTTTTGCGGCGCCTGACGGGACTCCTGGTGTTGGAGCCAGCTCCATGTGCAGGATGTGTCCCTGGCCAGGCAAGATTTTGGCAGCTCTGTCCAGAGGGGGGTTGGTTTTGGGCTTTGTTTCATCAGGGATATGGGTGGTTTAAATCTGAGCCCGGCATGGACCGTCAGTGAAGGGATGCTGCTGGTCTCCCACCGATGACAGGGATGGCACCGGCATCCCAGCGTGGGGCACATCCAAGCCCTTGGGACACCTCCAGGATTTGGTATTATAGTTCAAGACAAGCTCCCCTGGCCAATTCTGGGGAATTTGGCTATATTTTTCCCTCTATTATTCCTAAATTTAAATATTTTGTAATCAAATCACACAGCTGAGCCCCCTTCCCATGGGATATTCCCCACCAGGAGGTCAGAGGCTGCATCCAAAGAGCAGTTTTAGAGCCCCCTTCCCATGGGATATTCCCCACCAGGAGGTCAGAGGCTGCATCCAAAAAGCGATTTTAGAGCCGCCTTCCCATGGGATATTCCCTACCAGGAGGTCAGAGGCTGCACCCAAAGAGTGGTTTTAGAGCCCACTTCCCATGGGATATTCCCTACCAGGAGGTCAGAGGCTGCATCCAAAGAGCAGTTTTAGAGCCCCCTTCCCATGGGATATTCCCTACCAGGAGGTCAGAGGCTGCATCCAAAGAGTGGTTTTATGTTCAGGTTGAGGATCTGTTGCTGTTCCACAGGAGGACAGTGACCAATCTAGAGGGATCTTCCTCCATCCCATGAGCTCTTCTTGCCTATTCTAACCTGAACACACATTAGCTGATGATCCCAGCGCTGGGTGGATTATTTCACCCCCAGACAAGCTGCTTTAAGGCTAATTTTTTTTGCTTTCATTATATTGACATGGAAAAAAACCCACCCCCATCACTCCCACCAAAACACCCCAAAAGAAACCCCACCTTGGAAATCCTTTTCATTGCCAGGAACCTGCACAGGAAGCATGTTTCTCTCTCTCTCTTTTACTCACCCACCCTAAAATAAACGAAGAAATGCGACCTAATGACACCCTCTAACAGCTTTATCGCAGACGCGTGATAATTGCATCAGCAAACGTTTGTATTGCAATTAAAGCCAGGAGGCAATAAACCATGAGAAATCAATTAAAAGAGGATCCCGGCTGCGGGAGCAGCATCCCATCCTGCCTGTCCTGCTAAGATACAGCAAGATCCAACCACCCAACTCCACTCTATCCCCTCCAAAAAAACCCACGGGAGGGATCACCCCTCTCCCCCCACCCCAAAATTGGGCTGTGCGGGGTGTTGCTTTTTCTCTCCCTGAATTTGATGCTGGAGCATCACTGTCAGCTCCACATCATCAGGCTGGAGCATTGGTGGTATCTCAGTGTTGTGGCATGGTGTTGAAGCCGGTAGTTGTTGGTAGCTGAAGGTTCACTCCAGGTAGTGCCGGGACAGGGAGTAGAGAGGCAGCACCTCTGCACCCCTGTGATGCTGGGGTTTGGGTTTGTTTTCAGTGCTGGGATCAGCAGCAGGTTGGGCTACGCTTGGGTGTCCGCTCCAGGCTCAGCTCCTGCCAGGGCACAGATGGGAATGTGCAGGAAATGGGTGTTATTTAAGGCAGAATTCAGGTTTTTTGGGGTCCAAGGGAGCATCTGCTGCAGGAACCCAGCCCTATGCAAACACCACTGCCAGCAGCTGAGGCTTCACTTAGCTTTGGCCACTCAGCATCTGCCTCCCACACCTTCTTCAAGACCCTCTCTCACCTCAGGAGCAGCTCTTTGCTCAGTCCATCACTCTACATCAAGATTTGGCTGTAAGACACCAATCCCCCCCCCCTCCCCAAGCCCCATTCCAAAGGGCACCTTGCCTACGGAGATACATTTCTTCCCGTGCTCCGTGTGCTTTGGAGCAGGGGGAAGGGGAAGAAAAAAGAGGTAAAAAAAGAAGATAAACCCACCAAAACAAACCCTTCCCCTGCACGTGCAGCTCCTTCCCCCTGGGAGAGACTGAAAGAGAGACTGAACTGCACGTGACAGATGTTAATCGCATCATTTAATGTGCTCCTGGAAGGCACTTGGATACAGGGCTGGGTAGGAACCCGTACGCAGGAGAATAGACTATTGTCTCTTGTTTCCACCAGCGCCCACAGAGGAATAGATAACCCCATGGTACACAACTCACCTGGGTTTTATACCAAAGTGCAAACCCTTGCTCTTAAATTGGGGTGTTTTCTGTTGCATGCGGGGGGAATACCCCTGTTTTAATACAAATAGATACCAAAAAAACCCCATAAAACCCAGTTTTTGGGTTGGTTTGTTCAAAAACTCCCCAAAACACTGTTTGTTCTTGGGGTTGAGGATACAGGAGAGGGGGAAATAGTGATGAAAGGATAACACCTGATTCCTGCCCGAGCATCCCTATGCCAAACACCACCTGGAAAATGCTGAAACCCCATCCAGTGTTGGTTGGAGAAGGGCTGTTTTGCCACCTGGGGCTGCTGGTGGTGAGGTATTGCGTTTCAGCATCCTGCTGGCCTGCTCCCTTGATTGAATTCCCCCTTTCCAGTGACCCCAGGGGAATATAATTGCAGCAAAGGAGAGCTGGGGCAGATCGCACCCGCCGTGGAAAACAGCATCTCCATCCATCACCTAACCTGGGAAGAAATTGAGGCGAGATGACTAAAGGTCCATAAAAGTAGCAAACTTATTGACTAATAGATTTCTTAGTCATGAAGTCCCCGTGCTCCATATGTACCAAAATCAAAGCAATTAGGGATTTAAATGAAGCTGGAATCCGCGGTGCAGAAAATGCTTGTTTTAGCGTAAGATTGGCCAGAGGTGAATGACCTGTAAAACCCCTGGTAATGAAAGCTCTTCACAGCTTGCAGTGTTTCACTGGATGGTAATTGCTGCAGTCTGTGATAGGGATCTGGCTGCGTTAATGATGCACTGTTCCTTTTCATAGGACTCATTTAAGCTTCCCATTTTCCAGGGATTTCAAAGCAACAAGGCATCGTTGTGGAAATTAACACATTAACGTGGACGTTTTCTCACTTGGAGCATTTAATATATTATTATTTAAAGCTTTCGACCCAGTATCGATTAACAAAGTGATGGGGGACCCCCCTCTCTCTCCCTGAGGAGCCTTGGGAGAGGGTGGCTGGTGCGTCGGTGTGGTGGAGACAAATGGAGTGCGACAGGGGTGTTCATCGCTCCCGGTTGGGCTACGTGGATAGGATTTGTATTTTATTTAGCATGACATGATGGATTTATTAGAACAAAACATACATTAGGGAAAAGAAAAATTAAAAAAAAAAATAATAAAGGGGGGGGGGGGGGAAATAGAGAGAGATGCTTTGGATGGGAATAAAAATCCTATTAACTTCCAAATGAAAACCACATGCAAGGGAGACAGTTGGCTTCTCTTCTTAGTTTATTATTAAATATTTTACTAGGGAGGGAAGTTCTGAGCTGAGCATCTTTTCCCTCCTGTTCCTGGCAAGAGTCGTTTGCGGAGCGGGGAGGGTTATTTCTTGGTGGCTTTGCCAAAGCAGTTCTTGGGTGTAGATCAACAGGTGGTGATGGTGTGTTAGGGGTGGGGGAAAGGCCCCGGCTGCACTTCTGGACTCTTGCGACTGGGGAGCAGCGAATTCAGAATGCTGGGGGATGGCGAGGGGAGGTGTGTGAATCTCAGCGGGTAGATGGATGCGGTGGGTGGGCTGGCGTTTCATCCCCAGGGACAGAGACGGGCAGAGCAGTTCCTACCACTCCTGAAAAGCTTTTATTTTCCCCCAAATAGCTGGGGAAGAGCTCTTCTTCCCTCCCAGCCTTTGCAATCACTGCTGCCGAGGCGCAAGCCTGGCTTCCCAAGGGGCTCTGGGATTAATTTCTTTCGGTGACCTTGGGGGCCGCTGCAGCCTGACCCCGACACCGGTGGGGAGGCGAGGTCGGAGCGAAGGAGCAGAGGGGACCAGCAGCAAATGATAAGAAGCTCGGGGCACTTAAGAGTTTGAACAATACGGAAATGGCATTTCCAGTTAACTTAATCACCGCGCCGGCTCCGGCTGAATATCAGCGCCGAGATTCAATTACCATCCCCGCGAGCGCGGTCCCCGGGGACCAGTGTGTCACCGTCCCCCCGCAGCCAACGGCTGTTGGCTTCACCGTCCCACGCTGCAGCCCACCCCCCTCCCCTCCCTTCCCTGGGATGCCTGTCCTTCTGTACAGCCTCGAGGGCGGCCGTGGGTCCCCGCGGGCATGCCTGCGGCCAGCGAGCGAGCGGGGTCGTGGCTGGCAGCGAGGGGTCGAGGAGTATTCAGGAATGAGAAATAAGGAGGCTGCAGAGTGCTGGGTGTGGGTAGGAATATGAGTTTGTTCCAGGGTTATTCCTGTAAGGTGTCAGATCAGTGGTTTCCAGTTTGGAGCTGGGGAAACGGAGGCAGCTGTGCGGTTTGGTAAGTGGGGAAGGTGTGGTGTACCTGCTCAGCATTGTCCTGCGCCTCCCTCTCTGCACAGGGGTGAGCATCATCCAAGCCAAAGTGAGAGCAGGGCAAGGGCAGAGCCCAGTGGATCCCCACACCCTGCCCTAACCATGCCTGGGTGGTTTTTAAGGCTGCTCCCTGTGCAGGAGGGGACAGGAGAGGTGATGGAGAGGGGCTGGGGGGCAGGACTGGTTCCCACCAGCATCCTTTAAAGACTGTGGGGACATCCACAGTGACAATGGCCGTGTATCTCAAGGGGGTGATTCTCAGGTCTGCTGGCTTTCCTACAGCCAGGGTCTGTCTGCGTCCCCAAACCCTTCTGCCTGCCTCTGACCCCCTCCTCTGTGGCTGGTTTGGTAGTGGGACACATGTGCTGGATGTTTGGGCTCCAGCGCAGCCCTGAGCCCTGGCAGGGAGCTGTGCCTGCAGCCGTGGGATAATCCACTTGGCTGAAGCTGCCCGTGAGCCTGTTCTTTATTTTTATAGAGAAAAATCTAATCCAGAAAACAAGAAAACACTCATTATTTAATTTTCCCAGTATTTCTGTGCGCTCATGGGATTTTAATAATATTAATTATTATTTAATTTGCGCTTTGGCAATTCATTTGTGCTGAGCTATTGTTTTATCAGGGAGAGAGCAATGCTCAGCCTGCTTTTGCATCACCAGGCATCCTGCCGGTCTCCAGCCCTTCCTCCCAGATACCCACCCACCTCCCCATCCCATCCGCCCTTCCTACTGGGTACCCATCCATCTCCCCATCCCATCCAAAGCAGCCTGGTGCACCCTCTTGCTAATCTCCTCCTCCTTTCTTTTTCTTTTCTTTGCTTTTTAATCTCCCACTGCTAGATCCTAAAGATCAATCTGTTGTGTGTTCAAAGGATCACCAGCTCCAAATCACAAAGCAGGAGGAGCCGCTCACTCCCCAGTGTCCCCAGGACAGGAGCATCCCATCCTGACACACCATCCCCATGCGAGCATCCCTCTTAATCTCAGCATCCCTTTAATCTCAGCATCCTTCTATCCCTATGTGAGCATCCCTCCATCCTCAGGCGAGCATCCCTCCATCCCCCTCCATCCCCTCCAGCTGCAGCCCCACTTCCCCAGATAATGAGAGCGAGTTTAAAAAACTTAAAGCCTCTTCCTGCACGCTGGTGACTGACACAAATGGAGTTCATATTTAATCATCTGTTAACTCGTTGTCTATTATAGCTCTTTAATAGCACCATAGATATTCTTAATGAAGCATGATTTAAGGTATTTACAGCTCTAGGACCGACAGACATCACTCACAGTGTGCAGGTAATGAGGCGTAAAACAGCTCTGGAAACCGTAAAAATGGGAGAGAGAGAGTGAGGAGGGAGCGAAAGCGGTGAGGAGTTAGGAGCTGAATTGTTCCAGGGTTTGTTTTAAAATGTTTAGGCATTTAAAGTCATTTCAGCTTTCCCGAGGTGTCTGGTACCACCGAGTTCAGCAATTCCCAGTGCCCGTAACCCCTGCTTTGCTGGGGAGGGGTCCAGCCCCGCGATGCTCCTGGACCAGCTAGAAAAGCCCTTTCAGGGTCCCCAAAGGCTGTGCAGGTGCATCAGCAGGGCCACAATGATGCCCCAAAGCAAAGCTTGGATTTTTTTCCAGTACAATAAGTTGCCCATGCTGGCACTGCCCGCTTTGCCCACCCAGCAGCACAGCCACTGCAATGGGGAACCGATGACCCTTTGCCCAGCAGCACGGCCACCACGATTGGGAACCGATGACCCTTTGCTCGTTTGCCAATGTCACCCTGTGAAATCCTTTTCTTTTTTTCTGGGAGAAGGGAGGGGGAAAAAAAACCCCAAACAACCCCTAAACCTGAAAAAAAAACAACCCAAAAAACCCCACCCAAAACCCAAGCCAAGGTTTGGAAAATAATTTGTGACGGAGATGCCATTTTGCATCAAAATATTTTGTAGAAAATGTCAAATGTCACCAATCCATGTGTCCCCCCGTGTGATAGTAATTGGGCTGGAAGGCTGTGCTCTGCTACCGCGGCCGCTCGCCGCCGCCTCCTCCTCCTCCTCCTCCTCTCAGACCGCTTGGGAAATGTGTCGCTTCCCCCTGAGTTCATCCCAGTTTCCCTGCTTGCGGAGCGGGCAACGCTACCGGCCGTGGCGTCCGCAGCCCAGGGATGAGTATGCAGAGTTTGTTAGCTCGCCCCCGAAAGCCATGCCACCCAAATGGCAATAAATAGCTCCTGGGAAAGGAGAGGAAGGAGGAGAGGGGGGGTGGGGGGGAGGGGATGGAGCAACAGCTCAGCAGCTGGACTAGGGCGTTGGTGGGGTTTTAATTCCCTTTTTGCTGGTGTTTTGGGGGGTTCGCTTCTGGCTGGAAGATGGGCAGTGGTGGGGTTGATCAGTGCTGGACCATCGCCCCGATGTCCGGTGTCTGGCATCACCTTGTGGGTGATGATGGTGATGATTTAGATAAAGCTCGATTTTTGGGGAAAGCCAGCACACCTCTGAGCGAGGAGACACAGCCTGTTGCTCTCCTCCCTCCCAAAAAGCCATCCAGAGGCACAGCCTCCTCTTCTACACCTGGATACACAGCATCACGGAACCCTTGGAAGATTTATCCCATTTTTTGGCTTGGTCCTGTTAAGCTTGTACCACACCCAGTGCAGTTTCATCGCGAGAAGCGATGGGGAGGGGTGGCAAACCAAACCCTTCTCCTTCTCAACCAACCCTTTCCTTAAAGCATCCCAAGCCCTCAGCCTGGGAACAGCCCTTTAATGCCTTCACTTTAACAATCCTGGATTAATCAATTCTTATTAGAACATTAAGCTGCATAAATATTTGGCCAGCTTCTCTGCGGCGAGCCCCGGGGGAGAGCGAAGGGATGGGGGGGGTTGCACAACGTTAGAAAGTCAATGAAGTTCCCTTGGGCAGTACGGGGCTGAGGAGGGGGGGGTTGGTGATGGGGGGTGGTGGGGGAGCTGGAAGCACAGACCTGTGGCTGGGGGAGTTGGGTCAAGCGTTCCAATGGTGCCACTTGTCCCCTTGGGCAAGTCCTGCGGAGTAGGGTTAATCTTGCTGACCTATTTTTTGTGAGGGGAGAAAAGCAGGGAAGTGGTGAGGTGCTGGCTTTAAAATAAGAAGGTAAAATAAATCCTGCTGTGCTCTGCAGCTCTTCCCCAAAGCCACAAGAACGGACTTGGTTGCAAACAATTTCTTGCCTGCCTCACCCCCCAACCACCACCCCTCTCACCCCCCCCATGCTGTTAGCCACTGAAGAAGGAGCTAGAATTTCTCTTTGGCGGAGCATCAGCAGCAGAATTGCTAACTATGTGCCTGTTATAGAAACTTTTTAGTACTGGGGACGAGCCAAGAAAAAAGCCCAGATTGACTCGGAGCTCTCAGCTGGTGCTCGCGGCGCTTCCACCTCGCAGGGGGAGCGGCAGCGTTTTGACTCCTGCACCGGTGGGACGCGGGCTGAAACCCTTGAGCGATCACTGGGAGAGCTGGGTGGATGTTTCCCAGGATGCTGGGTACCCTTTCCACATCCCTGCCCACCCAGGATCTCCTGCCCTGCTCCGGCAGGTCGCTGTGGGTATATTTAGATAGGGTTGTATAAACCAAGCTGGTCCCCTGGCCATCACGTCAGGGTGCAAAGTCTCACCCTGGGTGCTGTGTGTTTGGGATGCATCACCACATCCCATCTCTGAACCTCAATCTGCATCATCTCTTGCCATCAGTCACCCTGAAATCCTTTGCGACGAGGTAACTTGGGGTATCACCATGCTGAGCTTTAGCTCTCGGGGAGGCCTTTTGGCTCAGATACTGCCTTAATCTACTGGTGCCCTGGTTTGCTTCTGCAGCATCTCCCTACCTTGGTGTCCCTGCAAAGGGATATGGGTGGCAGTAGGTCAGCTGAAAATCTCACCTATTTCCTTGTGCAGTGAAAGGCTGGATGCTCCCAGCCGCTTTTGCTGTGAGATGTAACAGGGCACAAACACGGAGCAGCTCTGAGGGATGGATGAGCTGGGGAAGATCCAGGTGGACTTTTTTAAAATCATCCAAACTCACTTATCCCCTGTGCTGGGAAGCAGATGCTGGGTTGGGGGCCTGCCTGGGGCTTTGCCCATTGCTGTTCCTTACTTTGGGGATTGAATTTCTAAGATACGTGAGGCCAGCAAAGCTGGGCACCGTCCACCTTCCCGTCACGCTCAGGAGACAGTGATTTCGTGCTGTTTTTCTCTGTGCCCCGCAGCAGGCATGCCAGCAGGACAGGACTTTACTCCAACTCCATCCCTAGCCAAGCACAGGCATCCCTGGCAGGGCAGAGCCCCGTGACCGCCCCGATGCTGCCGAAAATGCCGGGGCGCTGCATGTGTGCCGCTTCCATGTGCACTGGTTTCCAAGGAAACCGCTCGCTCTACATGTGTGTCGCTTAACACCCTATTTGCTTTCATTTGGATAAGTCTTTAATTCCTGTGCAGCCCCAGCTCGGCAGGATCCATTGAGCTGTATGTGTATCCCCAGCACACAAATCCCTCTCCTGCCTGCCTGCCTCTCGAAAAGTCCCTGCCTGCTTGGAGCAAGTTTCCTAAACCTGTGGCTAATCGGAGTAGCTGATGCTTTTCTGCAGTAATAACTGGATATATATCACTGCTGCTTCCCTCTAGAAACAATTAGCAGGGAAAATATGACACACGGCACTGCTGTCTGTCATCTGCCACCAGCTCTGCCGCTTCGGCTCCGTTTCGGGTGTCGAAGCGGGGCAGGATGCCTGTGCCCTGGGGACTTGGGGTGCGA
The DNA here is from genome assembly GCA_022605575.1 of Laterallus jamaicensis coturniculus. Lineage (NCBI taxonomy): Eukaryota > Metazoa > Chordata > Aves > Gruiformes > Rallidae > Laterallus > Laterallus jamaicensis. The sequence goes on along the minus strand of JAKCOX010000049.1, from coordinate 3,554,496 downwards.
TGCTGTGGGGTAAAGCATCAGCACTGGGCTGCACTGCTGAGCCCACAGGGAAGGTGGCAGCTCGTTGCGATGGTTCAAGAGTTAATTGAGAAGCACCTTATGGCTGGGGAGCAGGGATGGGTGACCCTTGTATACGCCTGCCCGTCTCGCCCTCGGTGTGATGCTGCTGCTGGGATGCAGCGTGTCTGTTCCCCCACCCGGATTGTCCCACACACCAGCAGCTCCTCTGGGTCCTGGGCTGAAAAGGGTGTCTAGGTGTTGGGTTTGCTTTGTTACCCCAAATTTTGAACCATGGTGTCCCGAAATAGCTTTTTCTTCCCTCTCCCCACCCCTTCCTCCCTTCCCTCCGCAATGTAAGATGCTACCCTTTCTCCTGCACTGGAAATTTTCTGATCTAAACCCACTTTCCTCCTCTCCAAAAATCCCCGGGGCTGGTTCACGCTTGTGAAGCTGAGCAGCTCCTATGTCACTCCGGGCTGGCTCCTGTCTGGAGCTCTGACAGCAGCTAATGCTGTTAGCCTGTGTCGAGGAGGGATTTTGGCATTAAAACCACCAGCACTCGGGCTGTTCAGTTCCCTTGTGAGTAGAGCCAGTGAAAAAAACACCTTACCCCCACGTCTGGGGTACTGGGCACCGCTCAGAAACACTAGCCAGAGGGTTTGCTTTGCTGTCAGGGAGATTTCGGGGTGGCTGGTACAGGCCTGGGAGCAGGCCCCAGCTGCTGGCACGGGATGCGACGGCACCTAAGCGCCGGGAGATTAACTCAGGGATGGAGGGCTTTGCTATCTTTAGGTGGAAGGTGAGGGATTGTTCCTCTTAGGGTGGCCTGCAGGTAACGAGAGAGAAAAATCCCTGGGTGCCAGCCCAGCTTGGGGCCGCTGACCCCAGCGCCTGTCCCTGAGGGGGGTCTGGCCTTGCAGGCCCCCGGCCTAGTGCGCTGCCACCTTTCTAGGCCACAATCTGTACCGAATTGCGAGCCTGCTGTTAACTTCACTTGCACTCTATTCTCGTGTTTGCTGTTATTTTTTAACACTTCCCCCCCCTCCCCCTTTTTTTTTCCCCCATCATAAAAGCACTATCCTCTCCCCAAAGCCTGCCTGTAGGGAAGGCATGGTCTGTACAACTGCAATTATTTCGAAGAACAGATGGAGTGAGGAGCAGAAAGTCTGTTAATAGTAATAGAAATGCTACATGTTAACCTGGACAGCACACGATGACAGTCCCATGACTACACGTTCTGTTCCCACCAGCTGGGCTCCCCGAGCAGAGACGAGAGATTCAGAAACGCCGTGCTCAGCTCCGCACCCTCCCCAAAGTTAGAGCTCAAATTCCTTCACACTTGCAGCGTAGGGTTTTTGGGCTTCTTCTCCCTCCCCACACCTCTTCCTTCCCATTAAACACCGGCAAGGAATAGTGCTGATTTTTTTTTAATTGTTTTTTAATTACACACACACACACACACACCCCCCGGATGCTCATGGCAACGCAGCCGGCTGCTGTGAGGAGGGAGGTGGTAGCTCTGCTCTGAGGTCCTGAGCTTCAACCTCACACGGCGGCATCATTGCTGTTCCTTTTACACACACACATCTGTATGGGTGGTGTAAATCATCACACACCCCCACAGACCCCCCCATCTCAATTCAAACGCATGGAGCAGGGCTGGGATTAATGCACTGGGGCAGCAACACCTCCTCAGCCCTGCTCCCAGGCAGGACGCTTGCATGAGCATGGGATTTGCTGTGCAACCCTTGCAGAGTGTTTTCTCAAGACGTTGAAATCCACCTTTTCTGGTGAAACCAGTTCTCATTGTGGTGTTGTCTGCAAAGAGGGGGACAGGTGGTGGGGTCACTGAGCGATGCATGGCTTCGGTGGGCTGCAAAGGGATGGAGCATCTTGGGGTACAGCAACACCCTGTGCCTTGTTTGCTCCATTTGACCCAACCAGGGGTTGGGAAATAGAGCAAAAAGGTTGTTTGTGCCCCAGCAACCTCACAGTGAAAATCCCTGCATGGTTTCACAAGCAGCTGGGAGATTTAGGCACAGAGCTCCAGCTAATTTCGGTGGGAGTTGCATGGCTAAATCCCCTGGCCGTTTATGAAACCTCAGCCCTCAGGCATGCTGGAGTGATGCGTGGCACCGCTGGCGAGCTGACAGATGCACCTGGAGGTTTTATTAGGATATAGATCCCTTAATCTGGGTGCTTGCAGGATAATCTGGTGCCTGAGGTCCTGCCAAATCCCCTGAGATCAGCAGGTTTTCTATCCACAGCCTCCAGAGGTCACTTGGATCCAGCTCCATCCTCTGGGGACCAAAATATCCACGGTGTTTCATAGCACAGGTGGCACCCTTGGGTGCCAGACACTCTTGGTGGGGACCTGGCATGGGCTAGGAAGGGCTGTGAGGGGGTCAGAGAGCATCATCCATGAATTCCTGCTCTCTTTGCCTGGTTGCTATCACCCAGGAGTGGTACTCGATCCCACAGGTGCATGGTGAGGCAGCGGCTTTGCCTCCTGGCAGCATCCCTGGTGCATCTTTTGGTTAGTTTGAGGTGGGTTAGTTGCCTCACAGCCACCCTCAAATCCGGCCACTGCCATGGGGCTAGAGCTGCATTTGAATCCCCAGAACATCCCATCCCTCTCTCCTAGGGATTGCAACCCTCGAGGGAGAGTGCCTCGTGCTGTGGAGCATCGCTCTGCCCTGCGATGCTGCAGGTTGTGGTTAGAGGATGGCTGGCAGGGGAGAAGATTCTCTTTGGTGCCTTTTATATGGAGGTAGCAGAAAAGCCCCCAGTTCTCCCTCTCTTTGCAGAGACTTACACTGAGAGGAGCAAATCATCCCAAGTGGGTTTATGGCCCTCATGTTCCCCTGGTGCAGGTTCATCTCTCACCTTCTCCATGTGTTTTGCATGGATGCAACCATCAAAGTGTGCATGCCTGGGAACAGGATGGGAGGGTGTAAAGTACTGATGGGGCCAGTAAAACTCCCAGAGGGGTGCTTTTTGCTTGCATGCCACCAGTGCAAGCCCCCAGTCCTGCACACCATGCCCACAGCATTCTCCTTTCCTCTTTTCAGAGCAAGAAGTACGTGCTGGTGCTGGTGGACCCCGACGCTCCCAGCAGAGCCAACCCAAGGAACCGTTACTGGAGGCACTGGCTGATCACTGACATCCCAGTGAGTCCCCATTGCACCCTGCAGGGTCGATATATTGGGTGGTAAAGAGCGGGGGGGTTGTCCCAGCAGCTCAGGGGCTTCCCAGAGGGTTGGGTTCCCACGGGGCTCTCATCTCTCTCTCTCTCGGTACGGCAGCATCTCGGTGAAATCCCGAAGGATGAGCGTTTGCAAGGGAAATGTAAATGGTGCTCGGTGTGTAGGTAGGGGAGTGCTTCCTCAGGCTATATAGAGCAGAGCTGGGCCAAAAATATTGCTGGGTTGTCGGTTTGGGGTGGGTTTTTTTTTTCCCTTCTTCTTCTTCCTCTAAGGAAGCTCTGAATAAAAAAAAAACCCACTTTGAAAACTCCCCATCACCAGTTGTCTCTGCAGAGACGGCCAGTCATTTCAAACACCTCCTGATGCCTTGCTTTTTTTGGTTAAAATAAGCAGGTTTTTGGTTAAAATAAACAGGTTTTTGGTTAAAATAAGCAGGTTTTTGGTGAAAATCTCACCAGTGCCAGATTTTCCCAAATTTTCCCCCTTTATTTTTGGGTGTGTGTGGGTGTTTCTGGTGAGAAAAGTATTTCCAACCTAGGGAAAAAATGGATTTAGGCTGAATTCTTGGTGCTTCCCAACATCACAGTCACAGGACAGACTGAAGAGCCCTGACCTCTGCAGCGGGGCATCACTCCCAAACCATCCCAGCATATCCCTGGTTTCCTTCCAGAAAGGGTTTGGAAAAATCAGTTTATTCCTTTCCTGCTTGCTTTTATCTTTTAAAAGATTAGGTGTTTCAGCCCTGAATCAATCTAACTAATAATCTTGCTACTAAAGTCTAATTAAGATATCAATTAATTTGCAGCATGCATTTAACAAGAAATATCTCGTCATTCTCCTCTATTATTCTCTGAAATTACTGCTAAGGGCTTTTTGTACAGATACCTTAATTAGACTTTTTATTGTTAATGGGAATATTGAGCAAATTAAAATTGGATATTAATACTTTCCATGAATTTCATAATTGGCTGAAAAAAATATAAAGCATTCAAGAATAATTGCAGAGATTTGTGTACAAGGCTTGGGGTTTGTTTTTTTTTTTTAAATCCTTCACAGAAACCCTTCTGCATTTCTAACAACAGGGTCCTGAAAGTCTCTCATTAATTTTAATATTTACTAAACGCAGAGGAGCCCAAGCTCTTGTTTTCCCTTCTGTACACAGATCCTTCTGAAGCATTTGCTACTGCTAATTATTGTGGTTTTTTCTTTTTCTTTTCTCTTTTCCTTTTCTTTTCCTTTTCTTTTTCTATTATTTTCCCTTTCTTTTTCTTTTTCTTTTCTTTTCCCTTTCATTTCCTTTCCTTTTTCTTCCCTTTTTCTTTTTCTCTTTTTTTTTTTTTGGAGTATAAGATCATTTCAGCAAAGAAGGGAAATGTGGGATTAAATCCAGCTTTCCAGCCCAAATAGGAGGTGGTTTTTTTTCCCCTGGCATTTGGGTGATTTCAGTTTGCAGTATAAAAGGTCAGAAAGCTCTTTGCCAGGCTGTGCAGAAGTGGAGGGGAAAGAGGATCTGGTGGGAGGAGACCGATTTTGCCATCCCCAGGTACTGCATTGCTGCCAGGGACGGGGCTGACCTCAACCCCACCTGCTCCTTAGGCATCATGAGATAGATCGATATAGATGCTATAGATATAAATAGAGAGGATATGGATATAGCTGATACAGATATATATGTACATATATAAGCAGTGAGTTGGACTCAACGATCCTTATGGGTCCCTTCCAACTTGAGTTATTCTACAACATATCATATATAAAATACATACATTGATATGATATATATATAAATAGATATAATGATCTAGATCCATATCTCGTGCATACACACACACATGCCTATACATCTCTGTTGCCCTATAAGACACCACCAAACCCATCGTCATCCTTGCTGGGCACTGGAACAAAATCCTCTTGCCCCAGCCCTGAGGTAGGTCCCCATTGTCAGGGTGAAGGTAGGGAGGGGTCCCAGCATCCCCCCCACCCACCCCAGGGCCGCAGCCAGAGCTTTCCCAAAGCACCAGCCCCAAATCTCTTCTGCGAAACCGGCGTCTCCCCGGGCTCAGACACATGGTGTCTCGTTGAAATGCAGATCGTTGGGGGGTATATGGAAGTCTTGGCTCTGAGGAGCTTCAGCTGACAGGCTTATTTGCACACTGGCTCTAAAATAACCGTGTAGGCTTTACATGACACCTTCTGTTGCTTTGGTGCAGAGAGGGGCTTTCAAGTGCCTTTCTCTGGGAGGGACGGGGCGGCCGGCGCCATGGTTGGGGTGCTGTGAAAGCCCCCGCATCCTTGCATCACCCCAGCATCACCCCAGCATCGCTTTGCCATGCCCGGAGTTTGTAGGGTAGGAGCTCTGGCAGTTCTAAATCCCATTAAAGGTGCTGCAGTACCTTGGCACGCTACCAAGTTTGGGATACGGCTGGGAATTTGCTTTCCCAGGTGGGTTTTGGGATGGAGCATCCCATCCTCAGCGGTGCCGCTGGCGTTCCTTATCAAACCGCTGCTCCACCGCTCCTCCAATTGTCAAACACGAAGAGATGCTTTCACTCCCATTCAAAATAATTTAAATAAAAATGTTGCTACAAAGTGGAATAATATCTTTTGATGAATGTTTTTAAAGCCCTTTAGGTTTTCATGGTAATTTGCAGTGTAAAATTATTTAGAGATAAGAGCCAAATTAGCTCTTATAGGCGGAGGTCGATATGTCCCGTTATCCATGCAAGCAGTGTTTAAATATAATCAGCCTTTACTCTAATGCAGCATAATTGTTCATTTGAAATAGCTTTTTTTCTTCTTCTTCTTCCTCTTTTTTTTTTTTTTTACTCCATTCAATGAGTCATTAAAATATTCAAAGGATAATGCAGTGAATTGGAAATGAATTTATCACATTATCCTGGATATACTGTAGAGCATCAGGTAACTCGGCAGAGTGGGAACCAGTTTACAGAGAAATCCAGTAAACAAGGCTTTCCATTTTTGTGTTCAGTGGGGGGAAAGAAAAAGAAGGGAGAAAATACTGCCCTTCAAATGGAAAGCTTGCTGTCTTTATTCCCCCTCCTTGGGGAGGAGGGAAGGGGGAGGGAGAGAGCAGCAAATTTGTACTCCACTAAAGCCTCGCTGCTTTAACTTTATTTTTATCAAAATATGTTTGTAACAGAAAGTCGTTATGGAAACCAGTTCTGCCAGCCGGGAGAAATCCTGCGCCAGGCTGGAGCTGAGCGGGACCCACTGAGTGTTGCTGTCGCCCGGCATCGCTCAGCTCCCTCTGCTCAACCCCTTCCTCAGGCAGAGGTGTGGTGGGGAAACTGAGGCACGGAGGTGGTTGGTGACCTGTCCGGGGTCAGATAGGGGAAATGTGTCAGATGTCTTTGGAAAGGAGCCGTCCCCATTCCATCACCCCCATTCCATCACCTGTCACATCACATGGCTCTTCTCCCCACAGCCGGTGTGTGGGGTGCAGCCCCCCCAGGGCTGCGGTCACTCCCATGGCTTTGCAGGGCCAGGCAGGGAACCCACAGGCGTGGGACCAGCAGGTCTGTGTGCTGGGGGACCTCAGCATCCCTTCCCAGTTCCAGAGGTCCTAGCACCACTGTTGGGTCCTCACCTGTGGCGCTGGCTCCCAATGATGCATTTGTCAGAGCGTTTCTCTGTGCCAGCTGATAAACAGGCTCTGGGTTGCAAGTGTCACCATAGAAACAGGTGCTATCTTAAGCAAACAAGGGCTTTATTAACCTTAAAAGTTACGGGATCTGTGCATGATTAGAGGCTGGGAAGGGAGCTGCAGGGGGCCGGCCGCTCGCCCACACACCCTGCCCTGGCCAACATCCCTGTCCCCATCCCAAAGGGACAGCGATGCACATGCTCTAAAGGAAACTTTGCACCATAGTGTGTTTATACAGCATGGGGTATGACGGTCAAGCTTACCCAAAATGCTTGGATTTACTAAAAATAATAGAGAGTAGCTGCTATTTGCTGGCTGCTGTTATTTCTGCCCCCAGCTGCTGGGCGAAGTGCTGTATGGACACACTGCTTTTGCATGGCAGTTGTGATCCGGGCATGTCCAGCATCCCAGTGCTGCCAGCTCTGACCAGCGAGGAGAGGAATCCTGTAGCAAGAGGAGAAATAAATCAGCTTTTGGGTACCCTGGGGGCTGGAGGGATCTCTGTTTTGAGAGATGCTGGGATGCTGGGGCAGGTCTCTCCACCTGCCTGCTTCTGTCACCACCCAGCATCCGTGGTCCCCATGTCCCCCAGGTGCTGGATGGCTCTGCGATGCTGTTGGATTACCGGTGGAATCCGCCATCTCCTGGGAGGGGGGGGGGACGGGGTGGGTGTAAGTCTCCTTCCTCCTCACTAGGACCCTTTCGACTCTACTTTTTGGTGATTAAACCAGGGGTTTGAAAGGGAAAGAACAAAGAGAAATGTCGTTTTAATTGATGACTCGGCTCCTTGGAATAGTCAGTTCCCCGGTGTGAGTTTCTGTGGCTGCTGGTTAATGAAGCCTTTATTAATAAAAGGGAAAAAAAAACCCAAAACCCCCTAAGGAAAACCAAAAGAAGCACAAGAGATCCCTGCTTGGGTGTAGTTTGCTTTGCACTTCAAGTATCTTTGGTCCTCTGTAGGCACATGGCGAGGTTGTTTCCCCCCCCCCCAAATCAGCAGTGGGAGTCTTGGTGCTGCCGTGTTTGCTGTCGAGGTTTGTGTGGAACAGGTTTCCCACGAGCGGGATCCCAAGTTGAGTGTCGGCCGCTATTATTCACGCTCTGCAAACAGATGGGGTTTAATTGCCGTCACTGTCAGGCTCTCTGCAAATATCATATGTGAAGGGCTCTTTTGGCTAATTGTTTTAAAAGAAAAGTTCAGAAGCGAGGTATAGAAATTGTAGATCGAATGTGTTTTAAAGAGCAAACTGTTTGTGTTACCTTTAAACATACAACGGCTTTAGGATCGGTGAGGGAGTGTGCAATGCAATGCCACCCTGGGGCCTGTGATGCTGCAATGTGAGAGCAGTAACTCCCTGCTGCGGGAAAACCACAGCTGGACTGAACTGCCAGGGAACAGGGATGCTCATCCCAAGCTGTTGGGTAATTGGGATGCTTGTCCCGAGGTGCTGGGGAACAGGGATGCTTGACCCGTGCTGCCAGGTAACAGGGATGCTTGGCCCAAATAGCTGGGGAACAGGGATGCTTGGCCCAAACTTCTGGGGAACAGGGATGCTTGGCTGGGAATGTCTCTAGCAGCATCGGGACAAAGTGCTGCTTTCGGGCTGCAGTGAGGGGAAAGAGAAAAGGATGCTCAGGAAGGACCAGAGTGTCTGGGCCAAGCAAGGTCTGGTTGCACAAGTATATCTCTTTGCACAAATGTCTATTTTTGCACAAGTGTGTGTCTTGCATAAGCACATGTTCCATCCCTTTGTGTGCTCTGCTATGAGGAAATTCGGGCTGCAAACTGGGCACGCAAAAGGGTTAAACCCAATGCGGCATCCCAGCAGACACTGGCTTTCTTGGGTTCCCCTGGAGCTTCTGCTCAGGCTTCTGCTTGCCTGCCTTGTAATTAATGCTCTCAGGTAATTACACTCCCAACTTCCCTGAAAAGCTGCCACAAAGCAGTTCCCTTAGGAGACAACAAGTGCATGGGGGGGACACACATGTAACGGCTCCACTGTGATTTGGGGAACGGCCGCCCTGTAACCCAGCTGGCACAGTGGGGCCAGGGATCCATTGCAGGGACCCAGGGGGCTTTTTTCTTGCTGCAAACCCCATTTTGGGGCGGGATAGAATGGGGTAAAGCACCAAGTACCCCAACACATCTAGTTCCCAGCCCAATGCCTGCTCTCAGCATCGCAGCAGGGCTGCATCCCCCCGTGCCTAGGCTCAGCATCACCTTCCCCTTCCGCACACACATCGTCGAGCAAAGCACTCGGGGCTGCGCTCGGGATGACAGGCTCTGCACAGACGTGCATTATATGATTATTATCATTATATTGCCAAGGATCTATGATGAGAGAGATGATTACGACGGCTACAAAGAGACTCTTGTAAGCAGGGGCTGTCGGCAGCGAGCTGCTTGCAGGTTTTTCCTCTCAGTTCCGTGCAGCACAGCACCGTCCCACAGATGCTCTTGGCCTTTACTCAGGCCCTTAGAGGTGAATTTAGGGTGAAGCTATGGTGCTATAAGCAGCCAAAACCTGGAAGTCTGGCTGGTTCAGGGGTTCTTTGGGATGCTTCTGTGTGTGAAACAGGGGGTTTGTTGAGTTGCCGGGGCTGCCCCGTGAATTGGTCCCTCAGCCTTGGTCTCCGCAGCAGATATCATCATTACACAGATGGAAATTAAGTTGACTTTCCCTTTTTTTTTTTCCTGGATGCTTCTATTTCATTTAACATGCAAAGGCTAATAATTTGTCACAATTCAATAAAGCGGAGGTTACAAACACTCTCGCTGCTGTTTATTTAAACGATGGTTTGTTAATTAGCTCCTCTTAACGAGGAGAGAATAAATCAGATAAAACGTACCAAAACGGTGCAGCGATATTTTGCAGATTAATTTTATTTTCCAGCTGAGATACTCCCAGCAGACAGGAGCTCACCGGCTCCATGCTGAGCCGTGGGGCAGGTATCAGTGTGTGGATGCAAGTTGTGGCACCGCTCAGCCTGAGATGATGCTCTGCCTTGTCTCATCTTCCTCACCATGGGTCCAAAAAAAGGACTTTTTCAGCTTTTTTCTGCTCTGGGCTCTGACCCTGTCATGCACTGGGTTTCCCACTGCTTCAGCTTGACACTTGTTTAGCCTAAGGTGCTTGAGTGTTAGAGGGGGGAGATAGAAATTAGATCAAGAATAAAGTTGTGCCGATGCAATTGGGAGTTCAGGGCAGGTTTACTCATCCCCATGAGCCAGAGCCGAGCTCTGATTTCATTGCTGGCCCCTCAGAGAGTGCTCAGCTCTGGCCGATATCCCGTCCCCGTTACCCCCTGGGATATCTCATGTATGACCAATGAATTGCATCTGGGGGGGATAGAAATTAGATCAAGAATAAAGTTGTGCCGATGCAATTGGGAGTTCAGGGCAGGTTTACCCATCCCCATGAGCCAGAGCCGAGCTCTGATTTCATTGCTGGCCCCTCAGAGAGTGCTCAGCTCCGGTCAGTATCCCGTCCCTGTTACCTCCTGGGATATCTCATGTATGGCAAATAAATTGCATCTGGGAATGGGATTTCTTATAAAACTCTTATCCATGTCCCTCATGAGCATCCGGGTTCCCTGTGGCGATGTCCGGTGGCGAGCGTCGGGATGCATGCGTTGTTCGCCAGGTCTACCTTGCGGAAGAGCCGTTAATCAATGATTAATCGGGCATGTGTGGTTGTGTGGGAGCGATTTGTGTTGGAGGAGGGAACTCCTACAGCACCCCGGTCATGAATCATTTGAAAGGCAAATTTGTGCAGTTACCAAGGGAACAGAAGAAAGGAAGGGACTTCCCTTTGCCGAAATGACTCGCGCTCTGATGCGGCTGAGAAAATCGCTCCAAAAAAAAAAAATAGAGGGAAAAAAAAAAGAGAAGAAAAAAAAAAAAAGAGTCGAAGCTGTGACTAAGCAGCAGAAGTTATGTAAAGCGCTCGCTGGGAAGTGCAGGGGAGGGACAGCACATCCTGCCGCTGCCCACGGCGGTGGCGGGGGGCGGCTGCCGGCCCCCTTCTTGCCTCCCCGGGGAGCGGGGGCGAAGGCGTGCTGGCTGGCCTGCTCCTTGCCTCTTACCCTTGCTTATGAAGGTGTTTAAAAAAAAGGCTGGGTGCCCTGCTGTGGTACCACAGCTAGAGCTGGGCATTGTCCCAGCGCTGGGACCAGGCACTTGCATCCCCTGCCTCTGCATCACCTTTGGCCGTGGTACCCCAGGGAGTAGTGCTGTGGCCAGCATTGCACCAGGAAAACATCCTTGCTCTGCACAGAGGGGCAGGTCTCAGTTTTGGGGTGATCTGGGGCACACTGTGCCCTGCGGCATCGCAGTTAGCTGGGTAGGCACATGGATCTAGGCTCTTTCCATAGGGGATAGGAGGATGTGGGAAATGATGCTACAGACTTCGCAGTGGGGCCTGTGGTGATGCTCTTGGCAATGGCTAGTTCAGCACACCTCTGCTGGGTCCAGGGCTGTGTTTGTGCCTGGGATGGGATGGGATGGGATCCTCTGCTCCGGTCCCTATGGGAGCTTAGACCAGGGCTAGGTACTTGGTTTGGGGACTGGCATCCAAATTTAATGGCGCTAGACTAAATTTAAGGATGCTCATCCAAAGGGTATAAAACCATGTGCACGGTGGAGGCACCAACGGCTCCTCCATGGCAGGAGGGGGCCTGCATGAGGCACAAACGTGCCCCTCAAAAACTCAGCAATGCCATTCCTCCAAAAACATAACCCCCAGGGCTGTGCAAGGGGGAGCAGCAAAGACCCAGTGCTGCGGCAGCGAGATCTACAGCAGCATCTCGGTGCAGCCCCAACCCGCGCGCGAGAAGATGCTTGGGATCCTTCCAGCTTCCGCCTGGGAGCCCCCGAGCCCGGCGGGAAGCCGCAATATCTCCCAAAAAAGGGAATGCAGAGGCAGCTGCACGGTGGAGGAAAACCCTCTCCCTGCCCTCCCCTGGTGCCACAGACAACCGGTGTCTGAGCGATTAGTCACCGCGATAGCGCCGAGGCTTCCCTCCTCCACAGCAGAGCCTGTCCCCCCACACAGGCAAGCCAGCTGAATGCTTAATTGGAGTTCCTCACACCTACCGGGGTGTAGCCTTAAACGAAGTGACAGCGCGATCAAAGCGCTGGAGTCAGACCCTGGGAGCTGCGGGTTGCTATGGAGTTGCTGGCTTCTGATTTTAAAAGAAAAGGAAAGGGGGAAAGAAAATAATATATTTATATAGAGAGAGCAATCCCAAGCCCAAACTTCTCCATGCTGGTCGTAGAGCGGTGCAGTCAGCAGTGGGGCTGGTCTTTAGATGGGTCTTTAGATGGGTCTGCTCCTCAGAGGGGATGCTCAGCCCCAAAAAGGTGTTTTCTGCCCCATAAAGAGCCAAAAAAGGTTTGGTAGTGGTTCAGAAACCCGTGTAAGGGTTTTCTATCGTGCGTGTGTGGAGGGGTAGGAAAGCTCAGCGAGGCAGGGAGCATCCCAAAGGATGCAGCTGAGGTGTTTTGTCCCTGATTACTTCTTTTACCGTCTCAGACCCGTCAGGAAAGTTGGCAGTAAATGCGTCCCTGGGGTGGGAGGGCTGTCCCTGCGCCGGCCCCCGCGGCTGGGTTAGCTCACCCGGAGGTGGCAGGGCTGGAGTTTGACCAGAGGATTAATTCTTCTGTCTGAAATTTACAGTGAGGATTTTAAGCTGATTAAAATCCTGGTTTCTCATCCTGGGGAGACAATGTGCCACAGTCTGGTTCGATCAGCCAGGAGAGACGGTGTCGTGACATCGGGACCCTTGATGATGGGGATGCTCATGTCCCCCCACTTACTGGCACCCATCCAGCTCCTTATTCCTCTGAAAAATGCTTGGGCTCAACTTTCAGCAGCCTTAAATCACTCAGGAGAGGGAAATTAGAGCTTCGTTCCCGTCAGGAGCAACTTCTTTTCCCCAAAACAGAAATGCCGTACAGGAGAGAAACAGGATATCGTTTGTGGTTTCATGAAACTCCTCATGTTTTTTTTCCCCCTTCTTGCTTTGGGTTCTATTTAAAAATTGGGTATTCTGAGATGGAAAGTTATTTTAAAAGGGTAAAAACACGTCAAGTTCCAGGAAAATGGCAAAATAAGCTCGATAGTGGGGGGGTTTTATTTAGAAACACTGTTCTCTCCCAATTCCCCCCTTGATGCAGCGCAGGATCTGGCCCCATCCCCCCTCCACCCCATTCTCGCGGCGTGAAGGAGCATCCCTGGTACCAAAATGGCATCTTTCCACCCTAATCTCTCTGCCAACCGGTGGCACAGGTACACTCTGAGGGTGGAGAGGGAGTTTGCAACCCACCACCATACCGGGACCTCTCCGTTCCCATGAGACCAACCCCAAAGACCCGTGCGTGGGCAGGGCCGATCGTTGGAACCCCATCGATCCCGTCCGCCGCTGCCCCAGCTAAAGGGCCCTTCATCGATAAAGCATCAACTCTGGCAGGGTGCTACCCAGCAGGCTTAAAAAGATCATCTCGACATGAGGGCTTTTGGTTCCTGCTGATTAATTAGTGCGTTGTAAACGACTGGGAAAGGAGGTGGCCGGTAAATGCGAGAGCAATTAAATCCACAGCGCCTGTGCCCCTCCAACCCCTCTCCCGGTGCAGCATCGATCTCGCTCGACAGCCTCTGGGGATGCGATGGAGAGGGCTGAGCTTGTACCACATCCCCCCAGCACTGGGAAAATCAAAGCTTTTCCCCAGTCTGGGAGCTGCTCTTGTCTCTCAGGGCAGGTGCAGCCGGCCAGTTTGCCTCTCCCCAGCAAAAAGCAGTAGTTTTATTCCCTGGTGCTTCCAAATGAGGGCCGGAACAAGGTAGCAGAGCGAGGAAAACCCTCCGCTGGCTTCCCTTGATGAACTGAGCTAATTTCTCTCTTAATGGTTAGCTACTGAGCTGAATGTGAGGCTTTCCTCCTGCACAGCAAACCCTCTCCCACACACAGACAAATAGGCTGAATATTTAATTGGAATTCCTCACACCTACAGGGTAAAGCCTTGTCAGTAGAAATATAGCCCATCGCCAGCTGGCATCCCCGCACGCCACCCACCTTATCTCTTAAAAAGAAATCCCTCCCCGTCCTCCCCCCTTTGCTGCACACCCACGCCCCCCCCCCCCACCCCACACCTCTCTGGGATGCAGAAGGATGCTGTCCTCCCAGTGTTGCCCCCCACTCCCCGGGGTGCCCTCTTGGGGACCGGGATGCTGTGGGATGCTGAGCAGAGTCTGTTCCCACATCCGTCTTGCCTGTTGCCCATCACCTGCTGCTCCACAGAGGAACATCAACCCACATCGGATTGGGCCAAGCTGAGGTGCTGGCACAAGCCCCTCTGGGGACATGTGGGACCCCACCATGGTCCCGAGCTGGTGGCAGGGGACCAAGAGCAGCAGAGGGCACTGCCAGCCCATCTGCACTCACCTTACCTTGCCTGTGCCCGTGTGATGCAACTCTGGGCAAAGCCTTGCCCAATGAGGAGGGCAGTCAGGATATCTGGGGTGATTGCTGGCAGGGTTGGAGTGCAAGCTCTGGAGCCTTACATGGGGGAATGGCTCCCAAAAATGCCCCTTCCTCCTTCCTCACACCGTCCTGGCCAGCGTGGGATGTAACCTCATGGCATCACATGCTGCCATAGATCTGACAGGAACTGGGAGCTGGGGTCCTGCCTGCATGGTGCCCCCGACTTTGGGCAGCCCATGAACTGGAGGTACTGATAACCTGGCCCAGAGGAGCCCCCTCAGTTTGGATTTTCCAGGGAAGCTGGCTGGTGATGCAGGATGAGGAGGGAGGCACTCCGGTCCTCCCTGTGAGCAATCGAAGCCCAGGGAGCACTGGGGTGCGAAGGCAGAGCATGGCACTGGCCCGGCGTCGGCACAGCACGGCTGCAATCCCAGAGAACCAGCCAGACCCTCACTGGTTTTCTCTGGCAAGATAAGGGATGAGGCTGTGTGTTTCCAGAGGGATCACACACACGTGTACACACACACAGAGAGCAGATAGCCGAGGGTTTGGGGAGCCTGTAGTGATGCAGGGCGGAGATGCGCCCTGTGCTGCTTGTGAGTGGGACACTCAATCCTCTTTTGGGCTGCTGCACCCATCCCACCTCAGAACCACCACGGGGTTGGGGATGATGGGAGCCATCATTACCACTCCTGCCTCTTTCCCCCTCTGCGGCAGGTTCTGGGGCAGAAACAGAGCTGGCTCCAGAGCATCCCTGGGCAGGGAGCTGGGGAGGGGGCAGCAGGTTGGTCCCTCCACAAACAGGTTCTTCCCTATAGACACAGAGCCTCCAGTGCCCACAGAGGAGGAAGGGGAGCCTCCAAAGGAGCAATGGGGAGGCAGCACCTCACCTCTGCTAATGAGGCCAATGTCCATACATCCCCCCTCTCCCCATCCCTCTAGTATCTCTGCTGGTCTCTGAGAGAATTGCTCTTTTCTCATCTCCCATCTTTCCCTTTTTTTTTTACTCTTTCTCCTTCTCTCCTCCTCGTACCTCTCTCACCCCAGGTTTCAAAGACCCCCCCAAACCTCCATCCCCTGCAGGGACCTGCCACCATCTGTGGTTTTCTTTCCCTTTCTTGTTGGGGTGGGGTTTTTTCCCCCCTCTCTCAAAGTTTCCCCATGTCTTTGTCTTAACGAGCCAGGTTAAATATTCTGTAATCAGTGTAATAATACACCTGGACTTGTTCGCGAGATATCTGCCTTTTGTACTGCGACAGGACATTAATAGTAATTATTCTGCTTTGTAATTGGAGCTTTAAATACTAATTCAAACAGCCAGAGGAAAACCAATTAGTGCTAATTTATCTCTATGTGTTTTGGAGAGCCTGTGTCTGTCATACTGTGAAGAAATAGGTTGGTAATTAGTACAGTTGGGTGGTAGATAGAAGTAATTATCAGATTCTTTCATGTTCTTTAAAGGAAAAAAAAAAATCTAAAGGCTGCATGACTCTTCCTTTCTGAGGAAGTTTGCACCTCCAAGGAAAGCAGTGCATGGTCCTGGCCGGCGCGGGGCTCACCGGCTCTGCATGAGGCTCCTGGCCAGATCCCGTGGGCACCCAGTGCTGTGTGAATGGGATGGGATACTATGGGAACAGCTGGAGCATCCAAGGCCTCACACGCTGGGTTTAGCTCGGGCAGGGGTGGTGGGGGTGTCCTCAGATGCAGGGGAATGTCAGTGATGGAGGTGTCAATGGGCAGGAGGAGCTGTGCCTTTGTGTACGGCTGGAGGGTCGCTCCCTGCATCCCATGCTGTGCCCTGGGTCACTGAGCTCAGCAGGACGTGTGTCTGAGCCGTGTCCTGTGCATCAGAGCCAAAGGCTGTGCACTCAAACACCACCCCAACCCACACCTCCGAGCCGTACCTTGCGTGTGGAAACCTTACCTCACACGTCTGAGCCAGACCCAATGCCTTTGAGCCAGACTTTATGCGTTTGAGCCAGACTCAATGCTTTTGAGCCAGACCAAGTGCCTTTGAGCCAGACCCAGCACGTTTGAGCTAGACCTTGTGCCCTTGAGCCAGGCTTTATGTGTTTGAGCTAGACCCAATGCCTTTGAGCCAGACCAAGTGTGTTTGAGCGAGACCCAATGTATTTGAGACAGACCCAATGTGCTTGAGACAGACCCAGTGCGTTTGAGCTAGACCCAATGCATTTGAGCCGGGCTCAATGCATTTAAGCCGTAGCTCTTGTTTCTGAATCCCACGCTGTGCATTTGAGCCAGACCCTCTGCATTTGAGCCAGACCTTGTGCGTTTGAGCCAGACCTGATGCATGTGAGCCTGACCTGATGCGTTTGAGCCTGACCTGATGTGTTTGAGACAGACCTTGTGCACTTGTGCCAGACCTTGTGCTTTTGAGACAGACCTTGAGCGTTTGAGACAGACCTTATGCATTTGAGCCAGAGCTGATGTGTACAAGCCAGACCTTAAGCACTGGCTATACCCTCTCATTTGGGGGGCTATACCCTCTCAGTTTGGGGGACATCGGCGGTGGCTGACAGGCCATTGTCCCCATCATCCCTGTCCTCATTGTCTCCTCCCAGCACTCTCGCTTTGCTGCCCAGCGGGTTCTTTGAGGATGCTGGGCCCCACCACATGCTGCTCTCTTCCTCCCTGCCCCCCGACCCCTACCCTTACAGGATAAGATGATCCCAAGGTTTCCAGTGCAGGGAGGCTTTGGTTTGTGGTTCCTTCGCTCTCCCCTCCCATGCTGTGCTATTAAAGAAATAAATAATGCATGGCAGAGTCATTCACCCCATCGGGATGTCAGGCCAAGCCCGACCAGGAGTGTGGCAAGGATCTGCAGGAATTCATTAATGGCCCATTCTGTATTTCCTTTTTCTCTTTAAAAAAAAAAAACCCAATGGAGTTACCTTGGTAATAATAAAGTGCACGATTCCAGGAGGGAGGGAACAGATTCTTATTTGGATTGAACGGATTTCTCCTCCTCCCCTCCTTGCCCCTTTTATTCCTGCCAATTTAAGATTTTTTTTAGGGGGGGGGGAAATAAAAAAAAAAAATTTAAAAAAAAATTATAAGCAAATGCTAACGATGGAGAAAAGCACCTTCTCTCCTTTTTTTTTGCCTTTTTAAGGGAGAGGAAAAAATGCCATTGGAAGTCTTCTATGCAAAGAGATGCCGGGGGGCACAATATATCAAAGAAAATATAATACACCCAGGTTAAAACTAATGATTGCCATATAATTAGATGTGAACCATTGTGCTATAAATGTGTATTCTTCAGCGTGCTGTGATTTTACTGTAAAAGAGAGAGAGAGAGAGAGGAGTGAGCGCGAGAGAGAGCGCGCAAGAGAAAGAAAGACAGAAAAACACAGAACCCAGCAACATACTATAAAAAGCACTCTGTTGACTTTTCTGCTGTTTAGTATTCCTTGCCCGTACTCCCCCGGGAGTATGTAATTAGTGCTTTATGAAGAGTGCATTTAAAGCAGTTTAATATTCACCTCATTCAGTCTGAAACAATGTGATCACTGCTTAGACAAATCACTGCTCCTTACTGACATCCTCTGTCAGTACATTACCTCTGAAAAGACCTTTCAAGAGGCTTGGATGTTAATTAGTTGTCTATCATGTATAAACAGAGCAGTGAGCAGAAGGGCTGCACCAGGCCAAAGACACAGAGGGAAATATTGGAAATAGTTTTTTTTTTCTCTCTGGGTGGGTTTTTTTTTTCCCTCCCCCTTTAATGAAAATTCCTGGCTTTCCAGTCCCCAGCTCCACCAGTTCACTAGTGCTTTGAGATTTTGCATGGCCTGGAGTGGAGCCTGGGTTTCCCTGCTGCTGGGTGCTCCCCTCCCCAGGATGCTGAGCCAGCCTGGGACCAGGGATCTCCAGACAAAGTGCTACCCGGGCACAGCCAGCCTGTGGAGCATCCTCCACTCTGGCCAGGCACCTGATGCTTCCCCCCTAAAGTGTGAGCGTACTAGTCAATTCCAAAGCCTGCATCCCAAACTTGCATCCTAACTCTGCATCCCAGCCCTTCATCCCAGTTAACATCCCAACCCTGCATCCCATCTCTGCTTCCCAGTCCTTCATCCTGACTCTGCATCCCAGCCCTGCATCCCAGTCAACATCCCAGCCCTGCATCCCAACCTTGCACCCCAACCCTGTATCCCAGCCCTGCATCCCAACCCTGCATCCCATTCAACATCCCGGCCCTGCATCCCATTCAACATCCCAGCCCTGCATCCCAGTGCTACAACCCCACCCTGTATCCTGGTCCCATATCCCATCCCACAACCCCGAGGTGCCCTCCCAAGCAGGCAGGATTGTGCAGTTGGATTCCCCTTGGCACAATTTCCTTTGGAAGCATGAAGCTGCCATACTTTGGAAGTGCCCCAGGCTATTGAGCTGGCCAAGCCACCCAGTGGGATGGGGTAGGGGACCCCATGATCTCTCTTGGCAGCACCTCACCATGGTTAGGGATATTCCCACCAGCACATGCAGGGCTGGGGATGGGACCAGGTGCTTGCAAGTGCAGGAAGGTGCTTTAATCCCACCACTGACACCAGTTTAGTGACTGAACACACTGAACTAGCACTTCTGCACCTATAAAATGTGGTTACTGACACCCACCCACTTTTCTAACATGCTTGGGAATGAATGGATGGAAAATACTATAGGGAAAGGAAGTATTGCTATTTAAAACAGAGTTTAGCTTAGCACAGTGGCTTTACCCACTGCAAAGCCCCATTGGCTTGCTGCAGTGATGATAAGCAGCTCTGGGTGGAAGGCATGCACCAGCCAGCACAGCCCTCCTCCATGGCATCAGCGCTGGGGGAGGGGGAGCAAGGGATGGGGGAGTGGGTGGGAGACCTGTGTTGACACCCTCTTACACCTCGGAGTGGTTCTTTAGCCATTCAAAGAGGTTTTTTTCCATTTTCTGTGGCTGCACCCTGCTGTCCTGGGTAAAATGCCTGGCAGATGATGGCAGCCGCCTCACCCTGCCTGCCCCCAGCTTTATCTTCTCTGGGAAATCCAGGAGATTGGGGGCAGCACCGGGTCCTGCTGTGCATCGCTTGTCCCCTATCCAGCTGCATGCCTGCAGGATGGTCCCCACGCTGCCCGTGGGCCACCAGCCTGGAGCCTTCCTTCCCCGGGGCAGCATGTCCCTAGGCACATCCTTGCATCCCCACCATGTCCCCCTACACATCCCTGGTGTCCCCCCTGTGACCGCTCTCTGGGTGCAAGGTGGATGCAAGGCACCATCCTGGGAGCTGGTCCTGGCTCTGCTCAGGGCTTCTCAAGCCTGGCCTCCACAGCAGGGATGGAGGGCTGGGAGCTGCAGGAATCCTATTACCAGCCTCCATCTGGCAGCCCCCATTTGTTTTCCCAGGCACTCTTGAGCCAAATCCAGCAAATCCAACACTTCCCGGGGCCGGGACAGCCGCTCACACCCCTGTGGAGGTATTTAAGGGGCAGGAAGGGCCATTGCTGTCCTTTCCCTTTGACAAGCAGAAGACCTGAACTGTTGGACACGTCCTGTTGCTGGGAGAAGCAGCCAAAGGTTAAAACCATGGGTGGGTTTGGGTGAGACCCCCCACACCCCATGACCAGGCTCCTCGTGCATGCACCCCCATGCATGCCATGGTGGGGACGCACAGAGCATCCCTACGGGACACCTTCCTGAGCCTCCCCACCCTCCTGGCCACTGAGCAGCAGCTCCACACCCTCCAGCTTGGGGTTTTTCCCCCTTTCTCTCCCTTTTCCACCAGTTTGTTTCCCTGGTTCTCTTAGTCACGAAGGTGAGGCACTGACAGAGACACAGACATCAAAAACAAGAGGTGATGAAACGCCGGGGAATAATTAAGTTGCACTAAATCACTGGGCCCTGGTGGCACCCTGCCAAAGCGCTGAGGAAACTGGAGCATGAAGGAGCTGAGTTATTATTAATAATCACCAGCGCCCTCATGAACAACAACCTATTTTGCACCTCTCTGTACCAAAGGAGTGGGAAGGGAGCACCCAGAGGGACCGGGATGTGGAAAAGACCCTCACAGCACATGGGACAGAGCAGGGCACAAGAGCCCCAAGGTCTGTGCCCTGCTGTCTCATGGTGCTGCACATCCCATCCTGCATGGGTATATGCAGGACTGAATCCATCCTGGGGACCATGGGGTCTGTCCAGGCTGCAGGCAACCCAGGGCTAAGAGCAAGTCTGCTCCCGCCACGCATCCTCCATGCAACCCCGAGCCTTACGTAAGGGCAACCCTTATCCCCCTGCCATCAGGGCTCATCCTCACACCGGGTTGGAAGCAAGAGCTCCCGTTCCCAGTGTGTGGGTGAGCCCGCTAGCCCCAGGCTGGGCATTGCACAGCTCCTGCACCTCTGCCTGGCCCTGCTTGCTGGCTCTTTGCATGCAACAGGCTGCGATTGCCCGGCCGTGCAATACCCGATCAGCAGCTGATAGCACACAGCCGGCACAGCCCCAGCTTTGCAGGGTGTTTGGGATGCGTTTCCCTTCCACCATGCCAGGTGCTCACCCCTCACAGCTATCAGGAAGGGTGTGCAAGGCTTGCTGCTGAGCCCCCTCTGCATCTTGCCTTGATTATATGCTTTAGGGACAGAGGGAAGCCCTGCAGCACCTATTGCCGGTGAAGGTGCGGGTGGAAGGGATGCTCTGGCTCCCATGTGTCGTCCTGGGTACCCCTGTGCTTCTTGGGGAGAGAAAAAAGATCTCAGTGCCAAGACTCCTTCTCCACCGAATGCTGAATGGAGGGATTTACGTTCCATGGCAAGGAAAGACTCGTTTCAGTGTTTGATCCCACTTTGGCTCCATCTCTAGAAGAGCCCAGGCAGGATCTTTGCAGGGTTCGGGGTTGATTTCAAACACCGTGTGGCCGTGGGCAAAGGCTGGATCCCAGCTCCCAATGCTGTTCCCACCAGTATACATTTCATCCCAACCTGGTCAAAATCCTCCCTGGCGGGGTAAACCCAATGGTGTTGAAATTTTGGGGAGCTGTAAATCTAATGTGTTTGTAAAAGGTTTAAGCCTCTGTCTGCAATGCACAGGTAAACCTTTAATTCCCCGACATTACAGCTAACTCCCAGCTAAACCCTTAATTCCTGTGCACCACAGTTCCATGAATTTGGCTCTCTTGCAGCCCAGGTCTTGTCTGTGGTGAGCAGCATTGGCTGCCTGTTGCAGCATCCGCGCTCCTCAGGTGTGATTTGTGTGCTGAAAAGCCCCCTAAACTGACTGTACCTCGGGTTCTGGTGCCTTTACTCAGTTGATGAAAGAAATGATCTTTGAAAGACCTTTTGCATCTCCTTAAAATAGGAATAACAACTTCCAGCATCCCTGCGGTGCTGTGTGGCTGCCCTGAGTTTGCAGCGTGCAGGGGGAAGGGGAGGCAGGTAAGGACCCACCCAACACTGATGTCCCAGCTCTAGGCCAAGCCTCCCTTCCTCTGAAAAAGCTGGAATATTTCCAGCCAGTGTGACATGTTGGAATGAGCCCATTGCTTGCTCCAGCGGGTGCTGTGAGGCTAATAAAGCCTTGTGAGCATCCGCTGAAAGACTTATCCCCCCCTCCCCAACTCCCTGGAGCTTGCCAGAGCCGATCTCCATGTGATAGCAAGAGGGGTGCAGCTCCAAAGATACCCAGCCAGCACGGAGCAGGCAGCAGGGACACTGAGGGAGCCTGACGGGTTTTGGGAGCTCATCAGCATAATGATGACAAGCGCTGGGGATTGCTCCATGCGTTGTACAATGCGGGTCCCAGCCGCTGGGAGAAGGTTTCCCAACCTGGAGAAACCTGTACAAACGACCACCCTTTTCTTAAGCAATTTTCCTGACTCAAGATCCCACCCCAAGTGTGCAGGAGATGGCTCTCTGCTGCCTCTTACAAAACATCTCCTTCCAAACAGGTTTCCTCATTAATCCCTCTTCCAGAGGGGTGTTTTTTTTCCCTCTCTCTCCTTTGTTGGGTTTGGGGGTTGGGTATTTTTGGAGGGGGGTGTGTGAGACCATGGGCACGAGGGTGCATGGTGCTGCACAGACATGGCATGGCTTTCCTGAGCTGGTGGGGGGGTGTGAGGCCACCCACGGCATTAATACTGACAAACTGAAGTCATGCCCTTTATACAAGAGGTTTTTGGGGTGGGAGGAAGGGGAACTGGGCAAATCCAGGTGAGACACAGGGAGAGACCCTCTGGCAGTGCCGGGAGATGCTCAGCATCCTTTTTTGACCCAAACATTGACCTGGAGCAAATCCAGAGGATGACACCGTGTTCACCTCCCCCAGATTTACAGCAGATTTCAAAGGGGTGCAGACTTTTCTCTAGGTGAACGAAAAGTTGCTAAATTATCTCAGCAAATGGTCCTGGTGGGCTGAAACCCAACACACCCTGAAGTGTGCCTAACAATCTGCAGCGGCTTCTAGCTTACTGGAGGTTGCTTATAAATCCCTTTTCCCTTTCTTGGGAATGACCAACCACCACTTTACAAGTGTCCTGCTGGGCTCCTTCGACCAGGTGCTGGCAGGCAAAGGGTTACACAGCCCCATCTGCTCAGCTCCCCATTTCACAAGGGCGGGTTTAGGAGTTTTACTACAAGTTTCAGACAGCGAAGGTGTGTCTGCGCTCGGTGCCTGGTTTGCCCGTTGTGTAGGCGTCGGGTTCAGCGCCGTCTTGTCAACACTTGAATATGTTGAGCATCACTCACGGGGCATTCTGTAAGAAACCTATTAAGTTAATTACTGAGGCTCGTTGTGTGTGTGTGTGAGAGAGAGAGAGAGCGAGTGTGCGCTCCTCTCCTGTAAAAATTTGGCTTTCTTCGTTGCAAGACACTTCTGATGCAAGCCCCGGCCTCTTGGTGTGATGACATCTTGTCTGCTGCTGTAACTGATACAGGGCTCTGCCTGTGAACTGGGGAGGCTGGGAGCTAGTTATGGGGTCAGGGTAGGAACCCCCTCACCTTGCCTGCCTTGGGGACACCCACCCAAATGTAGGGACCCTGTGATTCTGTGATTCTGTGACCTGCTTCAGGTGGTGCTGGTTAAGGTCTGGGGAGGAGTTAGGACTGAGATCGGTCCTAAATCTGCAGGGTTTGAACTCAAACCAGGCTGTGCTGCCTGCGCAGAGCCGGCTCGAGCATCCCTGTGGGTAGGAGCAGCTCTCACATCCGCTTCTACCGTCAACCCTGCTCCATCCAAGTACCTGGGAAAGGGCAGGATTGACCCTTCAGTTTGGGAAGAGGGCTGGGAAAGAACCTCTCGCTCTCTCTATTTGCACCACCACCCACAAGTGGCCCAAAATAATTGGAGCTGGAGCAGGGGAGCTATTCTTGTTGGGGCTGGGAGGGACTGTCCCATTCCCCATGGCAGGAAAGCATGGTTTGTGCAAGGAAGCGATGCAGAAATAACCTCCAGCAGCACCAACTGGGCATCCCTGGGGGCAGACCCCCTCCACAAGCCTCTCCACCATGTCCCCATCCTCTCAGACAAGCAGCCGTGGGTCTGAGCCCCAGGCTGGAGGAGAGTGGAGCTGTTTGAGCCATGATGAAACACCACGAGCAGCAGCACGTGTCTGCGCTGCCCAACCCCAGCCTCACCATCACCTCATGGCTTTCCCTGCATCCCCACCCAGCTGGGCTGAAACGGGGCCGCTGGATGTCGTGACACCCCCGAAATACATAAAAGATGAGTTTTTCCCTTGCTGGAGCCCAAGCCAGGGCAGGGAGCAGGGTAAGAGCTGGCTCCTAAGGTGGGTTTTTTCAGGAGAAACGCAGGGTATTGCCCAAACAGCCCCCTGGCGCTTGCACGCGCCCCAGGTAGGGTGGCTCAACCCCCTCCTTCCCGCTCCGAGAGCATCCCACGGGAGCCCGGATCCGGTGGACTTTTATGGAAGAAAGGGAAGTCCGTGGCACTGCCGGAGCAGCCTTGGCAGCCGCAGCAGCTGAGCGCCCGCCAGCCATGCAGCAACAGCAGCGCCGCTGCCGTTAACCCCTCGTCCTCGGGATGGGGTGATGCCAAACCTCTGCCTGCACAGCTCCTGCACCCACCAGGCAGCTGCTGCCTGATGGGGTGCAGGTCTAGGGAGAAGTGTCAGCATTCCCGGTGCGGGTCTGCGTTGAGCCGGGGGAGAGAAGGGGGTCACAGGATGCTGAGGTTGGGGGCGGGGGGTCATAGGATGCTGAGCAGCAAAAAAACCCTGGCGAGAAGGCGAGCCTGGCTCTTTCTCATCATCTAAATCAATGCAAAGGGCTTGTGAGTGTCCCAAAGCTCCCATCCTTCAAGAACCACCCCCTCCCTGCAAAAAAATAACAAGCAGGAGGGAAGCAGGGGGGAGAACTCGTGCTGCTCCAGCAAAGGATGTTTCCTGTTGGAGTTTCTCCCGTCCCAGGGGCAACTCTGGACTCTCCCTCCAAGTGCTGCCAAGTCCCGCCGTCAGGAAGCAGCTTGGGGGAAGGATGGTGAGGCCGAGCCCACAGCAGCCCGGATGCTCTAGCAGGGGCCAGACAACACGTCGGTCCCCCTCCCCTCTCCTAGCTGGGGTTGTCGTCATCAGATGCAAAGGGGAGATTTTATTTTTTTGGCCAACGGAAGGAGAAAAGAAGAAAGTAGGAAAGTCAAAATCAACACATACACACCCCCAATCCCCACCTCCCCCCAACCCCACGCTCCTTCCCCACCGCTCCCATCAGATTAGCGAAGCCAAAATAGCCAAGTTGGCCCAGAGCGGTAGCAG
This sequence comes from Laterallus jamaicensis coturniculus, assembly GCA_022605575.1. Lineage (NCBI taxonomy): Eukaryota > Metazoa > Chordata > Aves > Gruiformes > Rallidae > Laterallus > Laterallus jamaicensis. Next base: position 3,529,396 of record JAKCOX010000049.1, on the reverse strand, counting down.
GGCTGGCACGCGCGGGCTTTGATCCACCCCCGCGCCCAGGAAGGTGCCTGGGATGGGGATCAGACACCCCAGGGAGGAGGAATTTGCAGGGGAGGTTTGCGGTGTGAGCACATAGCCCCTCCACCCTCCAGTCTGTCCCCCACCAAGCCTGCACCGGGGTTTGGCTGCCAGGGTGGGATGCAGCAACACCGAGTGCAGCATCCAACCTCCCGTCTCACCAGGCTCTGTCAGTCTCATCGCCAGGTATACCACCTCCCCCAAAATCTGGGGTCATGCCCTGGTTTCCTACCCTGGGTTTTCAACCCCACTTGTTGCTGGTGCATCAGTGTGGACCCGGCTTTTGCGTCACAATAGCAGTGTAAAACCCGCTCTGAGATGCAGGGTAGGGGACCCTTCTCTTGGGCAGGCTGGCTAATGGCAGGAAAACATTGTTTTCCTGTGTTCCAAAAGCCTTGTGGCACGGTATGAGATGGCAGGGCTGTATTTTCACCCACAAGCACCTCCCATAATATCTGACAGGAGCCACGGCACGTCCTGCACACTGAGCATTGCTGCCTCCAGCAGCCTCCTGCCCTCCTCACTGGCCTTTCCCCTTGGACCAAACCCAAGCTTAGAGCATCTCTGCCAGCTGGGTTACTCCTCACTGAGGGATGTGGGCTCCCCACACGAGCTGCTCAGGCCCACATGCCCCCCAGACGTATTTATTACTGTTTACTACTCGCTGGGCAGTGGGAACACGCTCCAGCCTTGCAACCACCAGAGCAAATGTGTTCCCAAAGGCAAAGCAGTTGGAAAGCATCCCCATGGATGCACCCTCATGGCTGTCCCGCACCCAGCCCAGGGTAGGGTTTCAACACAGGCTCTGCTCTCATGCACACAGAATCAGGCTACAGGCCTTTAAATGACTGAATTAGGCAAAATTTGGTGTTTCTCCAAGAATCCTCCGGAAATCTGCTGCTGGAAAAGCAAGCTCATCTTAAAGCTACACGCACGCAGAGCAAACAAGTTTTCCACTCTCAAGAACTGGAGAGACTTTGGGTGGAAAAGACCTTTCCAGACCTACCCAGCCCTTTTTCTGGCCAGTTCAAGTTTGTTCCCCATGCTGAAATCTCAGGGGGCTTTGCTCGTGGCTCTGAAGCTTCTCGTAGTGTTCCCATCTTCCAGATGCCCCATCAGAGCTGGGGGTGATGGAGATATCCCAGTGAGCACTGGTGGGGGGCATCGAGGGGGATCTTCCCTCTCTCCCCCAACCCTGTGGGGTGAATTGGGGTGAAGATCCTGGTGGATCTCCTGGAGAAGGACTAGGCTTACACCAAAGTGTAAGCACGGAGTGATGCGGATGAGGGCTGGTGTCTGCTGGCAAAATCAGTGTTGCAAGTGGCATGTTTGAGTGGTACCACCCTGCCACAGCAACCAGGGCAAAAAAAACCCCACCGAGGTACAAAAGCTGCCCTTCCCTTTCTACCCCCCTCCCCTGCAGCCAAACCATCCTCAGGCCTTCCTCCTCCTCCTCCTCCCTCAAACCTAGCGCCACTTCCCATTCCAGTAACACTGCCCCGGTCATTATCCCACCGGCATGCAGGGGATGCTTAGCGGGGGGTCCCAGCTGGATGGAGCCCACCCCAGCCCTATCCTCAGCAGGCCAGCACCAGGCCAGTGGGTCAGGGTGACTCATTTGGCAGACAGCTCCTCCGTGAGCTCGCCCGCAATTGCAACACCGTGGGGATATTAAACCCAGCCAGCAGCCGAGCCCGGCATCCACGCAGCTTCCTAACACGCCCCTGGGGTTGCTATCAACATCCCTGTTGTTCTTAGCAATCGCATCCATCATTTATCATCCCGGTTTACAACAGAGGCCCAGGGGCTGGGAGATGGGGTGTAACCGCGCGGGACGCGATTGCAACGCTCTCCGAAAAGGGTCTTTGGGGCACGCCGGGTTGCAGCCACCCCACCGTGTGCTGCTCCTCCTGCCTGCCTGGTGCTGCTCCAGCTTCCAAAGCAAGGCAGAGCTGATGCAGGCAGCAAGCAGAGCATGTACCATCGTCTCTGTAAGCTGATTGAAATCAGAGAATCAAAGAATCATGGAATGGTCTGGGTTGGAAGGGACACCCCAAGGATCACAGAGCTCCAACCCCCTGCCACAGGCAGGGACACCAACCTCAGGCCTGGAGCTACACAAGGTTGCCCAGGGCCCCATCCAACCTGGCCTGGAACACCTCCAGGGACGGGGCATCCACCCCCTCTCTGGGCAGCCTGTTTCAGCATCTCACCACTCTCTCTGTACAGAACTTTCCCCTAAAATCTAATCTAACCCTTCCCACCTTCAGCTTTAATCCATCCCCCTTGTCCTGCCAGTGTCTGCCCTTCATCCTTTCATTCAACTGGGGTGATTCTCTTGCTTAAACGAACCCTGATGCTTCTCTGCTGGGGACCCAAGAGACAAGGGGCAGCAGAAAAACCCTTTAGCTCTGTTTCTTGGCAAGCCAGCCCACCTCAATTCCCAAATCCATCACTTGTACCAACACTGTGGCAAAGCCACATCTCACACACACCTCTGGAGCCGGCATCCTACATCCCAATCCCCCCATCCATCCCCTCTGCCTCTGTAACATCTGAAGCATTTAAAAGAAAGGAAAAAAACCCTCCTTTTTTCCCCCAACAGAAGTGTTTGGAGTGAAGTTTCCAAACCATCTAGGTGTCATCACGGCCTCCGCCTCGCTGGCTCAGGACCCCTCACCTAGATCATTAGGGAAAGGTGCAGATAGGCAGAGCGTGCGTGCCAGCAACGCCTAAGCCAGGCAGGTATCCATCTCTCACTGGAAATCCACCCAGTGCAGCCTCCCTCTTTTGAAATGGGATGTTCTGGCACTGGAGACACAGGAACCTCCTGAAGGTCTCCGGAGCGTGTGGATCCTGGACGGTCCATGTTATTAAGTGTTTTGTCCCTGCTGCTTTCGAGCTCCTAGATTAAAAAAAAACCCCTCTTGCAAAGAGCCAAACAGCAAGGTGATTTATGTTTATTTTGCTTACTTAATAACCCTACAGCACATCCTTCCCTGGGGCATTAGGGTGTATCAGACAGGCATTAATTTAAATTACAACTGTGCCTGATATTTATTTTTTAATATATTTTTATGGTAGCCTTCCCCACTTATAGCCAGCTAGGAAAAAAAAAAGCCAAGCCACACCAAGAAGCTGTAATCACCAAGTAATAATCCTACAAGGAAGCAAGAGGGGTAAATCGTGGGTGATGCTGACCCTGGGAAACCTGGAAAGGTTCTTCAGAGCCGTGGGAGCGGTGACATCCCAGCATGGCCACCCAGTCCTGCTCCGACCTGGGCAGAGTGGTGCTTCCCTTGGGGATCTGGGGGTGGCAATGGGACCCCCTTGAGATGCTTCTGTTCACTGGGGACTCGCAGTGAGCTTTCCAGGGACTCTTAACAAGCTTTGGTTGGTTATTTTTTGTTTTGAAGAGGCTGCGCAGCACATGAGTGTGGGGTTGTGCAGCCCATCAGTGTGGGGTTGTGTAGCACATCACTGCGGGGTTGTGTAGCACATCACTGTGGGGTTGTGCAGCACACCAGTGTGGGATTGTGTAGCACACCAGTGGAGTTGTGTAGCACACCAGTGTGGGGTTGTGCAGCCCATCAGTGTGGGGTTGTGTAGCCTATCAGTGTGGGGTTGTGCAGCACACCAGTGTGGCATTGTGCAGCACACCAGTGTGGAGTTGTGTATCACACCAGTGTGGGGTTGTGTAGCCCATCACTGTGGGGTTGTGCAGCTCCATCTATCTATTTGGTGGGTGCTGCCTTCTGAGAAACAGCAGCCTGGCATGATGCTGGTATCAAACCCATCCAGTTTGGGTGCCTGTAGCAGCATCACCCCACAAACAGGCAGACCCACCGGCTGGACCATGAGTCACCGGAGCCTGCTGAGAGGAGCAGGAGGTTCTGGAGCAGCGGATTAATCTCCTGTCATTTGCACACATGAAAAGCAAAGCAGCTGGGCAGTTAAGAGCTGGGGGGCAAGTTAGGCTGGAGGCATGGGGTACCTGTGTTTTGGTGGTGGTGAGATGCTGGGGGTCACTTCTGCCTCGGGTCTAGGGTCACCTGTGCCATGGCTCCAGCTGAGCCAGGGGAGTGAAACTGGCTCTGAGCAACAGCCAAGGGCCCTGACTCATCCCAAGGATCCGGGAACTGCGGCTATGGGGAAGCACCAGGAGGTTGAGGATTACATCTGGGCTTGGGAAAGCTGGTCTGGTTCCAGTGGGAAGGGGAAATTTCTCTGGATTTAGGGCTCGATGGGATCCAGTACCGAGTCTGGGTGCTGGTGCTCTGGTGGGCTTTGGTGTGGGTTTATCTGTGGCCCTGGGGATGCAACCCTCCATCTCCTCTCCACAGCAAGGGTCTCCCAGGTCAGGGCTGGGACATGGAGACAAAGCAGGAGAGGGCTCAAGTACCCCTGGGACATGCTGGAGAGTGACAAGAGGGGTGCAGGCAGCTGCATCCCTGGGGCTGGACAGCCAAAACTGTATGTGTGAGGTGCCAGGACATTGGCAATCTGCACTTCCCCAGCTTCCCTCCCGATCCATCACCCAGCAGGCACGGCGGATGGGGCTGGCAGTGTGGTACCGGCTGGGTTCTGCATACCAAACCCAGCAGCCTGGTGAAAGCCAAACTGCTGCATTTCCAGGGCAGAAAGGCAGGGAAGGGGTTCTGGTTTCCTCCAAAGTGTGTGGGTGCACAGGTGGATTTGGGTGCACAGGGCTGACCGGTGATGTCAGGAAGCATCCTTGCCCTTGTGTGTGCATGGAGGCTGTGAGCACATGGAGGATCTTCCCACCTTCCCAAAGCTAAGTCATTCCTTGCCTTGGGAATCTGCTGTAAAAACAATGGTCTGAGTGATACAGCAGCCAGGAGAGACCCTTCCCCACCGTTCCCTTCATCCTCCTGGCATCGCAGGGACCTCCCCAGCTGTCAGTGACATCCCCACCTCGGTGGGGTTTTCTTCCACCAAGCTCCTTCCACATCTTTCTCTCCAATTTTTCCCTCTTTCTACTAATCCCTTTCCTGACAGAGGGAACACAAGGTGGAGGCTCCAAGCTTTCATTCAGCGACACCACGACGTTGGCGTAACGGGATGTGACATTTATAGTAGGAAAAGGGACCTGACAGTCTCCTTTGGGCACGAAACCCCAGCTTGATGGTGATGGGAAGAGCAAGGGTGGTCTGGAGCCGTGCCATAAGGGAGAGGGGTTGGTGTGGCGTGGGCGAGCCGAGGCGGTTCAGGACCATCCCATACCCTGGCACGGGGATCGGTGTGGAAGAGAGCTCAAATGCAAATGGGCAGCTGAGCTGGGAAACGCTGGAGTTTGGGAGCTTGCCGGGCCCTGCCCTGCTCTCTCCCAGCCTCCCTCTGTGCTGAAGTAATTGGAGGGAGAGTTTCTCTTGGACCAGGGTTGGTTTTTGTTTTTTCCTCACATGCTTTTTGTTGGAAAGCAGGATGAGCCCAAACATCTCTGGGAGCTGGGGTAGGAGTGATCCTCACTGCTGGTGCTGGCTTTGGTGGAGAGGAGGGAATCCCAAAGCGTGTGCCTTCCCCTGTGAGGACACGGCGGAACAGATCCGCATCCCGCTGCTATCAGCATCTTATTCCTTTATTCCACGTTCAAGCCTCTGTTCTGCTTGCAGGAGGCTGGATTGCCATCCCAGCAGCTCTGCCCTTCCCGGGATGCTCCCAAGAGCCAATTCAGAAATCCTGACCTCATTAGAAAGATCACAGAAAGAGAGAATAAGAAATCTGGGCTCCTGGCTGTGCCGGCTTTGAAGCCGCCTTCCCCCCCACCCCCCACCCCCCATCAAGCCAGCGTGCTGTAAGCAAGCAGCGCAGGAGGAGCCCTGTTTGTTTGAGGATTAACTTCCCCACTCAGCTAATTGTTGGTTAATCATATCAGCGAGATGCCTGCCCAGCATCTCAGCTGCTGCCCCGTGGGATGTGGCCCCCAGCACCTGGATAAATCCCACAGGGTCCCAGTCTGAGACTGGGATGGGGTACGTTCCCATCAAGGCAGCAGCAGCAGCAGCCCAGCCCCTCTCTGCTGCACAGCCCTGGGTCCCATCCGTCATCTGTTTGTCCTGGTCCCCTGCCAGCGATTGTGCCGATTCCCACACCCACTTTCCATAACCCTCCGTCCTCGCCCGGGCGAATCACTGGCTCGCTCGCCACCCATCCCTTTCCCCTCCCCTCCGATGGGATCAGACACGTTCTGGAGAGAAGGGGAAGAAAGGAAAGGAAGAGAGAAAGAAAGAAAGGGGGAAAAAAGAAAGAAAAAGAAAAAAAGATCAAGAGGAAAACAAAATCTGACTCACTGCCTCCTTAATTTATTTGTATTTAGTTATTCACCCCCGCCCTACGCTGCGACGTGCAGCAGGCAACACCGAGGGCTGGCTACGATCTCCCAGACAGCTTTGGTGTCCAGCACAGCAAAGGGGTGTCAGACACAGGGGGGGAAAGAATTTTCTCCCCTCTTGGCCAAGGAAAAGAGCATGGAGAGGAGCTCTTGGCACAGAAATGGTGTGGTATAGATTTTTTTAAGGGCTGTCCAGGTCTCTGTGCAAGCATCCCATCAGCATCTTGTGCCCCCACCAGCATCCAACACCACACAGCACGGACCGGAGGGTGGAAATATCTAATTCTACCTCCTACACTTGTGTCCTCGGCAGGGGAAAGAGAGAAAGAGAAGATAAAAGGCTGGGAAGCTCAAATGGTGTCATTAGGAACTATTAATGCTCTCATAAAAGGGCATTAATAAACACGGCAGCTCATCAGCGTCCATTAGCTCCGCTCGTGGCAGGGATCTTCGCCGGCCACCGGCACGTGATGCTCCCCTCACTGGCATTTCAGCCAAGGGGGGACAGGCTGGAGGTGGTGGTGGAGGGGGGGGGTATTATCCCTTCTTGCAAACCATTGCCCCCACACTAGGAAAAACCCGCTGCCTGGCTGCAGGGCCGTGGGGAGGGCAAGCTCAATGAAGCCCACACCATCCCCTCCTGCATCTTGTGCCCATTGTGAGTTTGCTTCTCCACCTTCAGAATTGCTGTTTACTATTTAAAAAGTAAGATAAAATGATAATAATAAAAAATAAAGGCAGGGTTTAGCACTCATCCCTACTTTCTCCCTCCCGCCCTCTTCCTGTTCTTGCCTCTTAAAAGGAGCTTTATCCTTTGACTCTCCCATCCCCGGGGCTAGCCAGAACCCACTGCATCTCAGGGCGAGCAGGCAACCCACATCAGCAGGCAGGAAAACAGGGAGGAGGAGGCAGGGCCTCTCCCGATAAGCCCATGGCAAAGCCAGGAATAGCAAGCGAGGTCCCCGCACGGGAGCAGCCCTGCCCAGAGCAGTCCCTGCCTTTGAAGAGCGGGGTCTGGCAGCCGGCCCGGCCGCAAAGCGAGCTGGAGATGTGCCTTGAGCTTCCTCCTCCAACCTGGCCCCGCGGCCCAGACTGGCACATCTGGGGGAACGGGCACAGCTTGAAGGGGATGGGCACATCTGGATGGGCACATCTGGATGGCGGAGGCATTCGCGTGCCTGGGCAAGAGCGGTGGATGAGCATCTGGGCAGCGGAGCGGGCGTGAAGCATCCAGGCACAGCTGGGTAAGGAGAGGCAGGGAGAGAGCAGCCAGCACAGCCTCGAGTCCCCCTCCACCTTCCCTCCCCCCCTGTGAACCAAGACATCCAAAACTCCCAGTCACTGCCCAAACCCTTAGTCATCACCTCCCTGCCATGGGGATATTGCCAGCTCCAGGTGTTTAAGGTGGCGAGCCAGCACAGGGGAGCTGATAACCAAGGGACCAGAGCAGGGGATTTAGCTTCCTGGTGACCTTTGCTGTGCCACAGGCAGCTGGAGGGATGCTGTCACCAGCTGTGACTCAGTGCAAAGCAGGTTTCTACCTGGAGAAAGCAAAGCTTTGATCCCCAAGAGCCAGGGATCCGACCATGTTCCCCGCACGCACTTTTGCTTGTAGTTATCTGATGCCTCTCTCTTTTTTTGGGGTAATAACTCCCAGGGCAGGTTGGGACGGAGGAGCCCTGGCAGCAGCCTGTGTGTGGGCAGGACTGGAATAACGGGTGCCGTAGGAGAGGATTTACAAGTGCTGGCGGCGGCGTTGGTGGGAGGTGGGACCCGGTCAGGGGTGAGGTGGTGGTTTGCGTGGGGCCAAGAGCCATCCAAAGCTCCTGCCGCTGCTCCCCTGACATTAATCTAGTCCCCAAAGGATGCTCAGCAAAGTCCCCCTCCTCCAGGGAAGCATCCCAGGCCAGGGATGGAGAGCCAAGCCTGCTGGGAGGTGAGGTTCTGTCCCAGGCAGGAGTTTCGGTTGCGAGCAAAACCGAACACCGGTGTAAATCACTGCAGTCCTCTGCTCTCAGCCCCTTCCCACCCACCATGGCTCACCCCTCCCAAATACCAGTGGCACCAAGGCTTTTAATGGGGCTATTACAGTTTTCCCGGCATTCCATAGCCTGGACCACAGGTCCAGAGTACCAGGTGACTGATGTCATGTCATGTGGAGGTGACAGCACGGTGACAGCACCACCTGTGTGCTGGAGCACTGTGCATCGAACCTCTAAACCCCAAATAACCCAACCCCCCCACATCCCCAGTGTGCTTCTTCCCACCCAACATTCCTGGGGAAGGGATTTGCTCCCTAATGACCTTTGCAAGGACAACACCCAAAATGTAGGAAACCAAGTCCCTGGGGAGAAGAAGATGCAGGTGAGGGGCATGGGGAGGGGGGACAGGAGGGGTCCATCTACCCACAGCCTTCTGGGGGGTCTCAGTAGCATCTCACCCCCACTTCTTGCCCTTTCAGGGTGCGGATCTGAAGACTGGGGACATCAAAGGGAACGTGCTGACAGGTGAGTGCAGATCCCAACGGGGAACAGGGTGTCCTACAGCCCAGGCTGGGTGCTGGGATGAGGGATGAGCACGCCAGGGTGCAGGGGAGGGATGTGAGGGGGTTCCTGCAGGGCACAGCTGGGTGCTGTGTGAAATAGGAGCTGCTTTTTCTCCTCTTTTTCTAGAGGCAAAAAGTGGTTAAAAAAAAACTCCCCAGAGGTTGGAATTGCTCCAAACTGGTGTGAAAGGGGGGGGCTGGGAAATAAAACACCAGATAAAATCCCAACAACTTCAGAGGTGCTGCACAAACACAGACTTCTGGTTCAAAATGGGCCAGATGCAGTTTACACCTCAAAGGAGAAGGGGAGAGGGGTCAGGGGAGGTGACCAAATCCCAGAGGAGCTTCAGCCTCTTGGCATCACGTGCACGATGAAGGATGAAGGGTGGTGGGTGGGGGTCCTTGGTAATGTCTCTCTCCTGGGGGTGCACCTATGTCCCAAGCCAGGCCCCACATCTGGGCAGCTGTGCGCTGCTGGCTTCCAGTTTGGCTGGGTTAAGGGCACAGTGTGTGCTTGGGGAGGTGCCCACCAGCAAGGTGATCTGCAGCAAGGTGAAGGGACAATCCCAGACTCCCTGCACCCAGAAACCCCTTCCTTTTGGCCACGGGAGCATCCTCCCCCAGCATAGCTGGGTGTGGAAGGACTTCAAAAGCCCCAGCAGTGTGCCAGGCACCCCAGACCCCTGTGAGGCAGCTGGGAGGGTGAGGAATACTGGGGGTCTCAGGTTTATGCCCCCCCCCCAGCAGGTCTCTCTATGGCCCTGCCCAGTGCAGGATGCACCCAGTATGAGGCAGGGGAGGATGGGGAGGGGACATGGCAGGGATGGTGCAGGGATGGGCAGGGTGATGGAGGAGAGGTCGAGGTGCTCCGCACGGAGGCGAGGAGCACCCTGGGGCTCTGAAGTTGAAAGAGGAGGAGGAGGAGGAGAGGGCGGTGGCTGGCGCAGCGGGAGGTTGGGGGTAGGTTATTCCAGGAGAGGGAAAACAGGAGCTGCCCCCCCCCCGGGCATATGAGGGGGATCCAGGCAGTGATAAGGGCGGCGGTGGGTTTTGGGGTGTACCATGGCTGCTCTTGTCCATCAAACACCTGAGCCCCAGGTGTGCTAAGGGGCTTTGGCACAAGATGCTGGGTGGGAGAGCGGATCCCAGCCTGGAGCACAGAGTCGTGGTGGGATGCTGGGCCTGCTTGGCGGGATGCTCAGCCGTTATCTTTTGCATCCCCAGAATACATCCGGCCCACGCCCCCGCCCCGCAGCGGGTACCACCGCTACCAGCTCCGCCTGTACGAGCAGCCGGCTCACCAGATCATCTTCCTGAGCCCTGAGGAGCGGGTATCCCTAGGTAAGGAGCAGTCCTGCCCTTGCCCCAGGCCCATGCCCATGCTGTGCCCTGAGGGGCTTTCCTGGGGGTACAGATAATGCCAGAAGTGAGGGGCTGGGGATGCTTATTCAATGCAAAGGGACTTCAAATCCTCACACGGGACGTGGCAGGAGTGGGAAATCCTTGCAAGGCAGCCAAACCCCTTAGAAACTGCCTGGCTAGTGGGATGGGGAGTGGGGAGAGGTCTCACTGGCTGGGAAATCAGGCTGAGTTCTCACTGGCACATCCCCCCCCACCCCAAGCCCAGGGAGTTGCATCACTGCCACCTCGGAGCCCGAAGATAAGGATCGAGAAGTGGAGATGGTTTAAACAAGGGATTGCTCAAACCAGGCTGACACAACACCCGACAACTCCCAACTCCCCTCCTCCCCGTGTAGTGCAGGGACACAGCTGCTGCCTCCCAAAATCCCTCACAGCAAGGGTGAAGGCAAGCAGCCAAGCCCCTGAAGACATGATGGGACCATCCCCACTGCTTCATCCCCCAGGGGATGTGGGGTAGCCCGTAGGACCCCCGGCACAGGCAAGGACCCATCCTGCAAAATCCATAGTGTGGATTCCCTCCCTGGCTGGTGCTGGCTCAGCCTGGGATGAAGCGGGGGGCGCTGCAGCTCCTGTGGCCTCAGAAAGAGAAATTCCCAAACTTTCCCAGCTGGGACCACAGGAGAACAGCCCGATGGGCAGGTCAGGTCGGTGAGTCTGGCCTGACTCATCCCTGCGTGGTGTGAACCCAAGCTGTGCATCCTGGGGAAGGGCGGGCAGCAGCGGGGTGCCTCTGGGGAGGGGATCACCATCCCCAGACCCCCATACAGGGAGACACCCCAAAACCTGCCCAGTGCAGGGCTGTGATGCTTGTCCTGTGGCCAGGGCTGGCTGCTGCTCTGCTGCAAGGCTCTCTGCGGGTTGTTTCTGCCCGTCGGTTTGCTTTCTGGCTCATTAGCTCTGCTTCTTAATGACATGTGTTGAAGTCACCCCCCTCCCTTGCCCATAGAGTGGGGCACTTCCCCAGCCCCTCATCCCAGGCACGGACAGAGGAGGGGGCTCCAGTGCTGCCACCCATGACCACACACCCACATCCCCATCGCAGCACCCCAGGGCTGGGAAGTGAGGCTGGGACACCCCCAAAAACCTTCTTCCAGACAGAGAATGTGCAGCTCCATCCCCCTAATCTCATACAAAAAGGGGTTCAACCACCACACCCATGTGTCCTGCCCACCCCTATCCTCCCCCCCCCCCAGCCCCCAAGGCCGTCTCCATCCCATCCTCAAGTTTCTCAGCCCTTCCCAGGCTTCCTGGGAAAGACCCATGAAAACAGCAGCGGATATTTTCTCTGCAGCATCCGATGCCTGAGCATCACCCTTGGTCAGGCAGCTGCTATCAGCGGGGGCTGTTGTTTAACTACTTGGCTGAAGGGTATTTTTAACCATTTCACTGCTGCATCATGGATTTTCCCAGCCCAGTGGGTGCTGCTGGTGCTGCTCCCCCACCCCAACAGCCCACCTCTTTCATTCCCAAGGCACCCAGTGAGCAGGGTAGGATCCCTAAAAGAAGCCAAGAAAGGATCAGATTTTGGTGCCTCAGAAGGGTTTTAAACAACCCCATCCCTACGTACCATGGTGGGGTGAACACTGCCCAAGCTGCTGGTGCATCCCACCCTGCGTGGCTGAGTGCTGGGGTCTGTCCCTGAGGTGCAAAGAGAGGAGCAAGCACTTTTCACTGCAGGAACAAGGGGAGCCAGACTCTCACCCCAGCATTTTGCAAGTGAGAAACTTGTCCATCTCTTCCATGGCTCTGGCTTGCTCCTCTCCTCCCGTGCTGCAGGTTCTCCTGGAGATGCTGGCAGCCTCACTCAGCGTTTTCCATCTTGCTTTGCCTTAATCCAAGCCTTTTCCAGTCCCTTTTATTTCATCCTACATCTGGTGCCAGCGATACCTCCATCTCACCAAGGACAGTGGTGCCTGTCAGCACCTGGAGAGGGAGAGATGTCCTGGCTAGAGCAACCGGTGGGTGCAGGGAGCAGCTCTGGCCTGTCCCAGCCTCCAAATTCATCCAGTGCCACATCACCAGCACTGTGCCATGCATCCATCCCTTGGGCACCTTGTCCCCTGGTAAAGCCCACCTGGGGACAGCACCAACAACACCCCACAGGAGCGTTTCTTTGGCCACGCAGCTCACAGAAGAAACTCCCTCCTTCCCCATGCAGAGCCACTGGGATGCACTTTGGGGATCGATCCAGGATAGGTTTGGGGCCAAACGAGGCAGAACCAGGTTTGGCAGCATGTGCCAGGAGGGATGGCAGGAGCTCAGTGATGGAGCCAAGGGGCTGGAGCCTCCAGGAGAGGGCACTAAACCAGGACCTGCCCGCACCACCGCGTCCCTGCTCCTTCCAAAAGAGCTGATTCATGCCAATCCATGGAAAATCAGGACGCAGAGGGCAACAGCGAGTACGGGTGATAGATAAACCCCTGCTGCTTCTCCCCTCCCACCCTCACCTGGTTTTGCAACGCCTGGAGCTCAAAGGGAGCGAGGACAGCTCCGTGGTGGCTCGGGTGGGGATGCGCCGCTTGGGATGGCACCAGTGGGTGTGGGATGGGTGCCATGCCCAAGGGCACACAGACCAGCAGTGGCAGAGCTAGAGGAAAAGGGGTGGGGGGGGGCTGTAGAACCCCACTGTGTGTCCCCCAGCTGCCGCTCCCTGCAGTGATGGTGAAATACTTGTTTACAGCAGAGGTGTTTCTCCGGGGCGGCTCTTGAGCAAAGCGACTTGTTCCATCAGGAGAAAAAAAAACCCACGAACTCATCCCTCTCCACGAGCAGTTCTGATCCCTCCCTGCACTGGCTGGCTGTCCCACTGTGTGACTCCAGGGGAATAACCCTCTTTGAGCCTCAGTTTCTCCACCAGAGCTGGATCCACTTCACATTTTTGGCTGTGCTGCAGCTTTACAGCTCAATTGTCACCGGGCACGGGCTCTGTCCACACTCAGGACTGAAGATGGAAAACCTTGGGAGCACTGGGACAGGCTGCCCAGGGGGGTGTGGAGTCTCCATCTCTGGAGAGATTCCAGCCCCATCTTGATGCTTATCTGTGTGCCCTGTCCTAGGGACCCTGCTTTGGCAGGGGGGTTGGACCCGATGAGCTCTGGAGGTCCCTCCCAACCCCTACAATCCTGTGAGCCTGTGGGTGTCCCCAAAGCCATATGGGTACTGTTAAGGGGTGCAAAACCCTTTCCTCCCTGCTTGCCTCCGCTTCCCTCCCAGAGCAGGAGGGTTACAAGCTGTGTTTGTATTCTGACGAGATGGGAGATAATAGTTCTGTGGTCTGTAAAAATGTCACAGCCGCCCGGCGCATCCCGGGTGGCTGGCGCCAGCTGTGAGCTCACAGTCAGGTTGTTGGCCTCTGCTACCTGCTGTGGTAGGGAAACTCCCTCGGATGGGGGAATTCAGGCAGCCAGTGAACCCCAACCCCACAGCTAGGGAGGGGTTCACAGTGATGCCAGGGACTGTTGGGTCCATCTGTGGCCCGCGGGAGGATGGAATCTGTTTGTTTTCCACCTCCTTCCCCTTTCCTTGTGGGGGAATTTTAATTAGCACAAGGTCTTGAGGCTTAATTGCAGCTGCCCAGTGATGTCATGTCTCACTCTGCTTCCATCCCACTGTACCACGGTGCTGGATGCCCACCAGCTCCAGTGAACATAGGGAGATGCTACCCAGCATTCCCAAACCTCCTCCTGCCCTGGAAAAACATTCTTACAACTGGAAATGGGAGTTTTTCCTCCCAGAAACGTTGCCTCTGGGAAATGTGAAGTTCTTTGGGAATCAGGGATAAGGGATGAGCCCAGCTGGGAGCCCTCCCAGTGTCTCCATCCCTCCCCAGCTCCAGCTTCGAATCAGGGCTGCAGCATTGACTCATGAGCCGACCTCGTGCACCTCCGATCCACCCAGCTGGAAAATCGGGTCGGACCAGGCTCTGGCCAGGAGGGAAAGGCTGTGGCTGGGATGGGAAGCAGTGAAGGGCTGTGGGGAGCACACGGTCCTGCCTGAAATCCCCAGGTGTCGGTTAATGGTGACCAAAGCAGGCGGCAGCCTCCCGCCTACCTCTGCTGGGACATCATTAATCTTGGCAGAAAAGCATCAGGGCTCCTATCAGAGAGGATGGCCACGCTGATGAGGCTGATAAATTACAGCCAGCAACATGCCCCCAGCGCTGCAGGGCTGTGGGGGAGAGGGGGAGCAGTCATTTGGGAAAGGGGGGCAGGGCCGTGAAACAGCCCCATCACCCACAGGACCCCAAGCTCTCCAAGCTCAGTGGCTGCTTCGTGCCTCAGTTTCCCCACCCAGAGCTCTGGGATCAGGCAGCTGCCACACGTGTGGGTGTCAGCGGGCGCTCCTCTTCCTCTGGCGGCTGTTCAGATAAGGGTCAAGCAGGATGATATAATCCTCCGGGAAATGAGCTTGAAAATGGACCAAGCCACAGATGAAATGTCTGATTGTTCCATGGGGGAGAGGTGACAGCAGCACCCTGACCTCAACCCCACAGCCAGCCCCCCACTTCCCCAGCTCCCCTCCCAGCTCCATGATCCTGGTGACTCATGATTCAGGATGTTTTGCAGCGGGACATCACCCTTGGGGTGCAGGAAGGCACCCAATTTAGGGGATGCACCCAAGGGCTTGGATTTGGGATGCAGAGCCCTACTAGACCTGGTAGCATCATCCCCTTTTTGCTATGCTTGGGGCTTTCCTTGTGGCTGGACCTGGCTTCCCCAGAGGGACGGGCACAACCGGTGCCATGGCAGGTAGGAAAGTAGGTCAGGAAAAACCCCGGCCCCACGCACGGCACTGAGAGCCTGGGCTGGTGCTACAGCCCTGCAGCAGCTCTGCCTCCCCCCAGCTCCTTTCATCCCCTCCTCCCCGGGGGCTTCCCCAACATCAATGACAGCTCCCTGCACCCCTGGGAGTCGGGGGGGGGGGTGCTGCCATGTCTCGCTCTCACCCCAATCCCGAGGGACACCGGCCGCTCTCCCCATGGGGGTTTCAGAGTGCTTTGAAACCCAGAGGATGAAAGGCACCCGCTGAAGGGCTGTGGGTGCAGAGGGAGCATCCCCCCTCCTGAGACCCCTTCCCCTGGCACCACACTCACTGGAACCCCTGGAGCTGGGATGGGGGGCAGGGGATGGATTGGGATCCCAAAGCATGCCGCTGTCCCTCTTTGCTGGGGGTGTTACCAGGGATGGAGGTGTCTGTGGCACGTGCTGGGGCTCGGTGACCAGGGATCACAGCCATTGCCTGGCTCAACAGCAACACCCAAAGCCCCCTCAGGCTCCTGCACAGGGGTGTCTCCCCCCACTTTGGACTCAGGCTGCAGTGATGAGCCAGAGCCACT
Source organism: Laterallus jamaicensis coturniculus (assembly GCA_022605575.1). Classification (NCBI taxonomy): domain Eukaryota; kingdom Metazoa; phylum Chordata; class Aves; order Gruiformes; family Rallidae; genus Laterallus; species Laterallus jamaicensis. The sequence goes on along the minus strand of JAKCOX010000049.1, from coordinate 3,513,685 downwards.
GGAAATGTGTCTGTGTGCCCCAGCTAGCAGTGACCCCAGTGTGGCAAGGTGGGACTATCCCTGCCCTCAGCTTCATTGGAGGCCTCAGAGGTGGCAGTGACAATGTGTGGACATCTGGGGTCCCCCCTCTTGGGGCAATGCAGCCACATCTTCCACCATCTCCCCCCAGAGGGAATGTTGGGGTGCAGGGTCCAGTCAGAGCATCCTGGGTACCTCCTTCCCAGGCACCGGACCACCTCCCACCCACAACGTCTTGCATCTCTGGGGGGGGTGTTCAGGGTATGGTGCCTGCACCAGCACCATCTGCGGGGCCCATCAGGGGCTTTTCAGTTGTGGGGTGACTTTTGGCAGGACCTGACTCAGTGCCTGGGGTGGGGGGAGATGGGCTCTGCACAGGGGTGATGCAGCAGCTCGGGTTTGGCTCAGCACTTTTGCAAGAGTGAAGGGGCCGGTTTCACTCCAGTCGGGGCTGAGATGTGAGGGCTGATAAGGGCTGCCAGTCTGCAGCCTGACATTAAAGAGCAGCTCCAGGAAGGGGAGAGGAGGGGAGGATGAGTTTCAGATAAACAACAGGGCCCCTTTCCCCTCTCCAGGCTGTTTCCTATCCAGCATCCAGGGCAGGGACAGAGGTGGCATAGGTCCTGCCTTCCTCCCTGGCTGGGGAGGAGGATGCTCCACCAGCCTCCAGCCAGCCCCACGCTCCCCACTGAACCCTTTCAGGGTGCAGGGGATTTCTGGCCCACGGGGCCATGAGGGAATCCCTCCTGCCCGACGACCTGGGGAGGGTTCCCCTGCTGCCTCCAGCATAAGAAACAATGAGTCTGTCTCCTCCCACAAGCTGCCCCTGGACCTTTGGCATCCTTGGGCATCCTTGGGCATCTTTGGGCATCTGCAGGCAGCAGAAGAGGGGGATTAAGGATGAAGACATCCCCCCCCCCCCTCAGCTCCGACTGTGGAGCAGCAGCTCAGTGCATGCAGATGAGGGGGCTGGGGGATCTCCTGTTATCTGTCTCACATGATGCTGGGGGATTTCCAGGCACCCCGGGGTGGGCTGGTAGGAAGCCGTGGGAAGGTCTGCTCCAAAGGTCAGCATGGGCGGAGGGGAGGCATGAGGAGAGCCAACACCACCTTCCTCCCACCCTGGGGATGCTCTGGGCTGGGGTCCCTGTGGCACACCCCCCCCTCCCTGGGCGGGGGCAGAGCCCGGTGCCTCTCCAGCTGCTGCCGTTTGCAGGATGTGGTCTGCAGCTCCTGGGGCAGAGCAGCAGCCAGTGCATGGCATGCAGCACGCAGCCCCAGCCTGGATCTGGCCCCGGAGCATCCCTGACTGCCTCTGCCTTGCAACCCCCACTCACCCCCTCTTCCTCTGTCCCCAGGCGCCTGGGCGATGGAGAGCTTCGTGGAGCGGTTTCGGCTGGGCTCCCCAGTGGCCTCGACCCAGTTCCTCACCAAATACTACGAGGATTAGTGCCAAGCACCGTGCCCTTCCCCTGCACGGCTGCACCCCTTCCCCACATCGCAGAGCCACCGCCACCCAGACCAGGAGGAGACCACAGGACCCACCGAGGATGCACCCACCCTTCTTCCAGCCCAGATTCCCAGCAGAAACCCCAACCCCTCCACTCCCAAACCCCAGGGACAGGGGGTGTGTTCCTCGTTCCCTCTGAGGTGTCCCAGCTCACCCTGAGTCTCCCAGAAAGGACCCTCTCTTCTCCCCTCACCCCATTTCTGGCATGACCCCCCTGCATGTCCTGCCCACACCTTGGAGGTCTTGAGCTTTAACTCCTTCCAGAATAAACCACGGATGGAGCGCACAGGGCAGCGTAGGCTTCTTGCTGGCAGTGAATTCAGGGTGATGCCAGGCCAGCACCCAAAGAATCCAGGTGTTTTGGGATCCACACCAGCTGCATGGGATGGAGCAGACCCCCTGCAGCTGGAGGGAAGGGGGAACATTGCCAGCAATACCCCTGTGTAGTCAATTATCACCCCAGTGTGGGATCAGGGCTGTGATGCTGGACCAGGGATAGGGGGGAGGGTGGGGGGGGGGTCCCTTGGCAGCTCCAGGGTGGGTGGCAGCGTGGGAACCAGGCACTGACTCCAGCCCTGCCCTGCCTTCACCCTCACCCGCTGCCTCAGTCAGCTTCTCTTGGAAAGCAAAACCAAAATTAAAGCCATAAATCAGAAGAGCTCTGCCTACTGGCCACTTAGCCAGACCTCCCCTTTAATTAGCTCTTTAATTAGGCTTTCATCTAAGTCTTGGTTTTCTCCAAGGCTTGGATTCCCTCTCCTGAGAGTCCACCTCTTGGGTGGCTGTGTCAAAGCCAGGTTTCTCCTACTCATGGCCGGGGCTGCATCCAGCAGCACCTTGAGTAAACCATGAGGTTCAGGACCCCAGGATGCATTTCACAGGCTGGGGAAACTGAGGCACGGGGGAATGACTTGCAGCATGGCAGCAGAGCCAGAGCAGCCATCCCCCAAGGAGGTCTGGCACGGTTCAGAGGGAACAGCGATGCTCCTGTAGCTGCATCTCACCCCTGCATCAGTGCCTGGGTCTCTCCCAGAGTAACCTGCTCCCGATGCAAGAGAGAAAACAGGTCTGTGTCACCCCTTTCCTGCCCCCTGTGCCCAACCTGCCGCCCTCCCCGGCTCCACGGCAGCGAGAGCGGCTTTCACTCCCTGCCGGGGAGCAGTGGGGGGGGCGGAGGGGGGCTGGGGGAGGTTTCAAACACGTCCGGGACTTTCCCTCGAGCAGGAAACGGCTGTTTACCTCGCAGGGGCTGAATCACACCGGCTGCACGCAGGCGTGTGGCGTGGGTCCTGCACAGCTCCACCAGCATCCATCGCATCCCCACCGGGAAGGGTTGAGGGTGATGGGCTGCAAGGTGCAAAGGGTGCAGGGTAAAAGGTCCTAGCTGGCTTTGGGCATATGCTGCAGGGCAAGGAGGGAAGGAGAGCACCCAAAAAGAAAGAAGGAAGCTGGGTAATATACCACAACCCAGGAAAAAACTACAAACCACGCTGCCATTGGTGCTAAAATTAGTGGCAGAGGAAATGACACTTTGAGATGTCATGGAAGTCTGCTAAAGTTGGATTGCTCCTTCTCCTTTTCTATACTTACCCTCTGCTGAGGGTGTAATTGGCCCGTTAGGTTAATGTGGAGGGACTGGTGTAAATGAAAGGTCACGCTTTGTTGACATCCTGCAGTCAAACTATAGTCATCCTTTCCTCCCTGCCTTTAATTCCTTGTGGCTGGGGTGTTTATTTTTGGTGGAGCAGGAGAGAGAAGGTGATGGGATGTTTATCCTTCTAGGAAATGATCATCATCGTTCTTGGGTTTCACTGGAGCTGGAGGTGAGGATGCTGCTTCTGCCTGGTCCGAGTCAGGTGGGTTCTCGCTGGGTGTTGTGAGCCCCAAGTGAGCCTCTTCCCTGTGATGGGGCTGAGGATGGAGGTGGAGTTAGGGAGGGAGATGGGGAAGGAAAGGAGGATGGAGATGGAGATGGAGAAGGAAAGGGAGATGGAGGTGGAGATGGAGGTGGGGATGGAGGTGGGGATGGAGGTGGGGATGGAGGTGGAGATGGAGGTGGAGATGGAGAAGGAAAGGAAGATGGAGGTGGAGATGGAAAGGAAGATGGAGTTGGAGAAGGAAAGGAAGATGGAGGTGGAGATGGAGAAGGAAAGGAAGATGAAGATGGAGAAGGAAAGGAAGATGAAGATGGAGAAGGAAAGGAAGATGGAGGTGGAGACGGAGATGGAGAAGGAAAGGGAGATGGAGATGGAGAAGGAAAGGGAGATGGAGGTGGAGAAGGAAAGGGAGATGGAGGTGGAGAAGGAAAGGGAGATGGAGGTGGAGAAGGAAAGGGAGATGGAGGTGGAGAAGGAAAGGAAGGTGGAGGTGGAGATGGAGAAGGAAAGGAAGGTGGAGGTGGAGGTGGAGAAGGAAAGGAAGATGGAGGTGGAGATGGAGATGGAGATGGAGATGGAAAGGAAGATGGAGGTGGAGACGGAGGTGGAGAAGGAAAGGAAGATGGAGATGGAGAAGGAAAGGAAGATGGAGATGGAGGTGGAGATGGAGGTAGAGATGGAGATGGAGGTGGAGATGGAGGTGGAAGTGGAGAAGGAAAGGAAGATGGAGGTGGAGATGGAAAGGAAGATGGAGTTGGAGAAGGAAAGGAAGATGGAGGTGGAGATGGAGAAGGAAAGGAAGATGAAGATGGAGAAGGAAAGGAAGATGAAGATGGAGAAGGAAAGGAAGATGGAGGTGGAGACGGAGATGGAGAAGGAAAGGGAGATGGAGATGGAGAAGGAAAGGGAGATGGAGGTGGAGAAGGAAAGGGAGATGGAGGTGGAGAAGGAAAGGAAGGTGGAGGTGGAGATGGAGAAGGAAAGGAAGGTGGAGGTGGAGGTGGAGAAGGAAAGGAAGATGGAGGTGGAGATGGAGGATGACGTTTGAGGTGGAGATGAAGGTGAGGATGGGGATGAGTTTGGGAATGGAAGCAGGGATAGGGATATCCCAGAGCATGGGTCTGTCAGTGGGCACGGTGGCAGGATGATGCCCTTCCAGGACTCAGGATGCAGCACCACCAGCCTTGTGCTAGGCACCCAGACACACACTATGCTGCAGACACACAACACAGCAGAAGCACCAGCCAACCCAGAGCCACAAACTCTCACTTGGATGAGCACAAGACATTCACGGTCTTGTGGAAAATATTAATTGTGGTTTCTCTGGTTCACTACTTTTTTTTTTTTTGATAATTTAGAAAAGAAAAGAAAAAAAATACCAACAGAAAAACTAAGAAAAAAAAAGGAGGAAGCCACATACAGACACTTCACACTGGTCCCACCCCCTTTATCTCTCCTTCCATTCGCTCACCATGGGTGCGAGAGCAAGAAAAGAGAAGCTGAGTATCTCACTGACTAAATGCAGAAAGTTCTGCTGCTTCTAAATCAGGTTGTGATGGAAAGGAAATACGTCACATCCCTGGGGAAGTGGCTGGTTTTCAGCAGCCACAACCCCAGTGCCGGGTGCTGCAATGGAACAGCCCAGCCCTGAAATAGCTCCACACTGTTATTGTCATCGATAGTAGTTATTTTTTTGCTTCTCTCTCTGTCTACATGTGTCATTTTTAGCATCCAAAGGAAGTTTTATTTGTTTTTGTTAGCTTGACTTTCCACTGTCGTGGCTTTTTTTTAATTTTTTTTTAATTTTTTTTTCCTTTTTAATTTCATTTGAAGGTCCAGGAAGGGGCCAGGAGAAAATAGAGTGGGGTGAGTTCAAGCACGATGGGTAGCCACAGCACCTCTCTACCTGCATCTTCTGGGCATCCCCACGTGCCAGCACAAGCCTTGCAGAGCCCAAGGGAGATGAAACACTCCAGGCCCATGGGAGCATGTGGTCCCAGGGATTTTTTGGGGTGTAGCAGAAAGATGAACCCTTGTGCTTCCCTGCTCCCAGGATGGTTTGTGGGATGGAGCCAGTTCACCTTTGGGCTCCTTGGGATGAAGCTGTGATGAGGTTTTAGATGCTTCCAGCCCCTTCCTGGTGAAAACTCACCCACTTAAATGGGATGGCCAAGGAAGAGGAAGATTTGGGGGTTAAAATGTAATAGTGAGCTTGTGAAAATCAGATTCTCCTAGTGAGCAACGGTGGCTCCCAGCAGCAGGCTGGGGGTGTTTCTTTCCAAAACTGGGCTGGAGTCCAGAGGAAGCCTGCACTGAATGCGATCCCTAAATCAACAGGGTAATAATTACCTCTTTTTAATGATTATTGAAATAATTACTCGCATGAGAAAAAGTCTCAGCCCCTGTCTCAAGGGGAGGCAACCCTGAGTTCACTTAGGCTGATGAAGAGCAGGAGGAATCTCCCCTCTGGTGGGATCACCCCAGGAAAATGTGGATTTGGGAAGGGGATAGTAAGGCCCAGGGACTGGGAACCAACCCTTGCACCCCCCGTGGACCTCATGGTATGTGGGGATGAGCCAGCTCACTGGGAGCAAAGCGATGCCAGGCGGCAGCATCTCCCCCTCACACAGGTACTTGCACAAGAAGGGATTAGCAGGATCAGCTGATGATGATCTAAGTGCATAACTATATCAACCTGTGAATTAATTAATGATATCTCACACTTCCTAATGGCTCTATCTGCAGATCTTATGCACTCCTCAAGCATTCAGTGAATTAAGCCTTGCTGCACTCCCCCTCCGGGAAATAGGTCAAGATTATTAATCCCCATGTGGGGACGACGTGGGGTAAACAATGCTGCTGGGTTTGGGTGCCAGAGCAGGGGAGTTTCCAGGCAAGGTGAGTCCCAGCATCCCCACAGCACTGTGAAGGGACCAGCTGCAGGGTGGATGATGGGCACCATTGGCAGGATGCTCTGGTGCCCGATGCAGGATGCTCTGGTACCTGATGCAGGATGCTCTGGTGCCTGGTGCTGAGCTCCCAACCCTTCATCCTTGTACTCTGGATACACGAAGCCCCCAGCCCAGGGGTGGGGTCCCCATGTGATGCAGGGCATTCCCAGGCTGGTGTGGGTGGTGGGTGCATGCCCTGAGAGCTCAGCTTCCCCAGCAGCCACAGAGGTGCTGGATGTGGCAGAAACATCCCTGAGCAGTGACCCAGCAGCTGGGCGGGCCCTGGGAGAGGCACCCTGGGCTGTGGCAGGAATTTAGGGCTCCTGAAGTAATAGGGGAAGGCGGGTGAGGCGAGGATGGGGCCACATCTCCACCTCTGCACGCCGTGCCAGCACCCAGAGGGGACCAGCAGGCAGCAAGGGGCACGCCAGCCAGTCCTGCTGTGATGGTTTTTATCAATTAGCAATAATAATTACTTCTTATTGTGCCTCCAGGATGCTGCATGTTGTCAGGGGAGAGTCGTGGGGCTGTCTGGAGGAGCCCAGTCCCCTTTAGCTTGCCTCATCAGGGGGTCCTGACACCCCATCCCATTTGTGGGGGCTGGTGGCCATTCCTTTGGGCTCTTGCAGTGCCCTGGGATGCAAATAGCACCTTTTATTGAGGGCAAGAAGCTGCAATGGCATGAGACACTGCCCTGGGTGCCCAGCCATCCCAGCAGGGATGCTCAGCAGAGGCAGCACTGAGGTTTTGTTTCCTCTTCCACCTCACTGGGTTTGTCCTGGTGGAGTGGGGGCAGTGGGAAGCTCTCAGCCTCACCCTCTGCTCTGCTGGCAGCACGAGCACCCTCAGATGTGGTTTGCCCCAAAACCACTCCTCCTAGAAGAGAAAAAGGAATTAAAACAAGGGCTTGTTGACCCAGTGGTCCTGGACCACTGAGTTTTGCTCCTGCCCAAAAGCAGCCATCCCCCCCTGTCCATGCTGGGGGTGCCTGGTGCTGCCCTGTTTACACCCAGCTGTCTGTGGGGTGAGGCAAATGCCTCTTGGGGTTCACATCCCCAGAGGTGTGGTGGAAAGGTGCTTGGATGGCTGTGTGGCTCAGCCAGCCTCCCCTTGCCTGCACCAGAGGACAGGCTCTCAGCCCGCAGCCCCCCCCCAGCTTGTCCTCACTTGTCTGGAGAGGCTCGACTGGCTTCTCATCCCCTCCTCCTGGCAGCCCTGCGGGTCCTGGGCTCACCCCACATTTCCTCATTGCTAGGAAATGGCTAATTCCCCCCGGGCTGGTTTCAGTGGATGTGCAGATCCCTCACAGCTTCTCCTTGGCCTCTCACCAGTTTCTCCTTCGGTGGTTACAGAGGAGCCCTGCAGCCCTGGGGAGCAGCGCTTTCCCAGGCTGTGCAGCCTTTGGCTTGGGCTAGCTGAGATCTCCATCCCTGCATGGCACAGCATCCTGAGCTGGATCCCCAGCCTCTGCAGGATTCACCCCATACTCTTCTTTTCCAGCCTCTCTGCGAGGTTGAGCCCCTTCTCCCAAGGTCACTATGGGATGCTGTGGGTTCAGAAAGCTGCTCACTGGTGCTGGTTGTGCCATGAGTCCTCTCCCACTGGGGAACTGCTCACGTCTCTGGGGTTGTGTGTCATGGCACAGTTCTGAGCTGAAACACAAGCATCCATTTCCTCTTTTGTTTCTTGGTTTCAGGTTTAAAAAAAAAAGAAACCAACCCAAAAAAAAAAAAAAACCAACCAACAAAACCCAAAAACAATAAACCAACCCCAAATCCTCTGTGGTTTATCTCTCTGCAAATCCCTCACTGGGGCTGCAGCACTTGCCTGGTCCTTCTGTGGTTCCTAACTGGGGCCACGATGCCAAAGATCATGATGCCCATCACATCAGCCCTGGCTCTGCCAGCTCTCTGCCCACCTCTGCCAGTGGTGCCGTGGCTGGAAAGCCCATGGCTCCCAGTGGGGTTGTTCCCTCAGGGTCTCTTTTCACTCCCAACCTGCCCTGTAGTTTTCCTGCTAATCACACTGTCTCCTTATCTGCAGGTCACACTGCCTCAGCACCCCTATTGTTCCCAGGCTGGATAATAACAGGAAAGACCTCTGGGCTTGCAAACTGGGGCCTGGCTTTGGACTTAGATGACCCAGAGGTTTCCCAGCTCCCTGGCGTGCCCCTCACTGCCACAAGCTGAAGTCACCTGCTGACTCCAGGCCCTGGGAGCAGAGGGAAGTTATGGGATGCTCTCAGGGTGGCACAGAGCAGCCAGCACATCCTTGCTGCTGCAGCGCCAGGGTGATGTAAGGAAGGGGACAAAGGTGGTGTAGGGACACTGGGGTGCAGGCAGAGCCCCCCCCCCCCAACCCTTTCTTTCTGCATTTCATGGTGCTGTGGGCACTTCTCCAGCCAGTTCCCAGTGCTGCCACCTTCAGGGACCAGCCCTGGACCACCCAGCACCCCTTTTCCTGCACAGGGTGCCCAGGGCTGCCCCAGGGTGGGTTAGCAGCTCCTCTCTTCTCCAAAGGGTTTTCATACTGCTGCTGCACAAGGCAAGGTTGATATCTCTCTCTCTCTCTTGCCAGAGGGGAAACTGAGGCAGGAAAGGGCTTCCCACAGCCACCCACAGCACTCCTGCAGCACCCCACTGCTTGGCTCCCTCCCACCAGCCACCCTGGGGTTTGGCACAGGGAGATTTGCCCTTTGGGATAGACCCAGCAAAGCAGGGAGCAAGTCCCCTCAGAAGAGGAGGGAGCCATCCAATCTCCTTGGCCATGCATATTTCAGTGCTTCTGCATATTTCCTGAGGTGGAGGGTGTGTAGTTTTCACAGGCAAATCAGGAAAACCTAGGTGAGGCAGGAGACTGCGTTGTGGAAGGACACAGGCCGTGCTGGGAGAGTGTTGGTCCAGGATCAGGAAGGCTGCCCAGCAGTTTCTCCTGGCTGGAGTTCTCTCAGCCAGAGTTTGGCCTGAAATGAGGATTTCCCACACCCAACAGCAAGGGAGAAAGTCTCTCCTCCTCCTTCCTCCTCCTCCTCCTCCAGAAATGACACATTTACCCTGAATCCCATCCCTGCTGGTGCTGAGCATCTCTCTCCCATCCAATCTATAGGTTGCCCAGAGAAGAAATTGCTGCTGATACAGCATCTTCCACATCTGGGCACACAGCTGGTGTTTGCCAGAGGGAGCTGACACCCCCAAAAGAGCCACATCCCGCCCGTGCAGCCCCACAGTTTGCAAACAAAACAGTCCCAGCCCTGAGAAACTGCAGTGGCTTCATCAGATACCTCCCCAACACCCACCTCCGTGGTTGGGGTGGCTGAAAAACTTGGGGTTTATTTGTTCCCCTTCTCCAAGCTGCTCGAGAAGATTTTGTCTTGTTGACCATCCCAGCAGCCACCTACACCTCTGGCCCTGGTACAATCATGCCTGGGGGTAGGTGGTAGGTGACCTTTTAGGCCCCCACCAGCAGCACTCTGTTTACCACTCTGTGACCTTACCAGCTCCAGATCTGCATCTACAGCAAATCCCAGGGGCTGGGGTGGAAGGTCTCTGTGTTGTGGTAGTGTGAGTGCCTTGAGCTTGGTGTCTGAGCATCCCCAGTAACCCAGCATCACCACCACCGGTCCCCAGAGCCTGCAACCCACAGCCAAGCACCGTGAGGGGTCTCCCAGAGCTCCTGAGACACCAAAACAGGCGGTGGGATGGTGATGAGCAGCTCTTCACATCCTTAAGCCTCCAAGGCTTGGCTCTATCCAAGCTCAGCTCAAGGCTCAAGACCACCAGTGAGGCTTAGGCATGATTTTAATGGGAAGGAGCATTCCATTCACCCCACACACAACAGCAAAACCAGGCGTGTTCCCCTCCCTATAAGTACATTTATGCTGCCATTAATCAGGTGAAAAGAAACCCTGAATACTTCCCCTTTTAAAAGCCATGGGGGGTCCCTGGAGAGCTGACCCCTTCACCCCAGCGCAGCCCGGTGCACCTGCAGGGCTCACAACGTGTGAATCACCCTGCAGTGAGCACCCAGAGCCCTGTCACAAGACTGAGAGGAGCGAGGAGAAACCACCCATCAGCTGTCAGCACCCAGAGGGACACGGACATGGACACCCCCCCCCCCTCCCAGGGTGCCTGCAGGGTTTTGGCACACCATGCCCAGGGATGGGTGCGCATCTCCCACTCTCAGCATCACTCAGCCCCCAAAGGGAGGACCAGGAGGTGGGGGTGGGAGGAGCTGGGGGCTCTTGGAGCTTGGATGGGTGGCTGTTAAAGGGAAGGTGCCAGCACTCCCTTGAGGGGGGGGATTATGGACACTTAAATGATGTTAGGGCTCGTCCCAACCTCTGCACAGGCAGATGGGGAGAGCCAGGGTGGGGTGGGGGGGAACAGAGATGGGTGCCAGGGGCAGAGGGGGTTGGGCTCACCCATGCTGCCTGGGTGCCACAGCATTATTCCTCCTGCTACCTCTGGGGCTAACGAGGCAGCTGCTTCAGGGGCCATGCCAGAGGCTTGGTGGATTTTGGGGGCCATGGTGGTGTGGGACACCTCATGGGCTTTGGGGAAAGGACCCAACCTGTCGTGTGAGCCACGCTGGGAAAGCCCTGATGCTTGTGGGTGGGGTTTGCATGGCCCCAGAGGCAGGCATGTGGGGGGGCCAAAATCACAGAATCCTCTTAGGGGCTGGAAGGCACCTCAGGAGCTCATCGAGTCCAACCCCCACATCAGTGAGAGCTCTTGGCTGCAGACTCCATCCAGACCGAGCCAGAACTGAAACCTATTCCGAGCATCCCAGGTGAGAGACTTGTTTTGGGGTTGTTTTGCTCCCTTTGGATAAACTGCTCCGCTCAGGATGCTCCAACCCATTAAGCTGAGCTCTAACTAAGCCAGCCCAACCCCCCCCCATGCCCATTTTCCTGCCAGGATAAGGCTGCCTTGGTTTATTCTGGTTTAAGGCCGTTCCCCATCCATTGGCATCAAACCACTATCAGTAACTGAGCCGGTGTCCGTGTGGGATTAGGCTGTTCTCACAGGCTGGGTTTAGCAGCACACCTCCCTCCTAGCCCAGCGCCTTGTGTAAACCAGGCCCTTATGACTCAGGAGCTTTGAACCAGGCTCAAACCTGGCCGCGAGGGCTTGGGGTGTTATCACTGCACCCACAGCCCCAGCTGCCTGGATTCGGTGGGGAGCAGCTGTGCTCCTGGCAGGGAGCAGGTGCCGCTTCGGTCTCACCAGTTCACGCACCGGTGGCACCGTCACCTGTCTGCCCACGGTGCAGGGGACAGATACACACCAAATGGTGGTACCCAAGGGCAAATGTGGGGCTGGGCTGCCTGGCACCCAATTGGGCTACTGGGCTGCTCTGTCGTGGGACTGGGCTACCTGGCACCCATTGGGCTACTGGGCTGCTCTGTTGTGGGGCTGGGCTACCTGGCACCCATTGGGCTACTGGGCTGCTCTGTTGTGGGGCTGGGCTGCTCTGTTGTGGGACTGGGCTGCCTGGCACCCATTGGGCTACTGGGCTGCTCTGTTGTGGCACTGGGCTACCTGGCACCCAATTGGGCTACCGGGCTGCTGTGTTGTGGGACTGGGCTACCTGGCACCCATTGGGCTACTGGGCTGCTCTGTTGTGGGGCTGGGCTACCTGGCACCCAATTGGGCTACTGGGCTGCTCTGTTGTGGGACTGGGCTGCCTGGCACCCAATTGGGCTACTGGACTGCTCTGTTGTGGCACTGGGCTACCTGGCACCCAATTGGGCTACTGGACTGCTCTGTCGTGGGGCTGGGCTTACTGGCACCCATTGGGCTACTGGGCTGCTCTGTCGTGGGACTGGGCTACCTGGCACCCAATTGGGCTACCAGGCTGCTCCGTCATGGCACGAGGAGCTGGGCCAGTGCCTGCTTGCTCTGGCACAGCAGTTCCCAGCACAAGCCTCACCAGTACGTGCCAATAAGTCCCAGCAAATCCTCACCCCCCCTACTATTAAAGTCTGGAGGAACTGGAGTGGAGTGGTGGGGGTGTTGCTGCACACACACACTTGGCAGCCGAGGAAGGGTGGCTTGGGGTGGTTTTTGGGGGGGAGGAGGGCTATGCTTTGGCTCTGCGTGGGGCTGGCAGTGCCCGTGGGAGTGGGACCCGGGGAGTGGGACCCGGGGAGTGGGACCCGCAGCATCCCCATCACTGCAGGGCTGATGGGGAAAGGAAAAGGGGTGTGGGGGGGGATGTTCTGCGGGACCCCCCTTCTTCGAGTCGGGGCTGCGTTGCCCCAGAGAGTTGGGCAGGACCCTCTCCCCACCCCCCTCCTTTTCAGTTCGGGGCCGTGTTGCCTTGAGGGTGCGGGCGGAGGGTCCCCCCGCCGCCCCGCAGCGCTGCCCGCCCGCCCCGCACCTCCCCAGCGCCGGGGGCGCCGGAACCGGGAGCCAAAGAAGGTAGCGGAGGCGGAGCCGGATCCAGACCTTGTATGGTTCTTCCCCTCGGCCGCCCGCCCGCCGCCCCGCTCCGCCTCTCCCCGCCGCCGCCGCCGCCGCCGCCGCCGCGCTCCCCCGGGCCGCGCCGGGCCACGGGTGGGGCGGGTGGGGGGGTGGGGGGGGTGAGCTGGGTGTGGGTTGTGTCTGGGTGGGGGGTGAGTCTAGAGAGGTGCGATTAGGGGGGGGTGTAAATAAAGGGGGATGCAAAAGAAGAGGGGTGCCCCGCAAAGAGGGCAGGGTGATGGAGGGGGGGGGGTTGCAATGGATGGAAAGGGGTTGTAAAGGATGGAGATGGTCTGGGGGTGATGGGGGGGGGGTGGGATCTGAGTAGGGGGGTATTTAATGAAAGCGGGGGTCTTGAGACTGATGGGCGCCGCTGCAATGGTTGGGGAGGAGGGGGCTGCAGTGAAAATGGATGGGGTGGGGGGGGTGGGGGGCTGAAGTGGAAGGAAGAATCCTGAAGTGGATAAAGCACACAGGGCCACCCACCACCCTGCACTCACCAACAAGCCCCCATGAGGCCTCGCTGCCCCCCCACTCCCCATCCAAGTTCCCCCCCCACCCCTACCCGGCGCACAGCAGAGCATCCCCCAACATCCCAACCCGACAGGCTGCTGGCACCGCAGCATCAAAATCCCTGGGGCCTCGCAGCACAGGCACCCTCCTCCTCAGCGCCCCCACCCCACCCCAACCCCCACCCTCCGCCCCTCCCCGGTTTCCCCCCCCCCCCTCCCTCGCAGCCGGTGCCCGGTCCCCTCCAGCTGCAGCACTCCCGTAGCACGGATTTCACTCCCATTGCCAAGCCGGCCCTGCAGGAATTGGGTAAGTGGAGCTATTGCAACACAGCATTTTTCCATACATTCGCTATATAACTCGGAGGGTTTTAAAGATAGCATCAGTTGGCACACTTAGCACGAAACCACCTAATTACTGACGCCTTGGAAGTGCCAAACTTTTAAAAGGGGGGAGGGAAGGGGGAGGGGGGAGAAGGTGAGGTTAAAAATCAAATCCCAGGCGACCAACAAGTGTTACCTGTTTTAAAGTATTCAAAGCGCTGCTCCCCATGGGACCCGGGGCACGGGGAGGGGGCAGCTCGGTGCAAAGCTCTGTCACCGCTCGCCAGGGAGGGAATTTTAGGCTTCTCTAGCTCTCCAGCGTCTTCCCCGCTGACCCTCTCTATCCCATCAAACTCCGGGCTCTGCCTGGAGCGGTGGCTGCCCCCGCGCATCTCCCATCCCGCTTCTCCTGGGAGCGTCTTCTCTCCTGGGTGTCTTCTCTCACCCCCCCACCCCCACCCCCTTCACTCCATCCCCCTCCCGCATTCTTCCAATGAAGAGGGGGAGGGACAAAATCTCCAGGTCAGAGCCTGTGTCTGAGCATCCCCCGGGGGAGGACGCAGGGACAGACACAACGGGGGCGGGCTGCCCCGCGTCCCGGTTCCTTCCCGGGGGATTAGAACGATCCGAGGAGGGAAGGCTGGACCCGCCGCCGATCCTTCGTAGGGGGGGGGGACACGGCATCGTTCTGCGGGGTGGGGGGTCCAGATGGGGAAGATCCCCTCCCTCCCGGTGCAGGATGCCCGGTGTGGGATGCCCGGTGCGGGATGCCCGGTGTGGGATGCCCGGTGCGGGATGCCCGGTGCGGGATGCCCGGTGTGGGATGCCCGGTGCGGGATGCCCGGTGCGGGATGCCCGGTGAGGGATGCCCTGTGCAGGATGCCCGGTGCGGGATGCCCGGTGCGGGATGCCCGGTGTGGGATGCCCGGTGAGGGATGCCCGGTGAGGGATGCCCGATGCGGGATGCCCGGTGCGGGATGCCCGGTGAGGGATGCCCGGTGCGGGATGCCCGGTGTGGGATGCCCGGTGCAGGATGCCCGGTGCAGGATGCCCGGTGCGGGATGCCCGGTGCGGGATGCTCGGTACCCCCCGGTACCACGTTCGGCCCCCCCCACACACACACCCTCCCCGTGCCCATCCTCTCTCGCGCGCGCCGGCCCCGCTTCCTGCTTTCTAATGTTCCATTGTGCGGAGCTTCCATTGTGACGTCTCGGGCTCGGCTCGGCTTTGTCTGTCCATATATGGGCAGCTACGTCACGGAGCGCTCCCGCCGCCCGGATAAATGGGCTGCGGAGTCCCCGGCGGAGCAGTCGGGCGGCAGCGAGGGAACCTGCGAGCGGAGCCGAGCGCGGGAGGGAGCGGGGAACGGGGAACGGGGAACGGGGAACGGGAGCGAGCGAGCGAACGAGAGAGAGAGAGGAGGGGTTAAATCCTCCCACCCGCTTCTACAACCACATCTGCCAGCCAGATCGCCCCCTCCCCCTCGAGGAAACACCACCAGGGACCCACGGAGGACCGCACCCCCCCACCTCGCGCCCCCTCCTCCGCGGCCACCCCCCCTCCCCCTCCCCCCCACCTCCCCCCACACCCACACCTCCCCCTCCACCTCCACCTCCCCCCCGCCGCCGTCCCCCCCCCCCCCAACCCCGTCCGCCCCCGCCCCAACTTTTTCTCTTGCATGATTTCCCTCGCACGGATTTGCCACTCGGATGTTGTTTCCTCGGGAGCTGAGCTCGGAGCCACGTTGAACCAGCCTTTTCCTCCAGTGCTATGACAGGCAAACTACTGGAGAAGCTGCCGGGGACCATGAACACTTTGATGAACCAATTGCCTGACAATCTGTACCCAGAGGAGATCCCCAACTCTTTGAATATCTTCTCCAGCAGCAGCGACTCGGTGGCTCACTACAACCAGATGGCTGCAGGTAAGGGGAGAAATGGGGGGGGGGGGGGGATGTGGGAAGAAAAATGGGGAGAAGGGAAGGAAGGAAGGTTGAGGAAGGGGGGGGGGGGACCGGTGGGGCGAGGAGGAGGACGCTGTGGGTAGGGGTGTCATGGAGCCTCGGAGGGAAGGGAAGAGCTGGGGCTGGGGAGCGTCGCCCCCCCCCACACCCCCCACCCCCCCCCCCCCCGCACCCACCCACCCCTTTTCTCGCCGTGTCTCCGCGCGATCGCTGCAGGGCTCTGCCGAGCGCTGCTGCCGCCGAGCCGCCGCCGCCGCAGGTACGGGGACGGCGGCCGGGCTCTCCTTAGGGAAGGGGAACACAGGGGCCGGGATAGAACGGCCGGAGCCCCGTAACGCGGAGGGGGGGGGGGGGGCAACCCGCCTGCGCCGGGATCCGCGCGGGTGCGGAGGCACCGCGGACGCGCGTGGCGGTGGCGGCCGCCCCCCCCCACCCCATCCCGCAGCGGCGGCGGCAGCGTGGGCCAACCCCCCCCCCCCCACCACTTCAATCCCTCTTCCCCCCCCCCCATCCCCTCCTCCTCCCCGGGACGCCGCGCCGACTTTCCCGGAGCGCGGGGTTGGGGGCGGGAGGGCGGCGGGTTTGGGGGGGGGGGTTGGGGAAACACGACGGGGACACGGTGGGCACAGGTGAGCGGCGGGGAAGGGGGGGGTGGCAGCCCCGCGTGTCCCCGCTCCCAGCCGGAGCCTCGCCGGGCTAAACCCCCTCCCCCTCGTGTTTCTCCTCGCCCCGGGCTCGGCGCAGGGAAGGCGGCGAGTCGGTAACGGCGTCGGCGGCCGCAGCCGGCTCCGCGGAATGCCCAGCGCTGCCGGGGGCTGGACGGGGAGGAAGGAAGCCTACCTGTAGCCGCAGGTACCTCCTTCCCCCGGCCCCACCTGCGGGGCGGCGGCGGTGGGGTGTGCGTGTGTGTCGTCCCCCCCCCCCAAACCGGGGGTAGCCCGGGTCCGCTCCCCGCGGGGGCTGCGGGGGCTACAGCCCCCGGTCCCGCATCACCGGGACCCTCAGCAGCCGGCGCCGCAGTACGCGGAGAAGGGGGAGAGCAGCGAGGGGTAGGAGGAGGGAGCGGGGTGGCAGAGGAAAAAGGTGGTGGTGGGGGGGGAGGCCGGCGCATCCTCGATCCCCGGTGCATCCCCGGTGCACCCCCCCACCCCCATACCCCCTCCTCCCCGGGGCGGTGCGGCCCTCCCGGCTCACGCTGCCCCGCTTTCTCTCGCACTTTGCAGATAATGTTATGGACATTGGCTTAGCGAACGAAAAGGCCGGTCAGGAACTGTCCTCCTACTCGGGGACTTTTCAACCCGCCCCGGGCAACAAGACTGTCACCTACCTGGGGAAATTCGCTTTCGACTCGCCCTCCAACTGGTGCCAGGACAACATCATCAGCCTGATGAGCGCGGGCATCCTAGGGGTGCCACCGTCCTCGGGCGCTCTCACCAGCACGCAGAGCTCGGCGGGCAGCATGGGGCCTCCGCAGGGCGAGGTGGACCAGATGTACCCCGCGCTGCCGCCCTACTCCTCCTGCAGTGACCTCTACCCAGAGCCCGTCTCTTTCCACGACCCCCAGAGCAACCCTGGCCTCACCTATTCCCCCCAGGATTACCAGGCGGCCAAGCCTGCCTTGGACAGCAACCTCTTCCCCATGATCCCAGACTATAACCTCTACCACCACCCCAACGACATGGGCACCATCACGGAGCACAAACCCTTCCAGAGCTTGGACCCCATCCGCGTCAACCCACCCCCCATCACCCCGCTGGAGACCATCAAGGCCTTCAAGGACAAGCAGATCCACCCAGGTTTTGGGGGGCTGCCACAGCCACCCCTCACCCTCAAGCCTATCCGACCCCGCAAGTATCCCAACCGGCCCAGCAAGACGCCGCTCCACGAGCGGCCCCACGCCTGCCCCGCCGAGGGTTGTGACCGCCGCTTCTCCCGCTCCGACGAGCTCACCCGCCACCTCCGCATCCACACAGGCCACAAGCCCTTCCAGTGCCGCATCTGCATGAGGAGCTTCAGCCGCAGCGACCACCTCACCACCCACATCCGCACCCACACCGGCGAGAAGCCCTTCGCCTGCGAGTTCTGCGGCCGCAAGTTCGCCCGCTCCGACGAGCGCAAGCGGCACGCCAAGATCCACCTCAAGCAGAAGGAGAAGAAGGCCGAGAAGGCTTCGGCTGGGCAGCCCCCCACCGCGCCCCCCACCGCTGCCGCCGCTGCCACCTCACCCCCCGTCGCTCTCGCCCCCGCCGTCACCACGTGCGCTTGAGGGACCACGGGGAGCGGCGCGGTTGGCACCCCTTCTTCCTTCCTTGCCCCCTGCACCACTCCCTGGGAGGGGGGCTCCAGGGTGGCCTTGCCCCCCAGATTCAGGATGTCGTGGGTGGGGGGGGTGTGCTGCGCTGCACGGGTCCATTCTGCCTGCACTTGGATTGACCGGGGGCCAGGCTTCCCGCATCCTTCTGGATCCTGCCTGCACTTGGATCGACAGGACCCGCACTGCCTGGATCCAGGCTGCCTGCACCCGCACAGCTCCGGACCTGCACTGCCCAGGTCTGGGTTTCCCCTACCCGGATTGCCCGGATCTGCACTGCCCGCATCTGGGCTTCCCTCACCCGGATTGCCAGCACCCGCACTGCCCGGATCCCGGCTGCCTGTACCCGCACTGCCTGGACCTGCACTGCCCGGGGCCGGGCTACCCACACCCTCCTTGCCGGACCTGCCTCACCCGGATCCCTGCTGCCTGCATCCCGGTGCTCGGATCCCTGTTTCCCGCACCCGGATTATCCACACCGCCTGGATTCTGGCTGCCCGTACCCGGATTGCCCAAACCCGGATTACCCGGATCCGGCTCTCCCGGCTCCAGTTTGCCCGTATCCCGGCTGCCTGCAGCCTCGCTGCCTGGATCCCTGTTACCGGCACCCCGCATCTCCCGGGTCCAGCTTCCCCGCACCCAGCCTGGCCCGGATTCGGGTTTGCCCGGGTTGCAGATTCCTGGGATCCTGGCTGACCTGGATCCCAGGTACCCAGGTCCGACCCGCCCGCTTCCCCAGGGCTGGGCTGGGCAGGATCGGGACCTCCTGGATCCGACCCGCCCGGCTTCGCAGGGATTGGGCTCGCCTGGATCCGACCCCGTCCGGGTGGGGATGGATGGATGGATGGATGGATGGATAGATGGATGGATGGATGGATGCATGGATGGATGGATGGATGGATGGAGCCGATCCGGCTCCGCTCTGCCCCGCTGGGCCCGGATCCGGCCCCTTGTGCCTCCCTTTCCCTGTAGTTCCCCCCCATCACCACCTCCCCAAGCACCGGTTCCCCGAGGCGGAGGTAAGCGAGCTCGGCCCCCCCCCCCCCCAAAGCCGGGCTGGCGGGGCCGGGGGGGGGGGTGGGAGCTGCTCTGCGGGTCCCCGCAACTTCGGGGGAGGGGTTGGGGGGCGGGGTGCAGCGGGGAGCAATGTCCCGGCAGCAGTTTTGGGTTTGTTTTTTCGGTTTTACTCCCCTACTCCCCCCTTTTTTCTTCCTCTTCTTCTCATCAGAAGAGAAATTCTTCACAGAAATGCAGAACAACCCCCCCCAACCCCTCACCCCCCCATCCCCCCCCCCACACCCCCCAGTATTTTGCTGAATACTTTTTATAATGTGAGATATTTTTATTTTATTTTATTTGGTCACTTTAAAACAACCAACCAACTACGGAGGAGAAAAAAAAAAATCAATTAGTCCTCTATTTTATTATTATTTTAATTTTTTTTTTTCCTTTCTTTCTCCTTCTGGTATGTGCATGTCATTGCATGACTGCTCTGATTTTTTTCTTCTTTTGTTTTAATAAAACTGTGCTCAGACATTTAAGCTAAACTAAGCAAAAAAAAAATAAATAAATATCATAATAATGACTTTAAAAACGCAAAAAAAAAAAAATAATCTTTGTTGCCAAAAGGTCGTGCTATCCAGGTTTGATGTCTGCATGTGAACAAAAAATAATAAATTAAAAAAAAAAAAAAACCCAGAAAAAAAAAAAGAAACCCACGTGAAAAACCTACAAAAAATAAAGAGAAAGAGAAAGAATGCAGTCTAATTTATGTGAACCCGAAAGGAAGAAACAAACAAAGAAAAATAAAACAAAAACATACAAAAAAAAGCAAAAAAAAAAAAAGCAAAACCAACCCAACCAACCCCAAACCCCCCCCCCCCCCGCAATCAGGTTTAACCACACAAACCTAAGGGAATGATATTTTTTGAAAGACTTTTGTATAAAGTTGAGTACTTAGAGAAAAAAAAAAAAAAAAAAAAAAGAAAAAAGCAAAAAAGAGAAAAAAAAAGAAAAAAAAAATCATACCAGATGTAATATATTTTGTGGATGTTTTTATTTCTTGGATTTATAGTACCTTATACTAAGGTTAAAAAAAAAAAAAAAAAATAAAAATTATGCTTGATATTGTGAAAAGGTGATAATTTTCACACACATTTCATTTGCTCATTTGTCATGTTGTAATGCAAATATGATAGTTAATGCATACAGCATTTTTAAGGGATTAAAACAAACAAACAAAAAAAAAAAAGTCAGAAAATATTGAACTGATGTATCGTTGTACCATTTGCACTGTGAGCAAATGCTAATGCAGTAAATATATTGTGTTTGCTGACAATCAAAAGCTGTCCGTAAAGATCTTTCTTTTTCTTTTTTTTTTTTTTACCTTGCTGAAACAGAGCTCTAGGCTGGTTTGGGTAAGGAAAAGAAGTGCCTAATGTGTAAGGGGGATGTTCAAAAGGGCTTGGAATGTGTGGGGCGGCGGGTGTTGCGGCCGCTTTTCGGGCGACTTTGAAACCTGTTTGTACATTCTGGTGTTGTATTTTCTTAAAGACTTCTCCTTTTTTGGGTTTATTTTTTAGGGTTTTTTTTTTTATATTATTATTATTTTTTTTAAAAAAAAAAAGATTCTTTTTGAAATAACCCAACTTTTTCTCAGCCCCCTCCTCTCCTTCAGTTCTATTCGCAGGACGGCGTGGCAAGGACCAGCTGGCTAAAGGATGCTGGGTGACCCTGAAGGCGACTGGCTCCTTCTTTGCGTCCGTCCCCCCCCCCACCCCCCTCTTTTCCCTGCTATGCACAACTAAGGGTGCGACCCCCACAAATCCTCCCTTCTCCATCCTTCCCCAAACCACCACACCTTTGGTTTGCCCTTGACCTTGCGTCTTCTTTTCCCCCCCTTGGCTCGTGCCGGCGCTGCCGCCTTGACCCCGTCACCGGTGGTGCCATCGGCTTTCGCCGGGTTGCGTCTGTCGGATAACGGGCAGGCCAAAGAGGATCGTGCTGCTTCAAGCCGGTAATGCCCCCGTGCCTTTCGCCACCCAAATCGCCCCAGGTACAGAGCAGAGAGGGGATTTTTTTTTTCCTGGGCTGGGTGGCTCAGGTTTAAAAATAACCCGCTGGGTTTCAGGGCTGGTGTTTGTCCAAGCAACGAGGGATGGGTTGGAGAAGGAGCAGGATAAAGCGGTTGGATGTTTGGAGAAGGTGCATGGGTGGTGGCTTGTGATGGTTAAATCCTGCTCCAAGGATGGGGCTGGAGCCTTGGCTCTCCCGGAGCTGGGGTTGTGCTGGAGGTGAAGGATGTTTAGGGGGTTCTGTGGTCTGCACGGGCGCAGCTCTGTTGGGTTGGAGCATCCCCAAGCTTCCCCTTTCCCCAGGACTCGCCGGGGGGTGCTGGTGGCTGGTGTTGGCATCGTTGTTGTTTCTTGGTGTTCCCAGGACATGGAGGTCCTGGCTGTGCCATCAAATCTGCATTTTGCTTGGCCTCTGTAGCTGGGTTCTGGAGGAGCTGCTGCTCCTGCCAGGCCAGGGCAGCTCTGCCCATCCTCAGGGTTTCACCGAGCTCCCTGGACTGGCTTTAATTTTGGGGAGGACCTGAGTGCCCAAAGTGGCTGCCTGGTGATTCAGGGAATGTCTTGGCCCAGCTGGGTACAGGATCTTGATGTGTTGGGGGAATTGTCTCTGGAGCCCACAGGCTGGGTGGGCTCCTACATCCCCGAGTGGATTCCTGGGTGGTTGAGCCTTTGGTGACCATTAAGATGAGGTCAGAGCGGCTGCTGGATTCAGGACAGGACAGGAGGGGCAGTGGGGGGCTGCTGTCCATGGTGTGGGGTTGCAGTGAGCAGGTGCTGCCCTTCCCTCACTGCTCTGAGTGTCTCAAAGGTCCCGCAGTGCTTGGGGGCTCAGGGCTTGTTTTGGAGCAGCCGGTCCCTATGGACAAGGAGAGGTGGATGGGGAGGAGCCGGAGCCACTGTGGACACAGGGAGAGCCACCGCAGCCCCCAGCATCACCCAAGGGTGCTGTGGTGGTGGTCGTGCCCATCTCCACTGGTGGTTTGTGCTGGAAGATATTGGAGATGTTGGGCATGGGCAGGTGGTGGCATAGGAAAAGCTGCTGGGAGATGCCACGCCAGCATCACCGTGCCAGGGCAAGGAGCCACCCAAGGTTGCTCCAATGCTTTGGGCTTCTTCGTTGCGGGCGAGGAAGAGGAAGGAAGGAACCCACCAGGAATCGCTGGGGCATCACAGCCTCAGTGCCAGGCTTGGGGACCTGCTCTGCCACCTGGGCACAGACATCCCACCAGGCAGGACCCCCCTCTGTGTGGAGCAGGAAGGTGAGGAGCACCCTTGGGTGGCAAAACGCGTGGAGTGCGTGCAGCACCTTGCACGAAAATGTTGGTTGCTACGGAAACACGGCACTTTCCATCCCCATTCTGGGCTATCTATGTTCTGGGGAGGAGGGAAGGGCTTGCCAGTCACGTACCAGCTCAACACAACTTGCTGCCTTTCCCTCCTCGATGGCGGCTCTGGGTTCCCGAGGAGGCCACCAACACCTTGCTCCTCTCTGCTGAGGGTCTTTGGGGCTTTGCAAGCTCTTGTTGAAACCCAAGAACTCTCCATGGGATGGGATATGTTCCTGAGGAGGAGCATCAAGAGCCAAGACCTCGTCCCCCAAGTCAGGAGTGATAAGGACCTGCAGCCAGAAGCTCCTGTTCTTGCAGCTGTTAGATCTTGATGTCCCAGATGGTGGTGTGGGAACCCTCCCTGATCTTCTCATCCTCCAGCTCAGCCTCTTCTGCTGCCTCGGCAGGAGACATCTTCTGCAGAAGGTCTGGATGGTTTCTGGATTGCTCAGCCCTCGCCTCCCACCCTGTGCTGGTACCATGCAGGTCCATCCCCACCTTCTTCCCCATCCCTGGCCGGGGTGGCAGGTTCGACCTCTGCTCTCAGCAGAGTGTTTTGGAGGAAGGTTCCAGGCCTGTTCCCCACTGCATGTACACATGCCAAGGCAACACACAGGTCGGAGCCTCCGTGGAAGATGGTCCCCCAGCCCTGTGGCTAGCAGGATGCCCAGATGCCAGGACTTGCTTGTCCCAGCTCTGCCTCCAGCCCTTCCCCACCATGTCCCCTGCACCCCAAGGTGCTGGAGGGGGGGCTTCACAGTGGGGATGGCGGCCTGGAGCAGCAGAGTCTCACATTGGGAAGTGCTGTCAAACCTTTCCTGGCACCAGCCTCACTCCATCTTTCCTCCCCACGCCTCAGATGGGGGCATGGCAGGGTCCTCCTGGCTGCATTCTCCCCTTGGGGGTTGCCCCAATACCCCATCAGCACCCCTAAACTGCTTCCACCAGGCCAACTCCCCCCTCCTCCACCGCCTTGCCACCTCCCCTCTCCACTGCCCACCCTGCCCTGGCACTGCTGACCCCAGCTCCTTCTCCCCATCCCAAACCAGCCCTCCAGATCTGTGCCGCCCTGGGTACCACCCCCAGTGGTTCCCCACCCAGTTCTGCCCCCCCTAAATCACTCCTTTTGGTTAATCCCCTGTCCTCACTGGTGTCGGTAACACCTTCCCAGTTTAGCATCATCCTCCCTGGCTGTAATTACCGCGCTGTTTACCTCCACCTGCTAATTGATAAAGCCAACCCTGGCGCCCATCCCAGGCCTCCTCCCCTCGGCCCCATGCGGCTGCACGTGCCGTCACCCAGACCAAGCCTGCTCCCTATTCCGGATGTCACCCCAAGCTGGGAATGGGGGGGTCCAGGGGCACCCAGAGCTCGGGGGGGGGGATGTTTTGCTCCCTTAGGTCACAACTGGGGGTAGCTGCTGGGGACAGCGCTGAGGATAGGGAAGGATTTCAATGGTTTCCCATGTCCCACCTGCCCTCGCCCAGCCTCCCGGGGCTGGGTTTGGGGGTTTGGGAGGGGGGTGTGGGGGTGTGTGTGTGTTTGGGGGTTTGGGAGGGGGGTGTGGGGGTGTGTGTGCGTTTGGGGGTTTGGGAGGGGTGTGTGTGTGTGTGTGTGTGTTTGGGGGTTTGGGAGGGGGGTGTGGGTGTGTGTGTGTGTTTGGGGGTTTGGGAGGGGGGTGTGTGTGGGTTTGGGGGTTTGGGAGGGGGGTGTGGGTGTGTGTGTGTGTTTGGGGGTTTGGGAGGGGGGTGTGTGTGTGTGTGTGTGTATTCCTAAGTGCCCCCACCCCTCCAAAACGTGCTGCTCACCCCTTACCCCCCCACCCCCCCTCCCCGGGATCTCCTGGGCTGGGGCAGCCCTGCCCCTCCCCTCGCTCTCGCCCACCCAAGGGTGCTCCCGGGCGCCCCTCGCCCACCCCCCCAGGGACTCTCCCCCCCCGGTGCTTCCGGGCAGCCGCGTTGGTTTGTTTTTCCCCCGAATTTGCACCGAAAACGGAGGATTTTAAGTGTTTTCTCCCTGTTTTCCACTCCGGACGCTGCAGCTCAGGACCCCCCCCCCCCCGCCCCGCCCCGCCCTTGCCCTGCCCCCGTGACGTCACGCCCCCTCCCTTACGTCACCCCCCGGCGCAGCACGCGGCGGGTTAAAGCTCCCCGCTCCTCCCGGTACCGGAAGGGGCGGGGAACGGACGGCGGCGCTTCCGGGAGCGGCGGGGGACCATGAGCTGGTGAGTGCGGGACCTCCGGGCCCGGCCGCGCTGTGCTCCGCTCCCCGCCGCCGCACAGGGTCCTCCCCGGGCCCGGCCTGGGGCTCGCCATCACCCCCCGACTCCCTCCTTCACCCGGGGCTCGGCACAGCCCGCTGCCGCGCTCGGCCCGCCCGGCCCCGGCTTCTCGCCGCCGGTGACACCGGGCCTGGCGGCCTGCGGGAGCCGCGGGGCTGGGCCCCGGGGCCGCTGGGCCCCGGTCCGGTGTCGGGGCTGGGCCCCGGGGCCGCTGGGCCCCGGTCCGGTGTCGGGGCTGGGCCCCGGGGCCGCTGGGCCCCGGTCCGGTGTCGGGGCTGGGCCCCGGGGCCGCTGGGCCCCGGTCCGGTGTCGGGGCTGGGCCCCGGGGCCGCTGGGCCCCGGTCCGGTGTCGGGGCTGGGCCCCGGGGCCGCTGGGCCCCGGTCCGGTGTCGGGGCTGGGCCCCGGGGCCGCTGGGCCCCGGTCCGGTGTCGGGGCTGGCTCTGAGCAAGCCCTGGGACTGCTGGACTTTGCCCTGGTGCTGCCGAACGTTGCCCCGGAGCTTTCCCAGCTGGATCCCTGGTGCTGGCTCTGAGCCTGCCCTGGTACTGCTGGGCTCAGCCCTGGTGCTGGTGCCTTGAAGCCGGGTCTGTAGGCACATGTACTGTATGTGGGTGTCCAGTGGGTGTGCCCCTGGAGCACCCCATACTCCTGGTAGCCCCTGTTTGGCCTTCATAACCCCTGATCCCCTTGAACCTCCCTTCATTGTCCCATACCCGGGTGCTGCTGTGGTCCAGAGGGTTCAGCGTGGGGAGGTGGGGGGTGCCCAAAGTTCTCCTCTGAGTCTGAAACCCTGTAAAACCACCTTGGACTCCATTAAAGTGAAAGTTTTTGTGTTAAAAGTGGGAAGAATTCCTGCCTAAGGCTGAATCGGATTGGGAAAGGTTTGGTTTGACAGCATGGTGCTTTTGGTGTGCTGCTTCTGTGTGTCCCCCACCGCTTCTTTAATTATATTAGGGATTAATTGTGACTGTCCTGCATGGTTTCTCAGCCTGGATAGTCATGTAGAGCTGGTGCTGCTCCAAGAATGGGATGGTTTAAGGAGAAAAAGGCTTTTTCCCTGGCCTGACCGTCTTGGGTTGAGCTTGTTGGGGCAGTGTGTGATGACAGTTGAGCGGGGGAAGCTGTGGTCTGGAAAGATATCATGACATGGACACAGGTACCTATTAAACTGGGGCCTTTTGGTTAAAAATACACCCTTATCCCCCCAGGTTCATTTTTGTTCTGCTTGACTCACCTCAGAGCAGCCATGATTACAGACAGCCTCGCTTAATGAGGGTCTTGGAGCCACCGTTTACCCGTGCTGCCCTCAGGAGCTCTGCGGGCAGTGTGGTCCAACGGCTGATTTCAGGATGCTCCAGCTGCTGGAAGAGGCCTGCTCGGCTCTCCTGAGCTGGGAGGAGCCACAGAGCTGAAAATATAAGATGTTGAATGTTCCTTTCATGTGGTAGATGTGGAATAATTTGGGTGTAAAGCAGCATCACTACCCCCTCAGTGCTTTCCAGTGTCCTGGTCCTGGGGACCTCGCCTGGGGACTGTAACTTAAGGGTGTCTGGCGGCTTCCCTGCGACACACGTGGCCTTTGCCAAGAGACTGGGTGGGTTTGCCTTTTGCTGGGGAAGAATAAAAGGTCATTGCCGGAAGGAGTGTGTGGGGGGGAACTGCTGAAATCTGAGTCTCCTCTTTCTTCTCCAGCAGCGTCAGTCCTTCGGCGTGTCGTGGCACCGCTTACGCGCGAGGGGCTCGGACCCCGCGGGGCTTCAGCGCCGTGTCAGGGACACAATCGCTCTCAGTTCAGCCTCGCTGGCCAGCCATCCCTCCTGGCTTGATCATTCACGCAGCCACCCGCCCTGAATGAATCACCCTATTCATGGGGGGGGTCCCCAGAGTTCATCACCCAGCTGGCAGGGACAGCCTGGGCCTGACGTCCGCCTCGCCAGCAGCAGCGAGGGGTTACGCTCCCAGCAGCAGCGAGCAGCGCTGACAAATGCCGGCGTGCGTGCTGGGGTGGGGAACTGATTGTGCTGGGGTCATGCCCTGCTCCTCACACGTCACCACAAAACGTGTCCAGCCATGATGCTGTGGCGATGCTGTCCCCATGGAGTGAGCTTTGTTCCAGCCCGGCGGGGCGGGAGGTTGTGTGGCAGGGTGTGTTTGCATAGTTCACACACGTGTGTCTCTCTCTGGCAACAGGCATCGTTAAACCTGAGGCTGTGTTGATTAAAAGCCCTTCTCTGCAGGGGTTGGCTATCGTGGCTGATCAAGAGGATGGAGCCTCATCCTCAGCTCTGTCCCCAGAGCAGGCTGGGGAAGGGACACCGAATTCCCCCTCTGGTTGTGCTCCTGTGCTGTTGTGACCAGATTTATTTCTCAGAGGCCTGTGTGAGATTCCTGGAGATTACAGGGCAAAGAGGCTGTTGGGAAGTGGGATGGGAGATGCCTTCTGAGCCGTGTGTGGTTAATCCTTTGCTGTCTGCATCAGGACTGGGAATGCAGCAAGGTCTGGTGTACCAATGTGGGGAAAACTTTGCTCCACAGAGTAACCTGCTGGTGACTGAGACGGGACTAAACCCCCAAATTCCTTGCTCCTGCACCAGGGCAACTAGGCAGCGCTGTCTTTCTAGGCTAAGCTTTATTTAGAGCAGGAGTAGGCTTGATTTAGGAAGCAGATGAGATTGTTTTCTAAATCTTGATGGAGCTTGGTGGCTTTTGCTCTGTGGATTGGAGTCTCTTGAACACTGCCACATCCTCCCTCTTCCTCACCACGCATTTTAGAGGAAAGAGGGGAAAACACTCCAGCAATCACCTTGTCCCCATGCATTTTGGAGGAGAGAGGGGAAGGCACTCCAGTGCTAACCTTGCCCATCCCTCCTTTAAAAAGAACTACAGACAGAGGGAGGCTTTTACTGAATCCTATGCCACAGTTGCTGTAAGCATCTTCATTTGTGACCATCTAAATGATTTTCTTTAATGGTTTGTAGGACCACCTGGAACCAAATGCTGCTGCAGCTCAAAACCAGACTGACTCCCAAATACCTCCTCTTTTGGTTTCCCAGCTCCTGCAGGTGATTTTACAAACAGGAAGGGGGGGTTTTTAGGAGTGTGACAGCTCGATAGCTGAGCGTTGCCTCCCAGCACCGCTGCAACAGCTGGTATTTACTGGGAGAAAAAATATGTTAAGCAAATGTTGATAGTGTGGCAGTGTTAAGCACGTGTTTTCTTGTTGCACTGCAGCGTAGTATTGGTCTGCATGGGGAGGAGGGGGGGGTGCTGTTGCCGGACTGCTAAACCATATGCCACTTGGCAGGGAGCTCTTGCTAAGTGGACCGAGGAGCTGGCATCGATTCCAAGTTGGGAGTGGAACTGTGTGGTTGGGGGATATTTAACTCCCTGGATCCTTCTCAGATATAAGGCAGGGTTAATGTGGATGTGGGGTGGGTTTTTTTTTTTTTTGGGGATGGAGGCAAAGAGGAGCTGCCCTTCTCGGAAAGGATGGTTGGGTGGATGGATTTACACCTGCTAGCAAGGGAAGAGGAGGGCACAGGGAGGTGGTGTGTGTTGCTGGGTTGTAGCCTAAGAGTAGGTTTGTTGGTTATTCATCCTGTTTTCAGTGTTTTGGAGCTGTGCTGTGGCCATGTTGGGCAGGTGTGATGCAAACACAGACCAAGGCGCTGTTTTCTTTCCAATGAATCAATATTGATATTTTTTGGAGCCCAAACCTCAGTCCCCTCATGGTCGATGGCAGCATTTTCCCCCTCTTCTCTCCAGGTTTCAATGAAACCAGGATTTGGAGATGAGCACAGGATAAAATTAGATTGGATGAAGCAACTGGATACCAAAGCCATGAGCGAGGTGTGCGCAGCTCCCAAACACCTCCCCGCACGGCGCTGCCGCGTGTGGCACCCTGTGCAAGGTGCTTTGCACATCCCAGTGGTATTAACCACTGCGAAACCAAAACGCTGGTGTGCCCTTCTGTGAACCAAGCAGCACCTCAGCTCACCACAGCATCTCCCAGGATGAACTGGCCAGCAAGTGCCACGTTGCCTCATCCTCCACCACGATGGGAGACAGCAGCACCTGGCACGGCCATCGGGAGCGTGACGAGCACGTGGTTTATTTCTTAATTATTATTTTTTCCCCCCTCCCCACCTTCTTTGTGCAGGTAGCTAAAAAACAGTGTTATAGTTGAGCCACAACCGTGTTTCACAACCATGCTTAAAATGGATATTTTTGTAGCATAGTCAGGGCCTAAAACAGCCTTGCAAAATTCTGCTCGCCCACGCGCCTGGCGTGAGTAATTTTCTTTTGATGGGTGAGTAAAATATCATTATTTTCTTTTTTTTTTTTTTTATGCTCCTCTTGGAATGGGTGGGAGAGTAGATTCTGACATTATTTTTGATTTGCTTAACACTGACACTGTGCTTGACTCCCTGCAAGATGCAGAGATACGAGCGGCCCCTGCTCTGAAGAGCTCAGCGGCTGCGGGCGCACCTCCCCGCTGCCCAAGTTGAGGAAGGTGCCTTGTGTCCCATGACCTAAACTGACACAGAATAGATGTTTATAGCATCTTTTCCCCTGTACAGAGGCTCACCCTGGGTGGCTTAATACCTACAAGTTCACAGGGATGGGGTTAAAACCCAAGTGGGAGAGGGACTGTATCCCTGCATCCCTCCTCTCACCGCCCCGTGACCTCCCCTCTTGTCTCCACCAGAGAGAAAACCCAAACCAGAATTTGGCTCAGAGTCTCCTTTGCCATAAGCTGTTTGTGAGCTGTTTGAATAATTTTTTCCTTTTTTTGCCTTGGTGCTGTGTTTGGAGCCGTTGCTATGAGTTCCTGCGAGGCGGGGGGAGCGGGGTGGGACGATGCATGCAGTTTCCATGGACACGCTGTAGTACCAGCGGAGGCATCCGGAGCGATGCTCGAGATTTAATGTCTAACCTGAGTCTGCCTTCTTCATGCCTTTCTTACCTGGGGCAGGGTAGGTTTTCCCCCCCACACCTACATACTCTGGTACTGGGCCAGCCCACAGGACTGTGGATTTGCAGGTTTTGGTGGGTTTTTAGGAAGCCTGGAGTCCTGAGAGCCACGCTGCAAGTGGCTGGAGTTGGTTTGCACGTGCACAGCGCTGTGCACCCTGCCAGCCTTCACCGTGATGCCTCTCCTCATGTCCTGCACAGGCTGTGTTTGGCACTCATTAGGATTCAGGAACACTAATGAGGTAATTAGTCCTGGTTCAGCAGCTACTGATGGTGGTTGCAGCTGCCCTTGAACTTCCAGGGTGCCCTGGCTTCCATAAAGTGAAAGTTGTTACCTCCACAGTCTGCATCCTTCCTCGGATGCTCCCGACCTTCCTGTTGATGTTTGCAGGGATGCTTTGATCTCTTTCAGCTGGCAGCCAGGCCCTGGAATGAGGCAGGTCTTCTGGCTGCAATTACACCTCCAGCAGTGTCCTCTCCCAAAGTGGAAGCTTGGCACAGTGTGGGTGAAGGGATGAGCTTGGGGAAGGCACCCCTCGATGTCACGGGGATATTGTTAGAACGGGCTGCCCAGAGAGGGGGTGGGTGCCCTATCCCTGGGGGTGTTCAAGGCCAGGTTGGATGGGAACCTGGGCAACCTTGTGTAGATCCAGGCCTGGAAGTTGGTGGCCCTGCCTGTGGCAGGGGGTTGGAGCTCTGTGATCCTTGGGGTCCCTCCCAACCTATGCCATTCTATGTTTTTTGGGGTGGTTTAAGGACCAGTTTTTTGCTTCACTGAGAAACAGGTATAAAAGGATGGTTTACTCTTGGGAAGATGAGCTTGGAATGGGTTGGGGGTCACCTTAGCAGGGTGGGAGGCTGGGTGTTGTCCTCCTGGCTGCAAGCAGAAAGAAGAGAGGTTTCTTTCTGGTGAAAGAATTGAGACTCTTTTGGTGCAGTTTCAAAGTGTGAAAAGCTCTGGCGGAAATCCAGGCTGCGCTGCCTTGTCGGTGTTTGGGGTTTCAATTGAAAGAAAAAAAAAAAACCCTTAAAAAAAAGAAAACACAACAAAACACAAAACCAACCAAAAAAAAAAGCCAACCTCTGACAAAAAGAAAAAAAAAAAACAAACCAAAAAACCCTCCACAAACATCAAAACCTGTGAAACTTTCCACGGGAAGCGGGTGCTTTTTCACAAAACAGGAGTTGAATTGGTGCTCTGATGGTGGTGATATTACTGATAAAAAGACCAATAATTGCCACTGGTTTGTTCCATGTTTGGACTGTTTCCCCCAGCAAACACTGACGGTGTCCCCCTCTGTGTGTCATTCCCCCTCCCACCCGCCTGTGGCAGAAGCAGTGAGCCTGGTTGCCACAGACTCAACACTACTTCTTTTCCTAACTGTCTGGGTAATCAACCTCCAAAACGTGGCAGAAGCAAACATGTTGTCCCAGCTTTCCCTGCCCTTTCCCTGCCTGTCTGTCTGTCCATCCTGCTTTCCCCAGCCCCTGGTTCAAGGGGACAAGTAGCTGGGCTTCCCATCCCTGGGGGCAACGGCTTATCAGCTATGGGTGAAAATGCTTCCTGCTTATCCCTTGCTTATCTTCAAGGAGTCTTCTGGGGCCTGATTAGGGGTTGCAAAGCGATGCTCAGATGAAAGGTGCTGTTGGGGGCAGAAGGGTCACATCCCAGGATCATTTATCCCATCATTTATCCCCCGTGCAGCACTCTGAACGCTGGCTGAGCTCCAAGCCGGGGCTGGAGCCAAGGTTTGATGTCCTGCTCAGTCCAACACAGCAAAAGGACCATCGCCTCCCTAAATTAGAAATGATTTAGTCTGATTCACACTGGCAATTCCTGCGTGCCTTCGTTTCAGGGGACTGCTGGAGAGTGGGAGGGGGAGCTCCATCTTTTTAAACTCTAGCTCCCTGCAGACCTCATTGAGCTGTATTCTCCCCCCTGCCTGCGAGGTTTGTTTGCAACTCTCCAGTGCATCCAGAGGAGAACTAGCTGCTTTGGTGTGTGGCCCTGGGTTTGCACATGGAAAAGCCAAGTAAATATATGACATTGCTGGGGAAACTTCAGAGAAAATTAGCCACAGCTTCTCCCACCTTCCCCTCCCTGGGGTTCCTGAGCATCCCCGAGTAGAAGCTTGCAGGATTCTCTCCACCCACACTTTTTTTCCTACTTTAAGCTCTTCCCACCCCCTCCCTGCAGTACTTCACCCTCCTCCCTCCTAGCTGAACCCCACTGCTTTCCCAAACTCCTGCCGACCTCCCCGGGGGAAGAGGCAGGTGGCTGGGACTGGGGAGGGGGGGGTCAGGATGCTCCCCCAGTCATGCAGCCTTTGGGATGATGGGGGGGGGGGGGGGAACCGGGGTGGGAAGGCTCCGGCTGTGACTCAGCGCTCTCGCGCTCTTCAGGAACAGGATTTCAAGGGATTTCACACCCCAAACACAACCCCAGCTTTCTCCTGCTCAGCAGAAATGAGAGATCAGAAAAATCCACTGATTCTGGTTTTCCTTGGGTGTACATAAACCTGTGCTCAGCTCCTGGAAGTGATGCTGAAAGCCATGCTACGCTGGTAACCCATGGCAGGAAGAGGTACTGCTCCATCCCTCTCCAACTTGTTTGCCTTATGCCCATCATACACTTTCTAAACAGAATAACCCCCCTGGTAATTAATTTTTAATCAAATGGCTGTAGTAATGGTGTATCAGGCATGTGTTGTCCCCTTGTTTTAAGGGAGAGGATTGTGCCCCTGTACTGGGCACTGGGGAGGCTGCACCTCCAGTGCTGGGTCCAGTTCTGGGCTCCTCACCATCAGAAGGACATTGAGGTGCTGGAGCCAGTCCAGAGAAGGGCAACCAGGCTGGGGAAGGGGCTGGAGGGCAAATCCTTTGAGGAGCAGCTGAGGGAGCTGGGGGTGATGAGCCTGGAGAAGAGGAGGCTGAGGGGAGACCTTCTCCCCACCTCCCCTGCCCTGCCAGGAGGGTGCAGAGAGGTGGGGGATGGGCTCTTCAGCCAGGGGACAGGAGATGGGACAAGGGGCAATGGGCTCAAGCTGCCCCAGGGCAGGGGCAGAGCAGATGGGAGGGAAAAGTTCTTCCCTGGCAGAGCTGTCAGGGCCTGGCATAGGCTGCCCAGGGAGGGGCTGAGTCACCCACCCTGGATGTGTTTAAAAAAGGGGAGATGAGGTGCTCAGGGATCTGGTTTAGCACAGGATGGGGATGGTTGGACTTGATGATCCTAAAGGTCTTTTCCAACCTGATGATTCTGCATTTTATGGGACATCAACTCACAGAAGGACAAAATATCTCAGCAGCAGCAGCATCTCACTGTCATGTTTCTAAGCTCAGGATGTATCCATTTCTTTCAAAAGCTCAAGAAGTTCTGTACCTCTCATCTTTTTCTTCCTTACTCCTTTTGTTCCTGCTTATGCATATTTCAATTTATTGATTTATTCCCCCCCTCTTCCCCCCCCCCCCCCACGTAAGAAAAGGCAAAGATTCAGAAACTGGGAAGATTATCTCAAATTGTAAAATAGCAACAGGGAAAAAAAATATAATTGGTGAATAGACTTTACTTGCATGGTGTTATTTTTTTAGAGGTTTTACTGAGACAGACATAATTAGCCAACTGGCATCACGATGCTAATAGAGATATTTACTGCTTCAAAGTGTATCTGCAGCGTTGTGAAGCGCCCCAGTGACTTTCTTTTGTTCTGGAAGAGAGTAGCTGGGTTTTGTTGTGGGGTTTGGGGTTTTTTCCCCTTTCCCCTCTGTGGTACAGAGGAGATGGGGGATGGAACAGGACCCCCTGTGCTCCCCGCTGCCTTCCCTTTGGCGCTACAGAGGGGATGGGGGACAGGATGGGACCCCCTGTGATCCTCACTGCCTTCCCCTCAGTGTTACAGAGGAGATGGGTAATGGGATGGGACCCCCTGTGATCCTCACTGCCTTCCCCTCAGTGTTACAGAGGGGATGGGTGATGGGACAGGACCCCTGTGCTCCCCACTGCCTTCCCTTTGGCGGTACAGAGGGGATAGGATGGAACCCCCTGTGATCCTCACTGCCTTCCCCTCAGCATTACAGAGGGGATGGGTGACAGGATGGGACCCCCTGTGCTCCCTTCTGCCTTCCCCTCAGTGTTACAGAGGGGATGGGTGATGGGACAGGATCCCCTGTGCTTCCCACTGCCTTCCCCTTGGTATTACAGAGGGGATGGGTGATGGGACGGGACCCCCTGTGCTCCCTGGTGATGGGATGGGACCCGCTGTGCTCCCTGCTGCCTTCCCCATGGTATTACAGAGGGGATGGGGGACAGGATGTGACCCCCTGTGCTCCCTGCTGCCTTCCCCTCAGCTGCTGCCTGCGCTGCCAGCTCTGGCACCGAGTAATGCTGATACCCTCCTTTGCCCTGCCTGTTCCCTCCATCCCTCTTGTTCCCAGAACTCCCT
>JAKCOX010000049.1:3354745-3479561 GCA_022605575.1 Laterallus jamaicensis coturniculus | reverse complement strand
GCACAGCATTTGCTTTAAAAGCAAATTAAAAAAGCATTTTGTATTCCCGTGTATTTGAGTCTCCTAGCCCAAGTGCTGGTGCTTTGCAGCTGGCTGTGGTATTTTCCCTTCTTAAACAGATGGTCTTTGCCTTTGTCCTGGGCAAAAAGAAGCTGTGGGACCTCACAGTAGCTGTCTGTGAACACCAACCTGCATACCTGCTCTAAAATAAGTGCCCCGACAGCGAGCGTGGTGGAGACCTTGTCTTTATAACGGCATTGGTGACCTAATCCCTTGAACAGACTAACATCTCTGATCCTTCCTCTCTGGGACACTCATCGCTGCTAATTCCTCAGGATGCGTGGGCACTCGTGTTTACGGGGGCAGTTTCTCCTTGGGACATGACATTTTCCCCTGGGAGGCAGAGGGCTAATTCTGCCCCTCCTTTGTGCCTTGATTGTCGTGGGTTATTGTAAAGGGGTTGGGTAGTTGCCTGCTGCCGTAGAGCAGCGATTTCTCTGTAACAGCTCCAAACCATCAGTATGAAATGTAAGCCAGGCAGAGCATGAAGATGAAGGCTGAGAAAATCCTGCAGTGATTTTTTTTTCCTCAGCTGCCCTTTTTCCAGGGGCTGGTGACCAGCTGGCAGAAGGGTGCTGCTGTCTGCAGTCCCCTGGGAGCGGCAGCCCCCTAGCCTGAGATCTTCACACCCATTCCAGTTCTTTTCAGGACCCCTCACGTTTGCCTTGCTCCATGAGATATTTCCCTCTCATCCTCATTCCTGGTGTTTCCACCACCAGTGTCCTTCCAGGCTACTGCAAGAACCAACTGCTCTGCAGCTCTGGGTGTCTTGGCCAGCTTCCTTGGCCGTCTCCATCCACCCGTTCTCACATCCTTGACTATGTATTTTTTTTTTTCCCCCCTCTTGCTGATTTCCCCCCTGTGTTTCTCATCACAAGAGGGTTTGTCTGAGAGATGTTAGGACAGAGGGGAAGCAGCGAGGCTGATGGAGCTGGTCTCCCCGTGCCACACTCCGATGCCATCCCCGAGCTGCGGCGGGAGCTTGGGCTCCATGCAGAGGAGCAGTTGCACCTTTGGGAGCTTTCCTTCCCCCGAGCTGCTGGGATGTGCTAAGGCACTTGGCAGGCGTTGCTTTTATATATATATATATGTGTATTAAATAGAACAGCTCAGAATATCCGTCAGGCAGAGGTTCATTCAGCAGTGCGAGCGTTTTCTCCTTCCCTTCCTTTCCCTTACCTTCCCTTCCTTCCCTTCCTTCCCTTCCTTCCCTTCCTTCCCTTCCTTCCCTTCCTTCCCTTCCTTCCCTTCCTTCCCGATTCCTAAACACTTTCCTCTCGCCATGGATTGATGATGATGATACTCTCCAGGCAGCAGATACATAGAAAGCAGAACACAGGAAGCCCAGAGCTTTGCAGCCTCACAGTGAGTGTAAAGTGCAGCTCTTCAAAGAACAACTGGTCAGGAAACCACTGCTCTAGGGAAACCACTGCTCTTCCCCTGGGAGCGAGGCATTCAGCATCGTGGGTGTGGAAGTGTCGGGGCTGCTTTGTAGCTTCAGCAAGCTCAAGGCCCCCAACTTTACCTCCCAGTTGCAGGCTGAAACACTCCATCTGTGTGAGCTTCTGGGAGCAGCGGTAGCAGCCGAGGTCTGTGATATTCCAGATGTTGGCCTCTGGAGCCCGCTGCAGGAAGTGGGAAGGTGTGGCATCTCCAGCCCCGCATCCCAAGCCGATCAGAAGGGAAGTGGTTGTGGGTAGAGAAGATCTCCCACTCACAGAGATGGGACCCACAACAGAGGAGGAAGAGGGTGGGGGGGAGGAGGAAAAAAAAAAAAAGAAGATTGTTAGGATCCAACTTCTCTGGCTCTGTGTGAGGTGTGTGACTCGAGTGCAGCAGAGGGGGGAATCGCTTTGCTGAGAGGCTTTGCAAGCCAGCCAGCCTTCTTTTTTTCTTTATCTCTGGTTGTTTGGTTTTTTTTTTGCTTTGCTTTTCTCAATGCTGGGGCTGGTGTCAAATCTAGGCCGGCAGTAGTACTGAAAAGCAATTTGCCTAGGCTGCAGTGGAATTAGTCATGACTCCCTGTGCCCACTCGCTTCTGATCCTTTGAAGAAGGGCATGGTGTCAGCCACAGTTTAGCTCTTCAGGTAGAAGGAAACCCCCATAGAAAATATCAGCTGGTGAACTGAAGTGATCTCCCACCCCCCCACCCACCCCACCCCTAGACGTGCCTCTGCTTTGTTTCCACCTTAACCTGGGCAAATCCAATTCCAGACAGCATAATCTCTCCCCTCCTCTCCCCTGAAAAGAGCAGCTGTCACCGGACTTGCCGAGAGGCCAGGAGCTGGGTGGGAGGATCTAATGCTCAGAGAGGACCTGCTGTCAGCGGAGCCACAGAGGACACAGTAACACAGCCCAATTAAACTAATGCCCAGTGATAGGAGTTAAACCTGTTAGAATTATATCTCTCTGCAGAATGTTTATTGCTCAAATCGGATGCAGCGATGAAGCCTCTTACAGCAGAGATGTTCTTCCCTCCCCCAGGACAGCTTCGGTCCGAGCAGAGGTTACGCTGGAACCAGAGCTCTAGTTGTCTTCTGAGCTCTCTTGTGGCTCCAGCTTGCTGAAGTTCATCTGTGTCGCCCCAGGGTTGTACCTTGCTCTTCACCAGGGTTTGGGTTATCCGAGCCGGCAGGTAGCCGGGAAGAAGAGCTGGCTGTGCATCCCCATGGGGCACGGAGTCAGGTCGGCTGCCCAGCGAGTCAGCCAGCTCTTGGGATGGGTGGGGGGCAAGCCAGTGCACAGCCCCTTCGTGTCACCCAGGTTTTACTCCTCTCTCCCTCCATCCTTCCCTCCCTCAGCAGTGCTCTGGCCCAGGGCTGACTCAGATGGCTCGCCTTCCTCCTCCTCGCTGGCTAACCTTGGGTGAGTCAGCTTGGCAGGGAGCGGAGACCTGAGCTGTGGGCCCGTACGCCTGCCAAGCCTCCCTTCCTTGACTCATCCCAGCAGCTCTGCCTTCCCCAGGGATGTCGGACGGAGGAGCTCCATGAGCAGGAGGATTCCACTGCAGCTGCTGGGGCCGTCAGTGCCTTTCCATTGGGCTCCATCAGCCAGCTGGAAATCCCAAAGTAACGAAATCACGGTGGCAGAAATGATGGGGTGAATTCAAGGGACACCAGTTCAATAATTTTACTCATTTTCCCATCTTCAGCAGGACATAACCACTCTCTGGGGTTTGGAGGTGCATCCTTTATCCTAAGCAGCTTTTCTTGGAAGCTCTCTTGTAAGATGGGGATTTGAAGAGCTTCCTGGGTGGTGAAGTCCCAGGTACAGCCACACTCTGCAGCGTTGCTGTGGGTCAGGGCTCTGCTGTGGGATGCGAGTATTCACCTGCGTTACTTGCCTCAAATCTCTTCTTGCTTGATGGGATGGCAAAAGCTCAGCAGAGTTTCCAGGTTGTAGCAGAATTTCTGGCCTAATTATATGGGGTTTTTATCCTTCTGGAGAGGAGGGAGGAGATCCAAGATCCACGAAGAGGGTGAGACCACTGGAACATGTAGAAATCAGCTAGTCCTCCTCCTCCTCCAGGAAAAGAAATTAACCTCAGGGGAATAAGAAGGTTCATCACAGTCCCTTATTTCCATCTCTTTGTAGTATTGGCTTTGGTCTTGCTTCGTTGCCTTGTAACCATGGTGTCGATTATGATATTGCCCTTAAAGCAAGAGGGATGCTCTCGCAGGTGGAAGGCCTGGTGTTTGCAAACACAAATAACCAGGTGAAAAAGAAGACCCTCATTTTATTTCAGTGCTTTTAAGAACTCCTTGTTCTTTATGTAGATTTAAATGAAAACCCAGAGAAGAGCGATCTTGCATTAACTAGCCCCTGTGCCTGGAAGAAAAAGCTTTTGGTGCAGAAACATGGTTTGATTTTTGAGTTTTCCCAACAGAGGCTGGGGAGAAGTGGGATTATTTAAATATTACAGAAACTTCCCTCTGGGACATTGTCATTTTCTTGCCTGTACTTCTTGTTCTTGTTACTCTTTAAGGTGATAAATCCTATTATCCACAGCCTTTTGCTGTAAGTGTCGGGTTAGATGTGTGGCTGTTGATGGTGGGTACTGGGAGCAGGGAATTACTGTGTGCTCTGCAGAACGTACTTGGCTTGCTCTCAGCTCATCTTCCTTGGGTGCTTCTGATGGTTGTTGCCATAAATCTTCCAGGGGGGAGCACGTGAGAGTAGGTCTCATCTGCCTGCTGCCCCGTTCCTCGCCGCTTCTGTCGTAGAGCCAGGCTCCAGCAATGCAAACAAGAGTAACGATGACTGGGAGGGCTACATCAGCCTGCAGACTGCGATGACTGGTAGCCAGTTGCTACTGTGGGCGTGAAAAATAAGAGCAGTCTTTGGGCAGCTGTCTCTGCATAGATGGCACTGGAGACGTGAGTCAGGCTGGGCAGCTGAAGTGCTGCCTTGTAGATTCACCTCCATCATACGTAGAAAACACAGGGGTAAATTGGGTTGGGGGTTTCGGGGTAACCCTAGAAGATTTGGGGGGTGGTGTCATGGGGTGGGGAAGTTCTGCCTTCTGATGCCTTTTGCTCCTCTCCGCTCGTTGTGCAGTAAATAGGGGAATCAGAACAGCAAAGAAGGAAGGGGCAGGTACTGTAGATCTTTGGCCATGAAATGAAACTGCCTCCAAACCCTTCAGTTCTTGGAGAAACCAATCAGTGAGCCTCCTGAACGTGGAGAGGGTTGGAGCTCTGTGCCAAGGGAGAAGGATACCACCACCCTTCAAAGGACATATTTCTGAGTCGTGCCCCGACCCTCTCTGGTTTGCAACCAAAACAATTCACACATAAGGCATATAAATAGAGTGCAATACTCCCTGGTTATTTTAGCAGCCGGAACAGCCATAGAAATGGAGGGTGATTTTTACTATGTGCTGGTTACCTGACCTCCAGGCACCAGCTGCTGCGGATTTCTGCAGAACTGTGAACCAGGCAGAAGTCGTGCGAGCTGCCCCCACACGCTGCTCCATGCCTGTTCTCTCCCAAGGACCATTTTTAGCAGTGTGAAAGAGAGTCAGGAGCTCGGTGGAGGTTTTTCATCAGCACAGAGAGCCAGCATGCATCCCCCGGATGGTGGGAGCTGATGGTGTGGACAGCTGTCCCTTGGGGATGGGGTTGAAACTCGGTACACTCGCCACGCCGGTCACCGGTTGTCTTCAGATCGGGCTGGTTGCATCGTTGTGGTGTTCAAACAGAGCATAAAGATATTTAGAAAAAAGGAGGTTTCAAGAAAACTGGGGTTTCTCAGCTCCATCTTAAAATGCTGGTCTTTTAATAGCAGTTTTGATTGAAAAACAAATGTCCCTATTAAGCTTTCTGGTTCCACGTAATGCTGTGTTACATCCAGCCTGGGTTTGAAATCCTGAGGACAGCATGAAGATTTGGAACAAACCTTTGGATCCTTCTAGTCCTGGCTGCTTGCAACACTTAGCATTTCCTTAATAGCATGGTAGCTTGACAACACAAATGAACCTAGTTTTGATCCCATGACAACAAAAGCGCATGTATTTACTCTTGGCTGGTCAATTGAAATCCATTTGCTTATTTGGTCGACGAGGTGTGGAATGAATGTTTAAGTGTGTGTTAAAACAGTCGGCATGGAAGGAAAGTTCCTTAAAATATCTCCTATCGCTGGAGATTTGCTGCCAGATAGCAAGTAGGAGGAAGCAGTCATTGATGTAGCATCGGGAGAAGGCTGTTCTCTAGCTCTGTGCTCCTTGCCAGCACAGGTTTCTCCTCCCTTTGCAAGGTGCTGCAGTCCGCTCGGACCGCTGCTCCTGCTGTGGTGTTTCATCAGAGGGAATCATAGAATCATAGA
Organism: Laterallus jamaicensis coturniculus; assembly: GCA_022605575.1. Taxonomy (NCBI): domain Eukaryota; kingdom Metazoa; phylum Chordata; class Aves; order Gruiformes; family Rallidae; genus Laterallus; species Laterallus jamaicensis. The sequence continues at coordinate 3,473,678 of JAKCOX010000049.1, read as the reverse complement.
ATTGTAGGAGTTGGAAGGGACCTTGAGAGATCATGGAGTCCAACCCCCCTGCCAAAGCAGCTCCCTAGGACATATCACTCAGATAGGTGTCCAGATGGATCTTGAATCTCTCCAGGGAAGGAGGCTCCACCACCTCCCTGAGCAGCCTATTCCAGTGTCTGTCACCCTCACTAGGGAAAAGTTCTTCCACATGTTGGTGCAGAACTTCCTATGCTCCGACTTACAGCCATTGCCCCTTGTCCTATCCCCACAGACCACTGAAAAGGGGCTGGCTGATTCCCCCTACATCCCCTGCTTCAGATAATTATAGACATTAATTAGGTCCCCCCTTAGTCTTCTCTTCTCAAGGCTGAAGAGTCCCAACTTACTCAGCCTATCCTCATAGGGGAGATGCTCAGCAGGGTGCTGCTGTGGGATGAAGGAGTAAAAGGATGTGGAGAGCAGAGGGCTCAGTGATGGCTTGAGGGTTTTGGGGGGAGGAAAAATAAAAGCCCATCCTTTTGAGGATAGGGAAGGAGGGAATGGCTGGGTTCAGGGGTCTGGCAGACCCACCGCAGGGGTCATTGGCAGCATGTTCCCAAAGGAGAACCGGCTCCTCTCGACTTCTGGGATGGTTGTGCTGCTGGAAGAGAACACTGGCTCATCCCCTGCCAGCACCCAGCTGAGCTGTGGGTGCCTGCGTCAGTGCGTGCTAAGTTGTGATCTCTCTGCTTCTAAAGGCATTCCCATTTACTCTGTCAGCTTCCAATTCATGTGCTGGAGCACATCCTCGGAGGGAGCTGAGGCAGTTGGTGGCAGTGTCTTTTGCTCTGGAGAGAAAAAAACCCAACAAAACCCAAAACTTCTTTTACTTTTAAAGCCCAACTCCCTTTATAGCTGTGGCTGATGCCTCCCTGCCTTCACGTAGACGTTTCCTGAGGACAGGTTTCCCTTCACAGGTCCCACTCTGGGCTCTGCCTCCTTGGCTTCGAGCTGATTTCCATCTCTTCTTTCTACAGGTGGAGAGAGACTTTGAAAGGGAATATGGAAAGCTTCAGCAGTAAGTATCAACCACACTGGTAAAACAGGAATTGTAGCATACTTCTTGTGCCCTCTTATTGCCTCTTCCCAGGAAATTTTAGCCAGTTAATGCTCTTCCCAAGAAATCCCTCCCTGCCCTGTAATTTGTAATTCTTCAGAGTTTCTCCTGGTGTTCAGAGGTGGTCAAAGAAGTATCTGCAGTGAGGGCTGAGGTTTGCAGATTATGGCAGCTCTGAAGTATAAAGAGTGTAAAACTGCCAGAAAACTGTGGGGTCACTGAACAGCTCAACACCTCTGAGGATGAGTATTGGTTTTACCATACTGCCTGTGTCACGTAAGCTCACACTTATCATCTGGAGGCATTTGGCTTTCCCATTTGCAGTGAGTGTGGGGATTTAAGAAAACCCACGTGGCTTCTTGAATTGGAGATTACCAACCTGAAAAAGGTTGAAAAACCATCTGAAAACAACCAGAAAAGGTTGGGCAGCGCTGAACTTCATAAAGCCTTGCCTGGATATTTTTAACTCGCAACAGAAGCCAGCATATTCAGCCCATAAATGATTTGTTGCACGTATGATACACTTCAGTTTGTTTCTTTCCAAGATTCAGACTTTGCCTTGTTCTCCCATCTTTCAGATTGGAAGATCAGACCAAAAAACTTCAGAAGGATATGAAGAAAAGCACAGATGCAGACTTGGGTATGTGACTGTAGGATACATAGACTGTGAACTTGGCCACAAAGAGATGAAGTGACTTTCTCAAGATCACATGAGTAATCTGTGACAAGTCTGGAAAACAAATCTAGATCTCAGTCCCACTCAGTTTGCTTAGTTACAAGGCCATCTGCATGAGGGCTGCTGAGCGGCATCTCAACCGAGGGAATAGAAAGTGTGTTATGGGCTTCGTTCCCTATCTCTTGAGCTGCTCTTGCTCTGTGGCCTTGGACAAGTCACTTTCATTTCTTTACCTCAGTTTCTGTAGCCAAAAAATAGGAGTAATTATTCTGGTTTTCATGTTAGACAGGCAGGAGCAGTCTCCAGCTGAGCCTGTGTACGTTCACCTGCCTCCGTTGAGGGTGTCTTTAATGCTCTCTGTAGCCAAAGGAAGGTGGGACGAGGCTTTGGGGGGGCTGAGGAGCCCTGTGTAGGCAGCACACCATGCTGACCTAGCAGCTCTAGTTTGGGAATAACCCTCAGTGGCTGCTTCCTTTGGCTTGACCCCGTGTCAGTGGGCGACAGAGGAAGCAATAAACCAGTCATCTCTGCCTGCTGCTGCCCGTGTGGGGTGACATTGTCCCTGCAGGTGTCCTGTCCCTTAGGGCAGCCCCTGGCTGCTCTGTTCATAGCTTCTCTGATAGGAAACCGGTGTGACCACACCATGTGGCACAGGCTTTAAATGACGATGGGAGAGAGGAGAAGATGGGGGCGATCTGGTGGAGGGCAGCTGGGAGGAGCGGGATGCCGGGTATTGAACTGAGCAGGGCAGCCTGCAGAAACATGCAGCAAGGAGCTGTTTTAAACACAGATGGTTTTTCTCAGCATGTGGTTTGGAGTAGTCCCTTATTTGTACCAGGCCCCCACGGCTTTGGAGCCAAGGCAGATGCACCAGCGCAAACAGGTGTGGGCTGGACTGGTCCAACACTCATCTCGTGGGAGTTGGGTTCATGGAGGGGCAGAGGAGTGGGAAGGAGCCCCACTGCACGCTTTGCCAGCGGGAGGGCTGGCAAATTTGGGGCTTCCTGTGATACAGGCTCTCACCTGTATGCTTCTCTGTGTGTGTGTGTGTGTGCACACGCTGGGATATCAGCAGATGTAAACACGGATCGCAGCTCTTGCCCGTGCTCTCCCACCCTACCTGGCACCATACTGGTGCTTGCAGAGGAGGAACGGTGGGAAAGGCACTGGTAACTGGTGCTGCCAGCATTCTTCTCCAGGGTGAAACTGCCCTTTCTGGGGACTTTGGTCATTGTCAGGGATCCTTGGTAAGTTTTTCCTTGTTAAGGATTCCCCTCCCTTGCAGTGGGCGTTGTTTATATGGAGCATTTCAAGTCCCAGAGGAGCTGTGGGAGGACTTTCTTTTTCCGTTCTGCTACATGGCAGAGTCACAAATGAGCCTTGGCCAGATCCAGTAAGATCTGATTTCTCATTTAAAGGCATGAAATCAGGAGTGTAAGGGAAGATTTTTGAATGTGGTCTGATGAGGACTGGGTGAAGGAGAAGGAGGTAGATCTAATCAAGCACTGAGGGCAGCTTTCCTCACCTGGCAGTGCCCATTCCCAAGAGGAAGGTGCTGTGCTTGCTCAGCCAACATCCAGCCCCCGTATCCGACGAGGATGCCGGCGTATCAGCCTTGTGTCCTCCAGAGCGTCTTATTTCTTCCACTGTACCTCTGTGTCGAGAGGGTTGATTATTCACTGCCTGCAAGCACTCCCTAGCAAACTGGGCCTGGTAGCTGGAGTCTCCACCTCCTGCCAAAAAAGACTCAGCCCAAAACAAGACCGATTCCTCCTTCTTCACAAAAATAATCCTGTGAGGCTCGGCCACTCACCCCACCAGCACACGGGGTACGCGTTAATAGCATTCTATACTGTGGCTAAAGACCACTAATCCCCTTCCCCACCCTCTTCCCAGACAAAATATGATCTTAAGGACCGGGAGGGTGTTCTTTAATCGGAGACAAAAGCTTTCATTTAGAGTTGAAGATGGAACTTGCCACTGAGCACATGGAGTCGGGACCAGGGGATGCTGTCCTGAGACCCTAGGTCTCCATGCTGTTGGGGACGCAGCGCTTGCTGGGGGTCTGCAGAGCTGCCTTGAGAGCCACAGAACCCACCCTGGCTGCTTTTTTCAGAGCCATTCAGGTGAGGGGAAGTGCCTTGCCCACAGTCTCACTAAACATGCCTGAAAAGCCCCAGTTTCTGGCCTCCCAGCATGACCCCGCTGCTCCCCTCGCTGCAGCCCGCTTTCAATCCTCTCCTTAGGAAGGGAAACTAATTTCTCTTCCAGCTGAAGGAGTTCTGCCATTCTTAACTCTGTCCCGTTTTGGCACAAATCCTTCCTCAGATGTGGTCACACATATGGATTATATCCCATCTGTTTAAAGGTTTAAATGCCTAAACCCTTAATGTTTGGATAATAGACGGATACGGTAGCTTTGTTATTCTGTAGTTAGCCTCTCGTTCTGCATTGAGCTTCCCAGCTATTTAGCTTCTGAGCTCTCTGTATAATTGTGCCTAACCTTTAAATCAGAATATTTAACCCCTTGATTTATGATCTTAAGCCCCATTATTCAGACGACTTTAACTTTTAATATCTGAGGGAGTACAGTAGGAGTCTTTCCAAAGCTCATCTGTAGCACGGCTCAAGCATCTGGCTTTCTGATCTTAAACTGGAATAACTTCCAGCAGCAGTGCTGATGAAAAAGAACACTTTTTTTGTACCATTGACTATTTTTTCCTCCTTTATTCCCATTTATCTTGATGCTTGCCTTTTTCCTGCTCTTCTCCCCTGCTCCCCATTCTGTACCTTTAGCTGTTTTCTCACTCTTTTGTAGAGGTGCCGTCACAGGGATTTAATTTTCCCTTTGAAGACCCAGCGTGTGGCTAGGAAAAGAGATGGCTCTGATGGAAAACAAGCAAGACAGAAACTGAAGCCTGTCAGAGTGTGACCTGGATGTCTCAGTGCCAGTCTCAGGGTCTGAAGAGACTTTGGCCTTCACATTGTCCCCTGGCTTGTGGGGTTGGTCTCCACAGGTAGAAAATTTAGGCTCATTGAGGGAAAGTGCTTAGCCAGCTTGTGTCTCCACTGCTTGTGCACTGCCTATTTTGAGAGGAAAAGAGAAACCTCATCTTCCACTCCTGTCAGTTTGGTCCTTTTCCACCAGCCCTAAATCCACTTCAAATATATATTTTTGTAAAGCCATTTGAAAGACTTAATGGACTGTGATTTTTCTCATTGTGGAAGAGCTGTAGTGAGACTGAGAGTGACACTTAATAGTCTGTTGAGAAAAGACATAGAAAAAAAAAACCCATCTACATTTATTTTTTTTAAGAGCACGGTGCTTTTGTTAGTCTGGTATTATTTCTGGCAACATCACAAGCTGTACATTGGAGCAGTTCAGCCTTAACTTATATAAAAACAGTTCTCTGGGTGTTTATGGGATTGAATTGGTGGCTCTTCTTTCCTTTTCTCTCAACCAGCTGTGAATATCTTCCTGGAGAGTTGTGCTAACCCCCACTTTGGTGGCTGAAGTCCCTGATTTTTGCCCATGGTGGGGGGGGGGGGTTGCGTGGCTGTCCCACCAACGTGACCCTCTCTGCTTGCTCATGTTGCCCACAGCCATGTCCAAGTCAGCTGTCAGAATCTCCTCAGACCTGCTGTCTAACCCCCTGTGTGAACAGGAGCCTGGCTTTCTGGAGATGGTCACAGCCTTTGACACAGCGATGAAGAGGATGGACTCTTTCAACCAGGAGAAGGTGAATATGGGTTTGGCTGAAGAAGAGGGGACCAGGGTGTGCTGAGGGGCTGTTGGCATCACCTCCTTTCCTTTTTGTCATCATCTCCAAGGTGCTTCTCCCGCAGGTTTCTCTATAATCTTACTCTTTGACTCGGGTTGGCCTGGGGATTGCAGCTCAGCCCAAGCATGTGGGAGAAGTCTGCTGGTTTTTTGGTTAAAGGGCATTGTGGTTGTGCTCAGAAGCCCACATCATTCTATGGGAGGCACTGTGCAAACATGTATCGTTGTGCAAACAGGCTTTTTTCAACACACTTGACATATAATCATCCCTTTTTCGCTTTCAACAGGTGAATCAGATCCAAAAGACAGTCATAGAGCCTCTGAAAAAGTAAGTACCAGCATTGTCTTATGAGCCAGATCGAGTGTTTGTCATAACCATGTACTTCAGGGATGTGTATCATCCAAGGAGATGTTGGCAGGTTAGAAATCAGCCCTCCCAAAGAGGGAAGAGTTCACAGCCCTGTGACAAAACACTGTCCTGGCTTCACAGCTGGGGCTTGAGGAGGTGGGACACTTGAGCTAAGCCCATACTCCCTGGCCAGGCTGAAGACCCCTTGTGTCTTAACCTGCCAGGTGTCTTTACCTGTGCTTTAAAGAAGCCCTGAGATAGGAACACTGAATATGTTGAAACATCCAGCTTCTCTCTCTTTGTATGTTGGTTACTACCAACACTTTGCTCCATCCAAAGGAGAAGAATTGCCCCAGGGAGTTCCGTGGTGGGTAGTAGGCATGGACAGTACCATCCAGCCCAGGGTGCTGAGTATTCAGGTGCTTGAAGAAAAGTTTCTTTGCTTGGGAAGTTTTTTTAAATTAAAAAAAAAAAGAGCAGCTTGATTTTAGTGGAAGTTCTTTCGTGTTTATAGATGAATATATCCATGCAGGAGAGAAAGGTGTTACAGAGCCATCGTAGCTAGACAGTGAGCAGGTGGGGAAGTATGGATAGAAAACCACCAGCATCCCCTGTCCCAGGCTGGTAACTGATGCAGGATGGGATGTCTCAGACCCTGGAGAAAGACTTGCAGACCTGTGCAGGAAAAGCTTCAGGCTCTGTGTGTTCCAGAGCAGGTTGTACCTGGAGGGAAACCCACTGCCGAGTCACACCGAGAGCTACCCTGTCACCGGGAGCAGTGACAGGGAGCGTGCCAGAGCTGGCCCTCACTCCACACCGTGCCTGTCCACGCATTGCACAGCTTGCAATGAGATCCTTACCAGAGAGTGAGAGCTGGAGCTGTTGACAGTATCATTCTGGTAGCAGGGCTCCCTGTTTTCCCCCTTTCCTTGCTATCTGGGGCCGTACGGTGCGTCAGGACTCAGTCATACCTCAGCACCGCGGCAATTTTGTCACCTAAGTCTCATCTGGTGCAATTCCCCTCTGTCTGCCCAATTTCCACTGGTGTATAGCAGCCATTACCAGTGTCACAGGCTGTACCCCCTCAACATTTAAGGAGTACTTCAGTTGCTACACCAAATGTCTTCTGAAACCCTGAGATTCGCTGGTTTGTTACAAGAACAGAGCAAGCGAGCGAAAATAAACCAAAATGACTTTAATATGACACTAAGTGTTGCAAATTGCTGAATAACAATTTTAGTTTAGGTTTGACACAGGGTGGTTGGTTGGTTGGGTTTTTTGGTTTGTTGTTTTTTGGGGTTTAAGTTGGGGTTGTTTTTTTTTTCTTCTTTTCCCTGCCCAAATCTGAAAGTAAAAATCTCAACATCCCACTTAGCGCGTGAGGTTACGCTGTGTTTCTATCCAGGAGGTGTTTGGTGACTTGTGGTTTCTATCCATGACCAGAAATTCTTCATTATTTAGATGGGTTGGGGGAAAAAGAAAAAGAAAGAAAGGGTAAAAAAAAAATCCCTGCTTGTGCTTGTGGAATTGTGTTGCTTATTATCTAGATTGTCCTCATGAAAGATACATTAACTTTTTCTTCCAGCATTCTGTTAAAATTGGAAGAAGGGCTGGTGTCTCTGAAATCTTCATGGGGGTTTTGGGTTGGATGGTTGGTTGTTGGGTTGTTTTTTTTCCTCCCAAAGCTTGTGTTAGTTGATGGAATGAAAGAGAATACCTCTCCCTGTGAGCCCTGCAGTGCACGGGGCTGTTAATTCAAGCTGATTTCCACATCACGTTTGGCTTGTGATGCTCTGGCTGCAGCCTTCGCACAAGCAGGGGGAGAAATACCCCATTCCTCTTGCTGTGGGTTTGAGACAGCTGTGCAAAATGTCATTCTATTATTCCTCTAATAGGGAAATTTGGGGAAATAGCAGAGTTTTGCAGAACAAGGGGGAGCAGTGGGGTTGTTCCCCCTTGGCACAAGTGCATCGCACAAGCTGTAACGCTCAGCTCACCGGTTATCGTTCTGGTCCTCAGTTAAACAGGGTGTTTACTTCAGCATCCTGGCTGCTTTCCAGCCTTGGCAATTCTCTTCAACTTCCTAAATTTTCATTGGAATCCAATATTGTTATGAGGTTGGTGGGGTTGGTTTTTTTTCCCCCCCCTCCTTCCTGCCCTTTGGCACCTGCAAACAGTTGCTGTGTGCTCTTAACCAGCTTACGCTTCATGCTCAGGGAGCCTGCATCTCCACACTGAGCAAAAAAGACAAATAAAAACCCAACCAAAACCATTCAACTTCATTTCCTCTCCCACTCTCCTCACACATAGGTACGTGCGTGGCCGAGCTGTGCAGCCAGGAACATTTCTGAGGAGCCCAAGGGTCCGTTTTCAGGCTAATGAGATGCAGGAGAGAAATGCAGAGCTTGCACCTCCCCTTGTCCTGCTGGCAGATAAACCCCAGCAACGCTCCTAGGATAAAAGTTTCAGATTAATGAAAGCTGCCTTGAGGAACTCTTCTTCTTTCCAGTTAGGTATTGCTTTCCCTCACAGAGACAGTCCTCCCCAGCCTCTCCCAAACTTGCTTTGACCTAGAAAAAGGCTTGCTGCCTTTTTTTTTTTTTTCCTTTTTCTCCAACAGCTGCACTTTATTACAGCTTCACTGGTGGTCTTTTGGCTAATAAAGCCAAAGAAACAGATAAGGATAATCCAGGCAATTAGCATTAGTGGTAATATATTGTAAGCAGAGGCCCATGTGTGGTAAAATCTCCATTCAGTTGTCCAGGGTTAGAGGTTTCAGGCAAATATCAGAGAATTTAAGCCATGTAGAAGAAAGAGGTAGTAGATTTTGAGGGGTGGGTGTGGAGGTTTGTATTGTTTCAGTCCTCCTGCTTCTGGGGATGTTGGGTTAGTTGGTGTTTTGCTTTTTGATCCCCCAGAAACCCTTGGCTGGGAATGGCTCATTTAACTTCAGGGGAAGGAGCAAAGTTCTGGTGAGAATAGTCCATATTTCAGCATGTGGGTTGGGCTGAGGGGCTGGGGCAGCTGGGAAAGGTCATGAGGGGTCTGCTCTCCTCTTTGGGATGTGCCTGCTTACATCCCAACCCAGATGAGCAGATTTGGGGCAAGGGAGGGGAAAACCAGCTGGGTTTTTTACTTTGCTCTTCCAGTTCCTTGCTCTGGCTTGGGTGAGCAGTGAGGTGTATGGGTGGTAGTCGGCGTCCTGTTGGCTTGGTACCTCATACTGTGTGTTGGTGTTTAAGGGAGGAAGCAGCTTCAACAAGCCAGGTGGTTTGGAGATCTATGGGTTTCGATGCCTTTCAGGTTTGGAGCTGATTTTCCTTACCACAGGGTCACCAGGTAACAAACTCTAGCTGTCTGAACTCCCCCAGCCTCCTGAGCATCGGGATGCTGGGGTCACCCTGGCACAGGACTGTCCCCTTGCCTTGCAGCGTGCTCATGCTCTAGCAGCCAGACAGGGACAGGCTTTGGCAGGGGTGTCAGGATGGGTGCACCCACCTGGGTGCCATCAGCCAGGGCTGGGTGTTGAGCACATTGGGTGTATTCCAGAGGTACCACCCAGGAGCTGTTTGCAGCAGATTGATGTATAAATTCAATTAGAGCTGGATGTCAGGAAATACCTGCCAGTGACAGCAACCTGTGCTCGGCATCCACAGAGCAGGGAAGGTGTGTGGGGGGGAATCATCATCATCATCTTCTTCCCATAACCCTGCCATTAACATGGCCCCTGCATCTGCCTTTCCTTCCCCACCAGCCAGAGCAGATAACCAGCCTCAAGCAGCCCCAGGGGTGCTGGGGACCGGAAGCAGGAAAAGCCGCTTTCATGTCCTTAACGAGCCCCTAATGAGGATTTCATGCACAAAGCTAGCCACATGGCTGCCTGGCCCCCTTCCACCCAGCCCTAATCCCCCCAGCTCCAGGCTTTTTTGTACCGTCCTCATCTTCATTTCTGTTCCTTTTCCCTCTGGTCGGAAGGGCTGGTTTTAATTTCCCCCCCCCCTTCCTGGTGGGTGGACGGACGGGCCCACGACGGACGTGTGGGCACGGGCTGAGGAATGGCAGGCATCCCCCAACATAGCCCAGATGCTTCGGCCTCGTGCTGAGCCATCCTTGTGCCTCTCCAAGCTTCCTCCTCCTCTCACCCGCTGTCGCTTGCTGTTGCATCTCACCCTTCCCAGCTCCGTTATTCCTTTTTCCCCTGTCCAGTGGCAGCCATAGACCCTGCTCCCAACCCTTTGCTTTCATTTTCCCAGCCGTTATCCCTATGGAATGCCATGGGAAGGAGCACAAGTGCCTGCTGGCCTAGTGCAGCTCACCAGGGAGGGTGTGAGGCACTTACAAATTGGGGGCAAATAAAGGTTTTAGTGTAACTTTTCCCTTCAACAAAGCCCCAGCACCTCTTTCTCTGGAGGAAGCCGCTTGCTGAAGACCCCAGGGAGAGCACTGGGGGTCAAGCATCAGGGATACATCAGGGTGAGCACCCAGGGTGGAGAGGGAGAGGAGGAGATGGGTGGCTCGGGGACCTCGCCACAGACAGGGAGGTGATGGGACAGTCCCGTTCCTCGAGCATCCCTATGACAAGCCGTTCACCAGCAGCCTCCCTCCTTCCAGAGAGAGAGTGAGACAGGGGGAGAGGAGTTTCCAATATTCCCACAGCAGCCTTGTCAGCTCGCCTGACTAACGAAAGAATCTGGCAGCAACGGGAATCCTGGTGGCACTTTTATCTTCCATGGCAGTGTCTCTCCAGCCCTGTCCTTTAATTATGGGAAGCTGATGGGAGGCTGGCTTGGAGAAGAAGTGGCAACATGATTTATAATTCAGAGAATCGCATGATTTCTATATATATATATATATTTTTATTTTTTTTTCCAAGGCTAAACTGTCATCCTAAGAGGAGTTCACCGGTATGTTCCCCCTCTCCCCCCCCCTCCCAGCAGTGGGAAGACAGTAATTTGTATTTTCTTTTAGTTATCCCTGTGTATCTCCCCTCACCTGCTCCTCTTAAGCTGCCTGTGCTGTAATCCCCTCTCAGCAGCCGTGCCGAAAAAGTGACAGGGAACAACGGCGGCTTATTCTGCAAGCTGCTTTCATGGCAGGGGTTTAATGCCCTGCGCTGCTGTTTTACCTTCCACTCCTGCTCTGTGCTTTCAGCATCGTGCCCAGCGAATTTTCTTCAAGTCAGCTCTGATTTCCTTTGCTTTCTATTGAGACAGAAAGTTATTGACTAAAGGAGAGCGGTCCAGGGGGCTCTGCGAGGGGGTTACAGCCATCAAATCTTCTCCTCCCCTACAAAGGTTGGAGTGTAGGGAAGAGGATGGAGCTGGGCTTATCAATGAATGCCCACGTCTACGCTCAGGCTTTTCATCCCAGCTTCCCAGAGTGCTTGGCAGCAGGTTGGGGAATGGATAGGTGAAACGGACAGGCTTTGCTTGGGAACCTTCCCTGGTCCTGCTAAAACAGAGCTTTTACTCCTGGCCTTGCTAAAACAGAGCTTTTATCCCCAGTCCTGCCAAAACTCAGCTTTTTCTTCTGGGGTTGGTTGGTTTAACTTCACTTCCAGAGCGATGGATAGCATTTGGATGTCGCTCACCTCTCCTGATGGCACCGCTGCTGCCAGGAGGGTTTGGCATTGCTTAGCCACAGGCTTCAGACAAGATCTGAGATCTTCACAGAGTTGTTCTTGCAGGGCTTGGGAGACCCAGGGGATGGCAGGAGCTTTCTCTGCCCAGCTTTCCACGAGGAGCATTTGTAAATAACATACATGAGATACTTGTGAGGACACTGGGGTGATGAGGGGAATGTGGCGATTTATGAAGTCATCGGAATAACTTGGCAGCAGCAGGAGCCTGTCTCTCCCTGTCACCCTTCCTGACTGTTTACTTGGCTTGAGATCCTATTTCTGTACACACAGGAGGAAAAAACCCAGGCAGGACTTCAGTGTGGGCAAGAAACCCACTTCTCTCTGAATTCTAGAGGGGAATTTCAGAGCTGCTGGGTTAATAGGGAATTCATATGGAGCAGTGCCTTCAGCAGCTGGAGACAGCTTTGCCTCAGTCCAGGGAAGGAGCATCCTTCCCTGCTTGAGTTTGGTCAGCATGAGGAGAGCTCAGTTGGCATGGAAAAAGCTTGGTTGACATGGGAAGAGCTCAGTTGGCATGGGGAGAGCTCGGTTGTGCTGGGAAGAGCTCAGTTGACACGGGAAGAGTTCGGTTGTGCTGGGAAGAGCTCAGTTGACACGGGAAGAGTTCGGTCAGCCTGGGGAGAGCTCAGTCAGCATGAGGAGGGCTTGGTTGGGGAGACCTCAGTCAGCATGGGGAGGGCTTGGTTGGCACTTTGACAATGCCTGAAGAAGCCATGGCTGGCCAGGCCCTTCCTGCTGGTGCTGATGCTGAAGGACCATGGCCCCGAGACAACCTCAGCTGCCATGCAGAGTTTGCAAGTGCCTCAGAAATCCCCTCACTGCTTCGCTGTGGCTGCTCAGGAAGAACTGAAGTGGGTTTCAACTGTGCTGCTTGCAGCCCTTAAAACCCCTCGAGCGTCTCTGGAGGGAGCAGGGAGGTGGCTTTGGGGGGGAAGTGTGTTTTGAGCCCCCTCATGCACATCCTTCAACAACCCATCACTTGATGCTGATGTTTCCAGCTCCCAGGGCTGTGGGTTAGAGCCAGGGAGCTTTTTATTATCACCTTATGGAGCTGAGCTACCCCCCCCCCCCTCAAAATACAGCATATAATCTATACATTAAAAGTCCTTGTGAGACTGCAGTTGGGTGCCCACACAGTAACAGCCTCTTCAGATCCAGCACCAGAGATTATTTTGCTCTAAAGCACCACTGGAGTACAGTGTCCTTCTGTTATGGGCTGCAAAATCACACTGAGCTGATCTTGGGAATAAGAAAGGAGAGGGGGGGTTGAAGAACAACCCAAGGAAGGTTTTTTTTCATTCTTCAAACCAGATTTAACTTCAAAGTGAATGGAAACTGTGTCGCCGACCGGCTCGTGCGCCCTCACTTGCTGTGTTCCTGAGCTGAAGGGTCCCCTCTTCCCCTGCAGTAGTGAGCTTGCCCCATGGAAATGGCTCTGTGCTAATTCTCTGGTGTCTCCTGGCTCTTTTCATGCACAAGCATCGTGGAGGTGCTGAGCAGAGAGCAGGCTCACACACTGAGCCATCACAAAAACACCCAGTAGAAGCCGGTGTTGGGGTCCGGCGCCAGGTTTAGTTTCAGCTCTGAAGGCATCTTCTCCATAAGCCTTTTCCAAGAGGTGATGGAGAGGTGGGCAGTGATAGCCACAGCCAGGCCAGGCTGGTGTTTTGGCAGCTCTGGAGAGCACAGCATCAGCTCAGCATCTCTGCAGACCTGGGAAGGGAGGATTTCCCAGCCCCAGGCCATCTCCTTCCACGTTTCCCAGGCACGTGGTGGAGGAGCAGCATGTGGAGGAGCAGCTCAGCTCACCCCCATAGTCCTTAGTGAGCTGTGATTTGCTCCCACCCCGATTTGGGTGCGATGCAGAGCAGCCAGAGGTTGCATGGTGTTACCAAACATCCCCCTCAATATAACACAAAACCAAAGCCAGGAGCCTCTCTCCTTATGGCTCCTTCCTTTCCATCACCACATCATTAATAACTGGGAGAAGTTTCTGCCTCACAGGCATCTGAGGTGACACCTGTGCCATTGGCAAAGAACCTCTGTGCTCTTACATCAAGGAGACCTCCCAGCCTGGGTACCCCCATCCCTTCCCCCTGCGGTCCTCACTGCCCATCCCTACATCCCCAGCCTTCTCCCAGCATATTTTTGGACCGTAGGGAGAAGGAGGAGGTATTTTAGCAGCATCCCATAGCCTGGGAGATGCCGAATCCATGCTTGGAGCCCAGCAGAGCCAGGAATCATAAGCCAGTGTGGGATTTAAATATAATGGGGAGCTGTGTGTGAAGGCTGCCATAAAAAGCAATGTCAGGGCAGCAGCATCTGATCCGCGGGCGGGCAGCTGGGCGGCAGGGTGACGCTGGGCGAGCTCCCTGATGACTTTTGCAGGTCGTTCCTCATGCCTCATCCAGGGTCAGGAGGAGAATATCGTTGGGTGAGCACATGGGAGCATTGCTGGCTCTGCTGGGATCAGTCCTGGGTATCCTCAGGTAGCAGGATCTGGAGAATGCATCCATCCCTGGATCATTGTTCCAATGAGGGATGCTCAGCCACAAATGTTTCCCCTTCCCCCTCGCTCTTTGCAAACTGGAAAAGCTCAGGGATACAAGCTTTGCCTCTGCTAATGTGCCCCCCAGCTTGGCTATTTGGGGTATTTTATTATATTTTGGGATTTTTTTCCAATTGGAAGATATCAGAAAGCTGGCTGCTTGTCTCTCAGAAGGGAAAATCATCACCAGGCTGCTCAGGCATGTTTTTTCATGACCGATTCCTGCCCTTGACCCCCCCCTCTCCTCTTCTCAAAATGACCCTGTAATTTGTGGAGTCTAAATTAATATATCCAGAGGTAGCATGGACCCATTTCACACAGACCCATAGCCAAGCACCAGCACAGTCCCTTCTACTATAATGTGATTTACCAAAATTCAGGAGACAAGAACAGAGCTCCAATTTCTGGCTTTTCCCCTTCTGTCACCTTCAAAATGATTATATCCCCCCTTCTCTTCGCTGTCAGATGTCTGTGTCTCCTCAATTTGTAACACATTTTAATAATTCTTTGTTTTCCTGGGGTTTTCATACAACTCTTCACCCCACTTGTTCCCTTTCCAAACGTGGCATTGGGGAAATAGCATAATAATTAACTATTTATGGGGGGAAATTGTGTCTTTTCCCTCTCTTTTGGAGTTAACAGCTTTGTTTTGTGCAGCAGTTTCAGTCCTGTCCCAGATAAGGCAGCTCTGCATGTTCTCAAATTCCACAGCTGGAAGAGAGAGGGCAAAAAAACCTCACACACACACACCCCCCCTTAAAAATAAAACCCTAATGGTAAAAGCATAAGGGCTGGCAGGAGAATGCAGAGGCAGGTTGGGACCTTCAAAGTGCTTTTACCAGGCTTTGCAAAATCACCTTGGGTTTTATTATTATTATTATTATTTCAAAACACACCCCTTGGCACATGATCTGACCCTCACCCAAAAAAAAACCCCACCCCCAACCCAACCCAACTTCTAGATCTCCTCTCACACACTGTACCCTGGCCAAACCTTTGCAGCTCTTTATACATATATTATTATAACTTAATCCTCCTCTTCCAGCCTCCTGGAAAATTGGGATGAAAGGTTTTGTGTTCAGAACAGGCTTTGTTTAAACCCCAAGAAGGGGAAGGGAGGTATTTTTGGTCTGAATCCTGAATCATTTGGTGGCATTTGGCTGGGGGATTGTCTTGGATTCATAGAATCATAGACTGGCATGGGTTGGAAGGGACCCCAAGGGTCACAGAGCTCCAACCCCCTGCCACAGGTAGGGACACCAGCCTCAGGCCTGGAGCTACACAAGGTTGCCCAGGGCCCCATCCAACCTGGCCTGGAACACCCCCAGACACGGGGCACCCACCCCCTCTCTGGGCAGCCTGTTCCAGACCCTCACCACTCTCTCTGCACAGAACTTCCCCCCAATCTCTCCTCTCCCCCTTCCCTCCTCCAGCTTCACTCCATCCCCCTTGTCCTGCCAGGCTCTGCCCTTGAACAAGCTGATTCCCCTCCTGTTCCTCTGCTCCCTTCAGGCACTGGCAGGCTGCAATGAGGTCCCCCCACAGCCTTCTCTTCTCCAGGCTGAGCCAGCCCAGCTCCCTCAGCCTCACTCCTGAGGGGAGCTGCTCCAGCCCTCTGAGCATCTCCCTGGCTCCTCTGACCCCTCTCCAACAGCCCCACATCTTTCTTGTGTTGGGCCCCAGCTCTGGACACAGGATCCAGCTGGGGCCTCCCCAGGGCAGAGCAGAGAGGGACAATCCCCTCCCTGGCCCTGCTGCCACCCCTCTGCTGATGGAGCCCAGGATCCCATCTCCCTTCCCAGCTGCCAGAGCCACTGCTGCTCATGGGGAGTTTCTCACCCACTGTGACACCCAGGTCCTTCTCACAGGGCTGCTCCCCAGGAGCTCTTCTCCCAGGCTGGATCTATGGCTGGGATTCTTCCAGCCCAAGTGCAAGACCTTACACTTGGCAGTGTTGAACCTCATGAGGTTCACCCGGGCCCATTCCACATCTAACTTAATTATTCCACCCAAAAACCCCTTTCTCATCCCTCCACCAGGTTCAGCAGTGTCTTCCCCAGCCTGAACATGGCAGTGAAGAGACGGGAGCAAACGCTGCAGGACTACAAGCGCCTTCAATCCAAAGTGGAGAAATACGAGGAGAAGGAGAGAACCGGCCCCGTCCTCGCCAAGCTACACCAGGTACAGAGATGCTTCCACACCCACTACCCCAGTTTGGTTACTGGGAAGTTTTCCCCGTGGCATTTAACATCCATAGCGACCCCCCACTCAGGGATGTAACATCATGGATGGGTGTCTTTTATCAACCTCAAATTGCCCCACGGGGCGCTTGGTGAATCGGAGCGCTCAGCGGAGGGGAAAGAGAGGCTCTTTCCAAAACAAAGTGGGATAAAAGCCACAGGAGGTTGGGATGCTCCAGGGAGCAGGATGATAGATGGATGAGGAGGTTTGGATGGACGAGGGTTGGTTTTCTTTTTTCCCCCTGACCTCCCAGTCTGAGCAAGCAGCTGGATGTGGAAAGGGGAAGATCAGAGAGTTTCCAGGCTTGGTGGTTGCCACCTGTTAGAAAAATCCTCCTTGGAAAATCGCAGTAATTGGTTAAGGGGGAAGCTTTGCCAGCTTCTTTTCTCTCTCCCAAATTTTAGCAAAATCACGCTTTTATTCTTTTCTAATTAAATCTACAGCAGCGTTTCTCCCCCAAATCTGTCGCTCCTTGCAGAACGTTTCGCTTGATCCTCGAAGGAACAGTTGAGTCTCTTGGCCTCAAAGAACACGTATTTTTCTGATGGCTTTCCCCACAGAAATTAAAGTTTGATGTTAAATAATAGCCCACCCAGCCCTAACAAAAGAGACCTCTGATTTAAGAGTAAGCTGCTTACTTTGCTTAGCCTCGGTGACTAAAGCTGTGGCTGGGGAAAAAAAAAAGTAGGAGTGCTTTTGTCCTGGTGATTAAGGAGGTTTTTAGTTATTTAATATTATTTTTTTTCCTCTTAATGAGCTTCTGTAGGATCTATTTTCTCCCCCCATCTCCCCCCCCCAAAAAAAAACCTACCCCAAGATTCTGCTTTGGCAGGGAGGTTGGACCCAATGATCTCTCAAGGTCCCTTCCAACCTCTATGATTCTATGATCTTCACTAGCATGAATTTAAACGTGATGCTGAACCTGGGGCATCTGAGGGGGGGGGCACAGATTCGATGGAAAACAGCATCATCTCAATCAGGGATGTTTATTGAGCTCCAAATTTGCATCTTCCCTTCGGAGCCGGTTGCTCCAAGTCTTCTGCTGTTTGGTTCCCCCCTCCCATGAACCCCTTACCCCAGGAGCCAAAACACTCCTTGTTTCATGGCAGATGATGAATTTGCTCCTTCTCCTCTCAGCCCTACTTAAGCCTGATATGATTTAGGGCTTTGCCCACGCCACCCCTCCAGTGAGCCGTCCCGGGGAGCAGGACCGGCGCCGTGGCTGGGCTGGGCTCACCAGCTTTCTCCCACATCCCCCTCCCGTTGGAATGGCACTGGGATTAAGTGGCAGACTTGAACCGGTCTAATATTTCACAGCCCACCCCCTCCTGCCCTTTTCCACACCATCTCAGAGACATTTCCCTTTCTCCCCACGCTTCTGTTTAAAGAAGCCAGTTGGACGCGCTGAGCTGAAGGTCACGGGCGAAAGTGATGATGGGGGCAGGATCCTCTGGTGATACTCTTGGGAATCGCAGGGTGAGGGGACACAGAGCCAGTTAGGGACATTCTCCAGCCTGGCTGAGCTTTGAGGCTGGTTTTTGTCTCTGTTCTTCTGAAGGGGAGAAGACTGGCTGGCTCATGATCTCGCCAGCAGCCTCTCTAGGTGTCCCATGTCCAGGGTCTGAGCTTAGGTCCCACCAGGTTCTGTCAGGTGGTCGTAGGGACCCCACCAGGCTCCATTAGATAGTTGCTTGGGTCCCATCAGGTTCCTCTGGATAGTTGCTTGGGTCCCCCCAGGCTCCATTGGATGGTTGCTTGGATCCCACTAGGCTCCATTAGATGGTTGCTTGGGTCCCACCAGGCTCCATTGGATGGTCGTATGTGTCCCACCAGGCTCCATTGGATGGTCGTATGTGTCTCACCAGGCTCCACTGGATGGTCATAGGGGTCCCACCAGGCTCCATTAACCCATCGTTGGTGGTCCTTGAGTCATCACTGGTTGTCCTTGGGTCAGAGCACAGCAGTCTGCTGGCCTGGGGTGGCCTCTGTGCAGGTCTGCCCAAGGGAAGGGCATTTTCCCAGGTGTCTGACTCCCAATCCTCTCTCCTTTCCCAGGCCCGTGAAGAGCTGAGGCCAGTGAAGGAGGACTTTGAAGCCAAAAACAAGCAGCTCCTGGAGGAAATGCCCAAGTTCTACAGCAGCCGCATCGATTACTTCAAACCCAGCTTCGAGTCGCTGGTCCGGGCACAGGTGAGATGCTCTCCCCTATCTGCCAGGTGTCCCTTTGGTGGGCATCCTCTCCTCAGAGCCTCTGGGGTCCCACCTGGGTACGAGTCGCTCTCAGAGCTGAGAGTTTAACAGGTAACACACAGAACACCCCTGCCCAAGTTCATTACCTCCATCAATTTAATCACCAAGGGCACAGGAAGCAGTGGTGGGACAGGTGGGGCATCAGGCAGGTAACTGGTGGGCCTTGTCCTGGCAGAAAAGCTGGTTGGTGTCTGCTGGTACCCACGGTGATGCGGTGCTGGCTGCTGGAGGTGAGTTTTTGCTGGTTTATGTGGATTGAGGACTTGTGTGTGTGATGTCCTGTCCCATGAGGCCATGTCACGCCTTCAAGCCCTGGTTGCACATGAACTGCTGGTGTCTGGTGGCTTAATTCATCTGGGTACATCATCTCTTTGTGGTTGTATTCCTGAGCTCAGGGTTGGATCTCTTTTTTGGGGGGGATTATGAGATGCTCAGGGCTCACCTGAGCTCACCAGCTCTCTTCTGGCTCATGGTAACCAGAGCTGGTGTGTGCTGGCAGCGATAGAGGAGGCTGCTGTGTCATCTCCACACCAAGGATCTGCAGCAAGGGGTGGCCTAAATAAACCACAGCCTGCTTTCATTTCCATCCTCCAGCTTCCTTCTGCGCCTGCTCCTCCTCCATCTTCCTTCTCCTCTCCTCCTTTTTGGGGTTGGGTTGTTTTTTTTTAAGGCTGGAGAGGAACATTGCTGGGATCTCATCTAGCTTTGAACTTCTAGCTTATACCTCAGGTGTACATCATGCCCTGGATCAACGGGGTGGTCCAGCACGGGGAGGTGGGCAAAACCACGTGCATGGAGCATTCTTGCTCTGATGGTGGGGTAGGGGGGTGGGTTTTTTTGGGAAGGGAGCTGCTGCAGTGACACCAGGGTGGCAAAGGAGCACGTGTTTCATCTCACCTCTGACTTGGGCTTGGATTGAGGGGGGTGTGTTGGTGGCAGGGGGGTTTGGAGGGAGGAAAACTCTCTGCAGAGCTGCCAGCGAGTTGTCTGCAGGCTGATTCACCTACCAGATGGTGCCGATGCACCCTGCCGCCGCCTGGGTGGGTGCTGGGGATGCTGTTCTTGCTGTTCCCTTAGCAATCGGGCACGCAGGGCTCCCTGTTCCAGCCGAAATAACCAGACTCCCTGGAGCCACCACAGAGTCTCTCCCTGGCCCTTCCTCCCCTTGCCAACCCTCTCCAGCCACTCGCTGTGGGTGGGTTTGTTTGGATGAGACCTTGAAACCCGAATGCTGCTTGGCCCTGGCTGGGTGTTTGCGATCTGCTGGCATCCTTAGAGAGAGGCTTTGCCCCCTCTGTCCTTGGCTGTGATGTCCCTTGTTCTGCTCGTGGCTGGCTCCTGGCTGCCAGCTGGCTCCTGCCCGGGCTCGCTGTGAGCTTGGGAAAGGGTGGGGGGAGTGGAGATATGCTGGGAGCACTGGGAGATGTGAGCGGGGAGCTGTTTGTAAGAGTCAAGCCAACAGGAGACAAATATTTCCCTGGCTGGGGACTTTGAAGTGGCCACATGGAGATGAAAGGGGCAGATTTGGAGCTGGGTGGCTGGTGTGAGCAGTGAGGAACACTTCCTTCCCACCTTGGAAGCTGGAAAACATGATATTCCTCTAGGTTTTGATGAAATAGGAGGGGAAAGATGGGGTAGGACTGTCTATGCTGCATCCAACCCTGTTCATACCCTCTTCTTCCTTGGGATTCATCTGGTCTGTCTCTTGGCCAGCTGCCCTCCCTCTCCTCAGATGAGGGATTTTCTTGGGAGAGGCAAGTGAAATCTCACTTTCCTTCCCCAAGAGGCAGCATCACAACAAAGCTGATGCATCTCCCATAGCCTGGACCAAACCTGGGCCCAGGTGGATGCTAAAGATGTCCCATCCCTGCCGACCTAAATGTGTGGGGGGGGGCTGCATCCCTCTTCCCCAGCACTGGCTGCATCCTTCATCTCCCTCCCCGGGGTGGGATGCACCAGCAGGACAGCATCTCTGGGAAGAGAGCTCAGCACTCCCCTGATGCTTTGTTTGTGCCAAGGCTGGGTCCAGGCCATACCCTCTCTCTCCCCCCTTGTTCAGGGTCTGTCATTCAGCAGCCACACGGTGTTTTCCCCCCCTTGCACGTGGCTGAAAGAAAAAAGGGAAGTGACTTGCCCAAGGTAACTTAATGAGTCAGTGATGAGCCAGGAATAGCACCCAGGAGCCCTGACTCACCACCCTGGCTGCTCACCTGCAGGCACCTGGGCCAGGGGGGCTGCCTGGAGCATCCCCATCCCAACATCCCAACATCCCAGGTGTGAGCTGGCAACAGGAGGCAAGTGCTGAATACAGGCTGTGCTGCTGCCCCCAGCCAGCCCCATTCATCCTGCTGCTGCTTCCCAGCTCATCACCCCCTCTATGCCTCCCAGAGCTCATTTAGCATCTCAGGCTGGGACAGGGAGGGGGGAGGTCACATTACTCAGTGGAATTTCTATTTTCAACTTCTTCAGGGGTTCCTCTAGGAGAGATGGTGGGCTCACAGGGCTCCAGTGGGCATCCCTCATGGAAAGCAATAGATGGGGATCAGCCTTGGGTGGAAAACCATGTTGTTTCCCCCCTTTTATTTGGAGCAGGGGGAAAAAAAAAAGCAACAGGTTGATGTGAGACAAGTGTGTGACAAGTGACACCGGCCAGCGACACCGGCCAGCGCTGCGCTGAGCTGTGAGCAGACCAGCTGCCTTGCTGGGAAGGAACTATGCCATGGCAAAAAGAAGGACCCCCCCCCCCACCCCTTCTTCCCACCACCCCACCCCTTCTTCCCACCACCCCCAACTTCAAACCAGCTCCAGAGCCACAGCTTCATGGCTTTGACCCAACAGGACCCTCCCAAGACTTTCTCTCAGGGTGGCTGGGTTCCCATGGCACAGCTTGGCCACGGGCCCCGGTGCCGGGTGTCTGCTGACGGCGTGACATGCCCTGAGCTCACAGGGGCTGTAACATTCAACACCAAATACTTCTGTCCACCCACGTGCCCCGGGGCCAAGCCAACAGGAGACAAATATTTCCCTGGCTGGGGGACTTTGAAGTGGCCACATGGAGATGAAAGGGGCAGATTTGGAGCTGGGTGGCTGGTGTGAGCAGCGAGGAACACTTCCTTCCCACCTCGGAAGCTGGAAAACATGATATTCCTCTGGGTTTTGAGGAAATAGGAAGGGAAAGATGGGGGGTAGGACTGTCTGTGGGGCTGCTGCATCCAAGCCTGGCAGCGACCCCAGGCTTTTGTTTTTGTGTAGGGCTGCCATAAACACATCCTGCTGCCCGGCTGTGGCATTGTGACCGCGATCTATAGAAAATCGGGAGAACACGGTGTCCCCAAACAGAATTAGTTCAAGACAGGTGGACTCAGGGCCTTTGGCTCAGTCTCAAAGGCAAGTTGGGAGATGGGATTTGATGGGATAGGGGAATGGAGCATATGGTATCCATAGCTGGAAAAGTACTGAGCCACAGGGTGGGAGAGGGGGCTGGGTGGCAGCAGGTACCAGCACGGTGAGCGTGGGGTGCGGTGGGTCCCCTCCCCCACCCCAGTCCCCTCCATAGAGGCAAAGATTTTGAGTGAGAGAAAAACACTAGGGGGATCTTGTAGCTAAAGCACAGGAGGCTCCATGGGAATGTGTGCCAGTGCCCTGGATGACTGCCTACTGGTTAGGCACTGGGTCTTACTGGGGGAGGAGAGCATCGCTGAGGAGATCTGCTGGGCCCTGGGGATTGAGGGGGGTCTCCTATGGGAAGGGGGCTTGGGATGGGCTTGGGGGGGTGGGGGTGGGGAGGGTCAGCAACTAAACTGTTTGCTTCAGTGGGAGGTGGATGCTGGTGTACCCAAGGCTGGAAGTGGGGGGCAATCCTTGGAAGGGTTTGGGGGGTGCTGCCTGTGGCCCTGCCATCCCAGGGAGCTGCGTTGCACCGTGTCAGTGCAGAACTGGCAGCACCACTTGGCCATATGTGACTGGAGTGAGCCCATCTGATGATGCCAGGCTTGGAGGAGGCCTAGGGCCATGGAAGGCTGCTCCAGAGCTCCAGCACCATCCATCCAGGACCCGTGCTCATCTAAGGGATGATAGTGTGGTGATAGGGGGTGTTTTGGGCACCCTCAGCTTGTGTGGGACCAGGGCTGCAGCCGATGAGGAGGATGCATTGGGGTGACCTGGCTGTGGGACTGTGGTTTGGTGGAGGGGGCTGTGGAGGTGGGGGGGGCTTTGGGGGGGGGGGGGGGGGGGGGGGGGGGGGGGGGGGGGGGGGGGATGGATGCTCTTGCCCACACACCTGCCCACTTGTCCCTGCTGCAGCAGAGCGGGGGTTCATTAGTCACTGTGTAAATGAGCATTGATGCTGAATCACCCAGCGTGGGGAGACCCAGCCCCTGCTGCACCCCGCAACGGACGGACCCAGGAGGGGGGGTGTGTGATGTGGGGGTGTGATGTGGGGATGGGGGGGGGGGGGTGTGCAGGCAGCTGGCAAAGGCATGTGGGTCCCCAGCATCTCCCCTTGGCCCTGCCCAAAATAAGCATCATTTTGAGCAAGATTAGGGGAGCTGGTCTCCATGGAGACTGTGTGTGTCTCCGCACTGGGACTGCTGGAGATGCTTAGGGCTGGCCCTGGGTGCCCACTGAGCCCCACTTGTCCCCCTCTGTAAAATGGGGGCAACACTGGCACTGTCTGGCCTGGTGAGAGGGGTGGGGGGGGGCGAGTGGGGGGAGGGTAACACTTCCCTGTCCCTCCCTGCCAGACGTGGGGCAAGCGGGATGCCCAGCCCAGGCATCCCCATCACCCCCTCTCCCCATGGGGCACAGCATCCCTCCGAGCTGGGGAGGGGCAGGGGTTGAGGGGTGGTCTGACTGTGCCACCCTGCCCACAGCACCGGGTGCTCCCACAGGCAGGGCTGGCTGCCAGCACCCACCGGGCATCACCACTCTCCTTCCAGGAGGGAGCAAGCATCCCGGGTGCCATCTGCCTGTGCTGACCCACTGGCTCCCACTCTGGGAAGCTCTGCTTGTTGCCGGGAGTTAATTGGCGGTGCTAATTAGCACATTATTAAAACACCCCTCCCCCTGCATCACGCAGGGTACGGCGGTGCCAGGCGTGATGCTCGCCGTGCCCTCGCCTGCCAGAGCAGGGACCTGTTGCAGAGCTGGGCAGCGTGGGCCAGTGGCTCATCCCAGTGCCCCCAATGCCAGGCAGGGGAGAGGAGGTGGGGGAGGGGGTGGGGTGGTGGGGATACACATCCCAATGGTGGCACCAGGCTGGTGGCTGCACGGTGATGTTGGGTGCCGGCGGCAGCCCCGCGCACGCACGCCTGAAGCTCCCCAGATGGGAAGCGAGCAGAGAAGGGCAGGGTGTTATTAAAATGTGTTGAGTTGTAATAATCTAAGGGGGTGGTATTACCACATGGGAGGAAGCTATTTTAGAACCAGAAATGCTAAGGCACCTCTCAGCTCCCACCGCAAGGGTGGGGAAGAGAGGAGACCCCCCCCCCTTCCCCTTTCCCCTTCCCCTTCCCCTTCCCCTTCCCCTTCCCCTTCCCCTTCCCCTTTCCCTTTCCCTTCCCCTTCCCCTTCCCCTTCCCCTCCCCTCCCTTCCCCAAAACCTCCTGCCCCACTCATCATCCTCATCTTTCTTCTCTCCTCCTTCTCCTCTCCCCAGGTTGTCTACTACACAGAGATGCACAAGATCTTTGGGGACCTCACAGCCCAGATCGACCGGCCTGGCTGGAGCGATGAGCAGAGGGAGCAGGAGAATGATGCCAAGCTGAGCGAGCTGCGGGCTTTGTCCATCGTGGCTGATGACTGAGTGGGTGCCAGTGATGGGGGAAGGGGCTAGGGCTCAACCCCCCCACCCCTTTCTGCAGCCAGGCTGCCTTCCCACCTCCTCCCTTCCAGGGACAGATTGGAGGAGGGGGTTGGTTAACTCTTGGCTGCTCCCTTTGCCCACCTCAACAGCTCTGCCCTACTGCCAGGACAGGGTGGGGGGCACAGCAACCCCCCCTCGACCCCAACACTCCCTCCAGCCTTGATCAGCCCTGGGGGCTTGGGGGAGGGGGGTGGCAGGGAGTAGGGATGTGAGCCGACCCCCTTAGCTGGAATGGGGGAGCAAGCTGTGCCAGCACACCTCAGTGCTCCCCCCAACTTTGAATCGAGCCCAGACCCCCTTCTTCTTGGCAGGAGGAGGGGTCTGCTCCTGCTGGGCTGTTCATTTTGTGCCTTAGAAGCCCAGCAGCCCTCCCCCCCCCCCCCAGGAGGGTAAAACCATTTCAACTCCAGGTTTTGATGCAGTTGGAGATGGACAAAAGAGCATCGAGTGATGCTGCTCCCTGGTTCTGCCCCAGGAATGGTGCAAGCCCCCCTGCTGGGGAGGGGGCTGTGGGGGGAGGGGGGGTGGGAGGGAGGTGTCTGCACATCTGCACAGCAAGGGGTGCCCACCCCAGCAGCTGGGACAGCCAGAGGCTATGGAAGAGGGGCTGAGAGAATTTGGGAGGGGGGGGGAGGGAAAGGGGGGGGAGGGGTGTGATGCAGGAGGGAAGCACAACTGACCCGGGAAGCAAACTCAGGGAAAACTGGGGGGGGGGGGTGTAGGCTGGATGGGGTGGGGAGGGGGGAACTTCCCAGCCAGAGTGGCCTGTAGCACCCCCATCCCCCCCCACCCCGAGTGCCCATCCGGGGGCTCTGCTGCTCTTCTCCAATAAAGCTGTTGGGAGAGCTGGTGGGGGTCTGTCCGGGGGTGGATGCTGGGGTGGGGGGGGTGTCCGTGCTCCGGGGCAATGCCGCCCTCTGCCGCCGCCTGCCCGCTACTGCCGCTTCGGGGAGCCGGGGGGGGGCACACAGGAACTCTCCCCCTCCCCCTGGACCAGGGCTACCCCGAGCCCCCCCTCCCCAAACCCCCGGCTGCAGCACAGGAGCCGAGAAGGTTAAACCGAGAACTCCAGGGCTGGAGGGACAGAGGGGGGGAGGGCTTCAGGCAGGGGCTGGCCCTGAAGCAGCACCAGAAATCATGGGGTTTACCATCAAACACAGCAAAATTCAGCCCGAGCTGGTGACTTCCAGCCTGTGGAATCTCCCCCTGCTGCCATCTGTGTCCTGAGATGAGCTGCTGCTGGGTGGGATGAGGGCTTAGAAAGCAATTAGGGGGCTGGCTAATTGCAGTAGAGACCCCACTACAGGCACAGCAGCACCCTGAAACAGCTGAGCTGCTGGGCACCCAGCAAACACCCCCCATGTTGGGGTCCCTCCTTCCTAAAGAGGCTGGTCTTGTGCATCCAGCACTGAGATGCTCCATGCCCCATCCAATCCACACAGAGTTCCAAGATTCCCTACCTCAGGGGTTTCCAGTGAGCACAAACAATGGGGCAGAGCCCAACCATGCACCCCTCTGGCTCCACCTGCCCAGGGTGGGAACCAGCTCGCACCCATCTCTGCAGGGAGAGGGCTGGCAGGGGCCCTGCTGCCATCTGTCACCTCACTGTGTGACATCCAGGGAGCCTGTTCTCTCCAGGTGGGGCTCAGGTGGATGCTGGGTCCTCAGCATCAGTCTAGAAGAGAGGTGGGGGGGGGGGTGACAGCCACCCCTTGTCCCAGCACCCTGGCTCACCCAGCTTCACCTCCAGCGTGTGGATTTTGCTCTCCAGACAGGGCTGCTCTGCTTTCTCCAGGAAAAGGTAGGGAAAAAAACATGTGGAGACCTCAACTGGAGCAGGAAAATCTCCCAAGAGCACAGGCTCCACCATCCCCTCCACCCCAGCATCCTCACACAGAGCCCCTTCCCTCCCTCCTCCCCATGCAGGGAGCCAGAGGAATTCAATGGGATGGACATGGAGAGCACATCCAGGGACAAGGACAACACTTGGGACCACAGCTTCACCCTGCTGAGAGGCACAGGGGTGCATGTCAGGGAGGGAAGAGCCTGAGCTCCCAAAAAACACACCAGCCCTGTGGAGCAGGGTGCAGGCTGTACCCAGAAGAGCAGGATTGAACCAGGGACACCAGGCTCCCTGGCTATGTAGCTACACACCCGCTCAGCACCCACCTCCCAGCACCCTCCACCCTTTCCAGCAGCTTTTTCTGGTTCCTGAGCTCTCCAGCTCTTCACCTCCAGCAAGGCCAGGAGCACCTTGTAGTGCTCATGGAGCCAAAACCCCACTGCAGCATCTCCTGGGAGAGTTGAGGCACCATCACAGCCACATCAGGGAGGGAGAGGGGCACAGGAGACCTGCCTGGGGGTGCCATGCCAAACCTGCCTCTGAGCAGAGCTTCTCCCACCCCCTCCAGTGCTCCAGGAGGGTGCAGGGGGAAAAGTTGGAGCAGGCAGTGTGCCCACCCTGCCTGCCCATGAGGGCTGGCTTCTGGGGGGCTTCAGGCTCTGGTAGTAGCTCAGTGGTGCCTGTAGAAGCCATGTACTGCTCAGGGGGGGGTCTCCAGCTCTTGCTGAAACCCACCCTGTTGAGGTGGGAGTGGGAAGAGAAGGGGCTGGGAGCTGCCACTCAGAGCAGGACCTCACCTTCCCCAAAGCACAGCAATTAAGCTGCCTTTTGGGACTGGGAAGATGGGATGGGCCCAGCCCCCTGACACACCAGGGAAAGGCTGGGGACTGTCCCCAGCGAGTCCATCTGCGCAGACACAGAGTGAGGACCTGGCCTGAGAGCATCTCCTGCCCAGTCCACACCAGGATCCCACACAGGCACTGCTGGGACTGAGCCAAACCTCCTCCTCCCCCAGCCCTGAGAACTTCATCTCCCCTCCCTGCTCCTTCCCAAACTCATCACATGCCAGGGCCAGGTTTAAGCAAAATAAAGCTGGTTGCCATGGTTACCCAGAGCAGGGATGCTATATATATATATATATATGTATATACACACACACAGAGCATATATAGGGCCACCCCATGCCTGAGCAAGGGCCACGCTCTTCTGTGGGCAAGGTGTGGGGAGCTGAGCCCAGGCACACATCATGCCAGCTCCTGAGCAAGCACAGGTCCATAGCAGCTCCACAAAGGGGTCCCAGTGCCCTGAGTGAGTCCCACAGCCCAGGGGTGCTTCCCCCTCCCCACTGCAGCTGGATTAAACCTCACCTGGGCTCTCTTAAACCCACCTTATTTCCATCGTGGCTTCGTCTGCATCGCTGTGTCACCCCCACACAGCCCTTCCCTGCCCCCTCATGCCCAGCAACCTGCCTCTCCTCTGTCCAACCAGCACATCCACCCATCCTTACACCCCTTGCCCAGCAAAGCCCAGCTCCAGCACTGTGCTGTCAGCTCCTCCTGCTGTCCCTGCACTGAGAGGGGGATTCCACCCTCTGGAAACTTAACTCCCAGCCATGCAAACTGCTCTCATCTGGAAACCTGCCCCTGAACAAGCAGGGCTGGGGCTGCTCACTGGCAGGGACACCCATGAACAGGACTGTTCCCCACTGATAAGCACAGCTTCATACTCTTCCCTCCCCAGTGGGAACTGGGAAGAGATGGGCAGTGAGCCTGGCTGCATGGCAGCATCCCAACTGCCACCTTTCCCCTCCAAAGCCCTCATCCCTCTCAGGGACGGGCAGGGGTGATGGCACGCCACCAAACCTGAGGTCTTTCCCCCATAATTGGGAGAACTGACCCTCACCAGGACTGCCAGATCCAGTACATGCCTGGGTCCACCCCTTGATTCAACCCAGTGGGTGTTTGAAAGTCCCTTTGCTCCCTGGAGTCGTGGACATTGGGCAAACCTGGTGAGACACCCCACTCCACTGATCTGGGGGGTGGTATCTGGGCCATCACTTTGCCTGCACCAAGAGCAGACCTTCCTCCTCCTCACCTTGGCCCTGAAAGCAGAATCAGCATCATCCAGAGCGGCCTCAGCATCCTCCTCAGGGTCAGCCACTGGGATGTGGCTGGGGTACTGCCAGTGCAGGAGTGGGGGGCCAGGCAAAGAGGGAAGGGGTCCAGCCAGAGGTGAGAGAAGCCATGGGGCAGCCAGATGCTGCCACAGCATCTCCCTGGCATTGCAGGAGGGGCTGGAGGCACCAAAGGCCCTGGGGCTCAGTCCCATGGTGTGGGGTCACAGAGCTTGTTGCCCTGAGACTGACAGAAACCAGAGAGCTCCTCTGAGACTACTCACCCCCCCCCCCCAACCCCCAAAAGCCACTGCATGCCCAGAGCACCCAGCAGGGAAGGGCCCCATGTCTGCCCAAGGGGGGGGTGCTCAGTGCTGCAGGAGGCAGGGGCTGCGTGGGGCAGCAGGGGAGGGGGCTGCCCAGGTGCCCACCCCACAGAGGGAACATGCATCCCCATCCTCACCACCTACCCGAATCACTCTTGGTCCTGGTCCTTACCCCCAGCATCTCCCAGGGGGTGCTCGGGGGGGGGGGGGGGGGCAGAGGGGGTGATGGGAAGAGATCCAAGGGAAACAAGGATCCCAAGACCCCCACACGGCACCATCTGGGAATGAGTCTGCCCAGGAAACCTAAACGCCTGGAGCATCCCCTCCTCCCGCTGTGCTCAGAGCCAGCCCTCCCGGGGGAGGCTGCCGGAGACCCCCCCCTACACACACCCCCCTCGGTGCCTGGATCCCCCCACGTTAAGGAGGAGCACTCACCTTTCCGGGGAAGGGGGGGCCGGGATGTGACCGGGCTGGAGCAGGCGCTGGGGCCGGAGCGGTGCCGGGAGGGGGGGGGATGGATCTCAGGGGGGCTGGGAGGGAAGAAGCCCGAGTCACGGTGGGAAACCACCCGGGAAAGGGGTGTGTGGGGGGGTGTAACGGGGGTACCTGGTCCGAGGGCGCCTGGCCGGGGCTGCAGGCAGCTTCCAGCAGCTTCTTTCCCGTCTTCTGTCCCCGGCGCTTTGCCATAGACCCGACGAGACGGCGATGGGCTCCACCAGCACCACACCACGGCGGAGGAACCTTTTCCCCCGCCGCCCCGGCCCCCTCCTCACCTGAGCTGGAAGACCACCTCCTCATCCGACACTCCTGAAGGCTGGTGACCACCCCCAGGAGTGTCACACACTTCCCCCCCTCCCCCCAACCTACGATGCGCCCTGGAGCATCCCCTCCCCGGCGGGGACAGCCCCCTCCCATCCCAGCCCCTCCGGCAGCAGCAGCTCGGTGGAGAGCTGGGGGGGGGCTCAGCTGGGGAGTCCGGGGTGGGGAGGGGGAGGGAAGGACGAGCTTTAGTCCCCCCTCCCCCCGAAACAGCAGGATCCCCCCGCGCTGAGCGAGGAAGGGGCTCTGGGGAGGACCCGGGGGGGAGGGGTTGGGGAGGGGGGAGGGGAGTGGGGGGCGGGGGAGGGGTTGGGGAGGGGAGTGGGGGGCGGGGGACCGGGACCCGGCAGACAAAAGGGGCGGAAAGACCGTGGGAAGTGATGCGGCCGTGACGCGCCCTCCCGTGACGTCACGCCGGCTTCAGGAGAGTGACGTCACAGCAACACACCAGCTCGCAAAGAGCCGTCTCTTCGGCAGTGAAAAGGCTTTATTTTGGGGAGGGGGGAGGGAGGAAAGGGGGTATGTGTGTGTGGAGGGGGGGGTGCCGGGTCGGGGAGCGGCCCCGGAGGGAGTGTGACGTCATACAGTGGGGTGTGACGTCATACAGTGGGGTGTGATGCAATAGGTGCAGCGCAGTTCCTTCATCCAGGGGCAGCAGCAGGACCGGGACCCCCCCACACACACCCCCCCGGCCCTACCTACACCGCCCCCCCCGCAGCGAGCGGCGGGTCAGGCGGGTGAGCAGCCCCTTCATCCGGCCCCAGTGCGAGCGCCCGTCCTGCTGGGAGAGGCGGCCATCAGGGAGGGGGGAGGGGGGGACTGCGGGACCCCCGCCTGCCTCCCCCCCCCATCACCCCCTGGCCCTTACCTTGTCCGGTGTGAGGACAGCCGCCCCGCTTTCGGAGGGGTCCAGCAGGCTGGGGGAGCTGGCTGAGTGCCCCCACATCCTCTGGCACGGGGCAGGGTCAAGCGCTGCGTGGAGGTGGGGGGGGAATGGAGGGGGTGTGAGGGTCTGGTTGGGTATAGTCCCACCACCCATCACCTCCCACCCCCTCACCTGGTGCCTGGCTGTCGGAGCAAGAGCGTGGCCGGAACCGCTCCCCCCTCCACACAGCCAGATCCTGTCTTGGGAGCTCCCGGGTGGGCTGTGGCTTGAGGAGAGACAGGGTGTCAGCTGGGATACACCCCCACATACACACACACCTTCCCCAGCATCACCACCCTTTGCATATGTGGCTTGAGGAGAGACAGGGTGTCAGCTGGGATACACCCCCACATACACACACCTTGCCCAGCATCACCACCCTTTGCATATGTGGCTTGAGGAGAGACAGGGTGTCAGCTGGGATACCCTCCCCACCTTCCCCAGCATCGCCACCCTTTCCCTGCACCCCACATCCTCCCGGCCCTCACCGTGGCCTCAGGGCAGGTACGCCGGGCATCTGCCGCCTGCTGCCGGAGGAGCCGGTTGTCTTGCTGCAGCCGGGCCACGTGCTCCAGCATCTGGCACACATGCTCCAGGTACCGCAGCCCCTGCCCTGGCACAGGCATCCCCGCCTCGGGCACAGCCTGTGGGGCAAACCAAGGGTCAGAGGATGCCCAGTAACCAACCCCCACCCCCCGCTCCCCAAAACCACTGGGACCCCCCCCAACACACACCTCTGTGTCGGGTTCCTCCCCGCTGGGCTCCTGCGGTGCCCGGGGGTCCCACGCTGGCTCTGCCTTCACACCGGCCGCGCTGGCACCGCGCCGGCCGAGCTGCCGCGGGCAGCACCCCGGTGCCCGCTGCCTCCTGCTGCGCTGCGCTGCCTGTGCCAGCTTCTTGCTGCCCAGGCGGCTGCGGGGAGGCCGGGGGGGCTCGGTACCCGGTTCTTCTTTTGGGGGGCTCTTGGGTGGGAAGAGGGAGAAGCCGCTCTCGGAGCCGAAGGGGGTGGAGGGTGAGTGCTCGCTGCTGGCCATCTCCACCCCGGAGTCCTCTGACTCGGATTTGAGGAGCTGCCCGCTCACTGGAGGGCTGCTGGGGGAGAGGGGGGCTGGGGGGGGTCCCCAGGAGTTCATCCCCCCCGCGGGTTGCCGGGGGCTGTCCTGCAGCCGGCGGTAGACGCTGGCAGAGGTTCGCACCACGCAGCTCTCCACCGTCTCCCAGGGACCATCTGTGGGAGAAGGGAGGCCAGGGGGTGTCAGATGAGGTGGGGTGGGACCCAAGCAGAGTCAGGGCAGGGTACTCACCACCCTCCCTCCCCCCGCACACCCCTCAAGCCAGGCTGCCGCAGCTCCAGCCATGACCAGGGCTGCCCCCCCCTTCCCTGAGCATCCCTCTCCGGGGGGTACCCCAGCCCTGCCCCGTGCCCGGGATGCCTGTATGACGATGGCATGCTCTTGCTCCTCCCCAAAAACATGCCCCCCACACACCCAGCCCCATCCTCCAGTGCTGCCCAGCTGCCTGGGGAGCACCCCAAGCCCCCCACCCGGCCAGAGCTGCAACAGCAACTGCTCTCTCTCCATCCAGACCCGGCTCTGCTTCGGTACCGACCAACCCAGGACACAGCAGGGACAAGGGGTGCGCCCCCCCCCTCCCCCACCCAAAGGACAGCTCTAGGGACCCCCCATCTCCTCACCCTTGTCTCTGCAGCGTGGCAGGGGGGGGTGGTGAAGGGGGGGGGGTCGCTGGCTCGGATGCTCTCACCCTGCAGCTCAGAGTGGGCTTCGCAGCGGGGGTGAGGGGGGGAAGAATCTCAGCCCTCCTCTCACCAGCACCCCCCCTCCTCCCTTCCCAGCCAGAGGCGCGAGGGAAGTGGGGAGCAAAGCTTTGACACCCAACACCCAACTCGAGATGCAGAGCTGCCCGACCCCCCCCCCCCCCCTCTCCTTGCCAAGCAAGCCCCTGCTCCGGGGCTCACAGCGTCCCCCCCCCCACCCCCCACTCACAGCAGCTGAACCTCCTCTTCCAGACGGCGCGGGAGCCACCCCACATCGCCGGGAGCCAGAGCAGAGTGCCGGGCGGGCGCCCCGCCGCTCCCTTTTATAGCCACCCCAGCCGGCGAGGGGCCCCGTATCCAGAGGCACCTCATTACAGGACTGGTTCCCAACTGGTTCCTTTCAGGCTTTGGGATGGGTGATACTGGCTGGGCCAGTGGTTTAAGGGCTCCTTTCCCTCCCCACCCCAAACTGGGAAAGGCAGGGAGGGTTATTTGGGTACCCACGAGCTGCAGGCAGACAGATGGGTGCTGGATGCACCCCCACTGCTCTGGGGGGACCCTTCACAGGGCCAAATTCAGAGGCCAGGGGTGCCCATTGTGCTCCCAAATCCCAGCCACGCTGCTCTGGCTGGGGGCTTGGAGCCCCTCACCCTGCATCCCTCCTGGGTGGTGGTACCCTCCTGGCAGGGTGGTACCCTCACGGCACAGGAGGTGGTGCTGGGTGGGGGGTGTCATGGGTACCCTGCAGACAATCTGGCCTTTGAGCAGCCCTATGAATCCCAGCAATGCCGTGGGGGGGCCCCTCCACCCCAGCACCACCGGCTGCCAGCAGCCCCGCTCCCACACACCGAATTGCCACGGGCTGCAGGGCAGCCCCACGTGCCATGGGGGGCTTACAGCATCCCCCATCCTGCCCTGACACCGGGGGGGGGTCTCACCCTGGCTCTGAGCCCTTTGGGGGGTGAGGGCACAGGGCGGGGGGGTTCCTCAGCACTGGGAGAGCTCAGAGCTCCCCAAGGGGGAGCTGCTGCTGTGTGGGGGTCCCCTCAAGTCTGCAGGTCTGGTGCCTCCCAGGTCCTGCTGCTGGAGATGGGGGGGTTCCCAGTATGGAGGCACCTAGAGGTGGGCTGTGAGATATCAGACCCCTCCCCACATCACATGTGGGGACCCAGCGGGCTCAATCCCAGCACAGACCAGCCCAAACGAGCAATTAAAAGTTTGAATTCCCAGCACAGCCAACACCCTGAGCCCCTCCCAGCACAGGGGGCACAAAGTAGGGGTCCAAGGACCCCCAGGGGGCACAAACTAGGGGTCCAGGGACTCCCTTCACCCCCAATCAGGTAACCCTGAGGATCCCCTCCGCAGGCTGAGTGAACCCAGGCAGCCCCAAACCCGACGGGGTGGTCGTGGGAGGGTGGGTGGGGGAAGCGAGACCCCCATAGCCCCCAGGGCCCACCGACTCACCGCGGGCTCGGAGCGGCCCCACGCTGAAGGCTCCGCGGCGGCGCAGCATCCCCGGGCGGGGAGGGATGGGGGGGGGGGGGGGGGGAGTGGGGGTGGAACCGGGGCAGCGGGCCGAGCAGGGAACACCAGGGGCAGGACAGGGCGGAGCGGGCAACCCTGCTGCTCCTCCAGCGCCTTATGGGGCAGGGCTGCGGGGCGGCACGGCCCCGGGGCGGGGCGGGGAGGGGGGGGGCCGCCCCTTCCCTGGGTAGCACCTTTGCCCCCAGTCCCAGCGCTATGCTACCGGGGGGTTGGGGGGGGGTGGTGTTCACACTCTCCAGTCCCCCCTTTCCCCAGCGCCAGAAGGGGCTTTTCCCCCTTTTCCCAGCTCCGAGGCTGTGCAGCTGGAAAGGAGGGCAGGAGAGACAGGCAGGACCTTCTCCATCCCTCCATCCCTCCTTTGCTCCATCCCTCCATCCCTGGTGATGCTTAATTAAAGATTCTGGCTGAGCCAGCCTGCACCCCTGCACAGCACCCGGCAGGGACCCCTGGCAGAGAGACCCTCCTGGCTGGTGCACAGGCAGACCCACACATGTCATGTCCAGCAGGGAAGCCCCTACCATGGCTGATCCCTCCCCAGGGGGCTGCTGGAATGTGGTGGGAGCTCAGCCAAGCCCCAAGAGCACACAGGGAGGGGGCTGCAGTGTGCCCCAAGAGAAGAGTGGGCAGTGGGGTAAGGGACATGGGGAGCCACGGGGATGTAGGAAGGGGCTGGTCATCCCCCCAGCTCAGCAGGGAGCTGCTGATAAGAGCAAAGCCCAGATAAGAGCAAAGCCCATCTCCGTGCAAACAGGCACGGAGGGTGGGGAGCACCGATAAGATCCCACCTGGGCCTCTGCAGGACAAAGGCCCCCAGTTAACAGCCCCTGACACCTCCCCAGGGTGACAGGAGCAGGGAGGGGATGATCCAGCCCCACACAGAGCCCTGAGCTTCCCTGGAGCAGAGTGATGCCAGCCGGCACTGAGCCCTGAGCATCACCAGGGCAGCGGAGCCTGTGCCAAGCCCTGCACCCCTCCCAGGGATGGGGGAGGTTTCCTTCCCCCTATGGGTGCAGGCAGGAGGGATGTGGGGCTCAGGGCAGCACCCTGAGGGCCCCAGGCTGCCTGTCCCCTGCCCCACACAGACCAGACATGAGAGCAGAGCTATTATATATTATATTTATATAGAGATCTGGTTTAATATCTTGGAGGAGCCCTTTGCAGTCAGTGTACAAAGCAGTGCTGACCTCCTTTCTGGTACCTAAGTGCTCAAGCATCCCTGTATCCCCCCCCCCACCTTCCCTGCCCCCCCCCCTCCATATCCCTGCCGTGTCCCTGGGCATGTGCTGCAGCCTGTGCTGAGAACCGGCCCAGCTCATCACACACACACTGACACAGCAAGGGCGAAGGTCAACGGTTACAGCACACCCTCCCCTCCCCCAGCGATCTGCAACCTGGCAATGCCTTCACACCCCCCCCCCCAGCCCAACAAACCCCCCCTCCCCCGGTCCTACCAAAGCCGTGGGGCTCACAGAGCATCCCGGGGAGGGAGTGGGGTGGGAATGGGGTGCACGCTGCTCCCCGGGACACAGTGGGATGCAGGCAGTGAGCTCCCCCCTGCACTGTGCTGATGTCTTGGGCTCAGGAGGGGGGAGAGACGGGGAGGGCAGCAGCCCCCCCCGGGGCACGCTGGTAGCGCAGGCGGGCGTGTTTCTCACAGTAGAGCTCATCCCCCACCCAGAAGTGACCCCGCATCTTCAGGTTGAGGCCGCAGTCAGCACAGGCGTAGCAGGATGGGTGGCGGTAGCGACCGTCCTGGATCCTCACCGCCTGTGTCCTGGGGGAGACAGGGAGAGGGGGGTGTGGGGGTGTGTGGGGATAGGGAATCCGTGGGGCACCCCGTGTGTGTGTGTTTTCCCCCATGTCCTGCCCAGGATCAGCCCTGCGCTGGGGGTGGCAGCAGGGTCACCTCCAGCCCAGGATCAGTCCCACTCACGCTATGGCGCTGCCGCACTTCTCGCAGACGTGCAGCTTCGGGACGC
Source organism: Laterallus jamaicensis coturniculus (assembly GCA_022605575.1). Lineage (NCBI taxonomy): Eukaryota > Metazoa > Chordata > Aves > Gruiformes > Rallidae > Laterallus > Laterallus jamaicensis. The sequence continues at coordinate 3,437,927 of JAKCOX010000049.1, read as the reverse complement.
CGGCCACGGGCTTGTGGGTGCTGGGTGAGAGCCGGCTGGGGAAGGGGGCTGCAGGGCCGGCTGTGGGGAGATGAGGCCATCAGGGATCCTGACCCCCTCTCAGCCAGACCCTCCCCCCCACCAATCATTCCCTAAAGCCTTCCCCCCCCCTCCCCCCCTCCCCCGGCCCCCTCCTCACCCTCATCCTCCAGAGCCTCCTGCAGCAGACGGAAGGTGCTGGATTGCCGCGGGGCCGCCCGCAGCTCCCGGTTCTCCTGCAGCATCTTGTAGACCTCTGAATCCTCCTCCAAGCGCCGCATGGCCGGTTCTGAGCCCAGGCTGTACCCCAGGGGGGGAGATTTGGAGGGAGGGGGGAAGTGGTATGTGAGGTGAGGGGAGAGGGGGGGATTCCCAAAACCCGGGTGCCTGGGTTTTTCCGGGCTGCACCCTGCGCCCGCCACCTGCTCCCTCCTCCCTGGGACCTGCCCCAGCCTGCCCATCCTTCCCACAGCCCTACCTACCTCTTAACTCTTTGCACGGGCTCCCTCGGCAAGGCAGCACCCAGAGAGCACCCTGGGGCATTGGAACCACCATGCTGGGTGCAGGGGCTGGGGGCTTCCCTGCCTCGGTGCTGTGTATCTCCCCCTTCCCCCCAATTCCACTCCACCACACAGCCCCAAGCCTGCTCCGTACCTGTCACACGGGCTGGGAGAGGGTGAAGAGTGACGCCACCCTCTGCACGTCTCCCAGGGGTTTGGGGGGGCCCCGAGCCCCGGTGAGGGTGGGCGGGGGGCTGGAGGCAGGATGGACCCTGGGGAGCTGTTCTGGCGACTCAGGCTTCCTCGCTTCTGGCAGAGGGAGAGATGTGTTGGGGGTCCCCGGGGTCTGGCGGGGGGGGTGCTGCAGCATCCCCCCCCAACATGCCCCAAGTCTGGGGGTGGGTGTAGCATCTCCTGGGCAGAGCATGGGGAGGGGGACCTGCAGACACCCCCCTTCCCCTAAGCACATCTGGACCTGACCCAGGGGCTTTATCCAGCGGGAAGGAGGGGTGCTCCCCCTTGCTCCCCAGGAGGGATGCAGGGATGCTCCACGGCTCAGCACAGGGCAGCCGCTTCACCTCCTGCCCCAGGCAGGAGGCCAGTGGGACACCAAGGAGTCCAGAGGCAGCACCCTCACTGCTCCCCATGCCAGTAACCAACCGCCTGCACCAGTCCCCTCCCCAGCATCTGCTCCTGCTTAGCAGCCCTGGCGCGTCAGGAAAGGCGAAGCCGGGATAAGTGGAAGCTGATGTTCCTGGGAGCAGCTGCCACGCAGATGCAAACCCCAGCAGGAGCCCAGGGATGGGGACAAGAAGCCCCTGCCCAAACCCTGCTGACAGGGCAAGGGGCAGTGCTGGGTGTCAACGGGGTCGCGGGGAGGTGAAGGACAAGCTAAAAGTGGAGCGTGGGTGGAACCGGGGGTGTGAGGAGATGCATGGTCCAAGGGCAGCCCTGCCCCTCGCCATCCCGTTGGGCTGGGGGGTTTTTGGGCACAGCCCCAGAGCAGGGAGTGGGGAGGAGGGTGTCTCTGGGGCAGGGAGGGACCAGCACCAGAGCAAATAAAGGGCTGGGGAGGAAGGAGGGAGCGAGCGGCTGGAGCAGCCAAGAGGGTGGCTGGGGCCACGGCCAAAGGCAGCTGGGGAAAGGGCTGTGCTGGAGGCCACTGTGCTTCCCGATTTGGGCTTGGAAAACAAGAAGAAAGAAAGAAGGGAGGGAGGGAGAGGAGGGAGACGCCAACCTCGGAGCCAGCGGCTGCCCCACGGGGCTCAGCAGCCGCCCAAAAACCGCGGCGGGGAGGGATGGAGAGGCCGCCGGCTTCCCAGGACCGGTCTGGGCAGCGGGGGAAAGCATCCCAACCCCCCCACACCGGGTATCCCAGCCCCGCTCCTCAGGCATCCCACGGCAGCGAGGGCCAGCGGGCGCTGCCAGGGGTGCGTTGGGCTATGGGTCCCTGCCCTACTGACGCCTCAGCCCCCCCCGGGGCTCATGGGAGCGGGGTTGGGCTGGTCCAAACTGGTTTGGCTTCCCCAGGCTGGTGCTGTTGCCAAGAGGCGTCGGGTAGGAGCCAGCAAAACATCCCCAGCCAGGTGTGCTGGTGCCCACGGGGTCTGGGGGTGCTGCCAGCAGGGCGTGGGGGGGGCTGGAGGCACTGGTGGCATGGCAGACATGGTCCCCAAGGCAGAGTGGGGCTGGGCAGTGGTGTGAGAGTGGGGCTGAAAAGGGGGGTGTCTAGGGCTGGGAAGGGTGATGGTTTAGGGCTGGGAAGGGTGATGGTTGGGGACTGCAAGAGGTGATGGTTTGGGGCTGGGAAGGGTGATGGTTTAGGGCTGGGAAGGGTGATGGTTTAGGGCTGGGAAGGGTGATGGTTTAGGGCTGGGAAGGGTGATGGTTTAGGGCTGGGAAGGGTGATGGTTGGGGCTGGGAAGGGTGATGGTTGGGGTCTGCAAGAGGTGATGGTTGGGGGCTGCAAGAGGTGATGGTTTAGGCTTGCAAAGGCTAAAGGTGCGGAGCTGCAAAGGGTGATGGTGTGGGTCTGTGAAGGGTGCATAGATGCCCCCCCAAAATAGCCCCGTGCATCCCCCCCCCCCCCGCCCCAGCTCCCTGCTCACCTCACAGAGACTGGGACGAGTGAATTCCTCCTCCAGAGGCTGGGAGCTGGGTGGGGGAAAGAGGGCAGAGCCATCAAAAGGGTCCCTGGCCCTGTCTCTGCCCCCCTGCCCAATTCCACCCCCCTCAAGCCCCCTCCAGCCAGGTCTGGCCTTACCTGCTGCTGCTGGGCGTGGGGCTGAGGGATGCTGGGCTGGAGCAGGAGGCTCTCAGGGTGCCCAGTCTCTCCTCCTGCACCTGCATCACATCCTGGGGAGGGAAAGGAGATGCCAGCAACTGAGATCAGCCCTGAGTGGGGGTCCAGGGGTGGGCAGGGGCTGCCCAGGGCTCACCTGGAAGCGTGTGGCCAGCCTCTCTGGTGATGTGTCCCCGTTGGTGTGACTGGGAGTCAGCAGTGGGGACCTGGGGACCAAGGGAGAGGAGAGGGGATGCTGCAGCTGCCCTGGGAGGATGCAGATCCTGGCACGGCAGCTCTCCAGTGAGAACCAGCAGCCTCAGGCCCTCGACTGGGACCGGTTGGCCAGGTAACGGCTGTCAGGGCTGCCTGGCCTCATTACCACCCGACTCTTTAATTAGAGCCAGGACAGGCTCCCACAGGGATGGCACAAACCCTGAAGAGTTGCCAGAGGGGAAAAACAACCCATGTACATGCAGAGGTTTTGGGGATCCTCCCCCAGCCCATGTGGGGAAACTGAGGCACAGCATGGGGACCTTGCTTCTTAGGGGTTGGGGACCCTGACATCCTGGCAGCTGTCCCCACTGTCACAGCACCCACCTCTCCACCTGCAGCTGGAGCTGTCCAGGGCTCTGCTTGATCTTATTCTGTGCCTCCACGTTGAGCATCTCGGCTGCGCTCTCCCCATTGATGGTGAGGATGACGTCCCCTGGCCTGAGGTCTCCTGCAGCTGCCTTCCCACGCTCCATCACCTCCAGAAAGAAGGGGACACAAGGACATTCCTAGTATTGTCTCAGAGGCAAGGAGCCCCCGCCAGCCATCCCTTGGCCTGGCACATGCAGCCTTTAATTGCAGCATCCCCCTGTGCAGCCCCTGTGCATCACTGCTGCCAAGGTCCCAGTGCCCTGTTGGGTGCAAGCATCTTTGTGGAGATCCCAAAAATCCCATGCCATTGGAATGCTCCCACCCCATGGCCCTGCCAAAAACAATTCCAGCCCCTCTGGATGTGCACTGGTGATGGGAGACCAAGGCCATGGCAACAACAGCCCAAAACTCAGCACAGCCCCGACCAGCCTGGAGCCACAAGCCCCCCACGTTGTCACCTGCATGGGTCTGTTCCCATGGGGCAGGATCTGGTCCCTGTGGCAGCTCAGCATCCCTCCCCAGGCCAAGGGGAGGCTCCTACCTTGGAGACAGTGATGGGTTTCCCAAAGTCTCTTCCTCCAGTGATGCGGAAGCCCCAGGGGGCTGGGCCAGCCAGGGTCACAGTCACCAGCATGGCAGCGAGTGGCTCTGGGTGGGCAAGGAGCCACAGTGTCAGGAAGCCCAGGGGTGCTACGGGGATGAGGCAGAGGAGACACCCCCCTCTCTCCACCCACCACAGGGCACAGCCCAGCAGACCACTCTCTGGAGGCCTCCCCACCCTGTCCCCACTGCACCCCAAGGGTCCCCAGCCCCACACCCCAAGGGTCCCCAGCACGGGGTGATGGAGGCCGGCAGCGCCTTCCTTCCGGGGAGGGAGCCTCTCGCTGTCACAGGGTACCGGCAGCCACCGCTGCTTCCTCTTGCCAGCACGGCCAAGGCTGGTGGCTTCCTCCCCTGCTGAGCCCCCAGACCTCAGGGATGTGGGGTGATGGGGAGGTGGGGTGATGGGTATGTGGGGTGATGGGGAGGTGGGATGATGGGTATGTGGGGTGACTGGGATGAGGGGTGACAGGGAGGTGGGATGATGGGGAGATGGGGATGTGGGGTGACTGGGATGTGGGGTGATGGGGAGGTAGGATGATGGGTATGTGGGGTGACGAGGATGTGGGGTGATGGGGAGGTGGGATGACAGGGATGTGGGGTGACTGGGATGTGAGGTGATAGGGAGGTGGGATGATGGGGATGTGGGGTGACTGGGATGTGGGGTGATGGGGAGGTGGGATGGTGACTGTGGGGTGACTGGGATGAGGGGTGACAGGGAGGTGGGATGATGGGGATGTGGGGTGACTGGGATGTGGGGTGATGGGGAGGTGGGATGGTGACTGTGGGGTGACTGGGATGAGGGGTGACAGGGAGGTGGGATGATGGGGATGTGGGGTGACTGGGATGTGGGGTGATGGGGAGGTGGGATGATGGGGATGTGGGGTCATGGGGATGTGAGGTGATGGGGAGGTGGGGTGATGGGGATGTGAGGTGATGGGGATGTGGGGTGATGGGGATGTGGGGTCATGGGGATGTAGGGGTCCTAGGCACCCACTGCCGGCTGCGGTGGCATCACCAACGGGACAGGGCAGGCAAGGTCACCCCACACCCCCCTGGGGCCTTGTGCAAGGCAGGAAATTGATGCTGCCTTGGCAGTGAGGCCAGCAGCTCGTGGCACGGCGTGGCACGATGGGGCCAAGCCAGTGGGGTTTGGAGAGAAGGCTGCAGCTGCGAGGGCAGCCAGCGGCCAGCCCGGGAAGGAGCCTGCTGTGGTGAGCAGGACACGCAGCAGGGCTGCGAGCATCACCACCCCTCCGCCCCGCGGCAACCCTGCGCCGGGACAGGATGCTGAGCATCCCCCGGGGGCAGCGCAGGGTCCCCACAGCGCCCCAGGGAGCGCAGCAGCTCTTCCCTTCCATGGGATCCGTGGGAACGGGCAGCCTCTTCCCCTAACATCAGGTCTGGCATCCCTGCGCCCCGTGCGCTGCCCCCCCCTACCAGCCCAGCACCATCCCGTCCCGCCGCAGCCCAGACAGGCCTGACCCCGGGGGGGGCTGTGCCGGCGGGAGGTGTGTACCCCATCCGCAGCCGCAAGGGAAGGCATTTTAAAAATCCCAAGCACACAAAGAGGGGTTTGAAAAGCTGCCCGGAAGAATTTCCTGGGTTGGGCTTCACAGCGCGGGAGGAAACCCCAAACCCCCCCTCCCCATGCCCAGCCCTGCTCAGCATCCCTGAAGGCAGAGAGGTCTGCCGTCCTGGGGACCCCAACACCCAGCTGGGGGCGACCCCTGAGCCCTCCAAGAGTTCCGCATCCTTCTTTCAGCCCTTGCACCCCCACCTCTGTCCCATGGACCCCTCTCCCAGCCCCCTGCACCCCCAGCTCGGTCCCTGCTGGGTGCCGGCTCCGTGCCCTGGCTCACAGCGATGCTTTTGTGGCCGTGGCGGCTGGTGGTGCCGCCTGGCACCGGGCGAGGCGTGACGACGGGTGACACGCCATGCCGGGACCCACGGGGGGCATGGGGACACACCTTCGGGACAGGCTGCCCGCACCCCCCTTCCCCTTCCTCCAGCCAGGGGGGAGCAGCACCCTGAGCACCCCCGGGACCCCCGAGAACCGCATCCCTGATGGACAAGGGACAGCCTGCGGCATCCCGGGGAGAGCGACCCCACCCCCCACCCAGGCTCCAGCCCACCTGCAGCCCACCCCCCGCATCCCGGGTGCACTCACCGGCGGGCGGCCGAGCCGGGCGGCCCCGTGGGGCGGCGGGAGCCGAGTGCGGCCCCGGCAGCGGCGCCGCCCCTTCGAAAGGGGCCGGCGGAACCCAACGGGGCCGGGCCGGGCCGGGTTAAGGCTCCGCAGCGCCGTCTGGGGGTACGGCCGCCCCGACGGGGCGTACGGGACCCGGCCCGGTGTGATGGAACGTCCCGGGAACGGGGGCCCGGAGCTGCCGCGGGAGAGGCCGTGGGATGCGGGAGGATGCCCCGCGGCCCCACGCAGCATCGCTGCCCCTCGGGGCATCCCAGCGCCACGCAGCGTTGCTACCTGCCCTATGGCACCATCACACCCCGCACAGCATCAGCCCCAAGCACCACCGCAGCATCCCCCCTCCCCAACCTGCTGCCCACCCCCCCAGACACCACTGCAACCCCCCCCATGCTCCACTGCAGCCCCATGGGCAGCGTTGCAGCCCCATACGCTCCACTACAGCCCCACACAGCCCATTGCACCCCCACCCCTACCACCATGCAGCTCTATAACCCCACAGTGGTGTCACTACCACGCAGCATGACAACCCCTAACATGCCCCCCCCCCCCCGCAATATCCCCATGGGAATCATCCCCAGCGGCTCCCTCCCATCCCAGCATCACCAAGGCTGAGCTTTGGCTCAGGTTGAGCTGAGCTTTAATGATGGATGAGAGGTAAATGCAACTCCCTGTGGCACGGTCCTGGACTGGCATCTCAGGTCACAGCCGTCATGGTCAGGTCCAGCACCAGTCAGGTCCCCCCTCCTGTGCCCCAGCCCCGGCTGGAGAAGGAGGGAGGGGTATGGCTGCTGGCACAGTGGGTGATAAGGCACGATGCAGCGGTGAGGGTCAAATTAAGGCACTGGGGTGAGGGAGACCCCCCCATGTCGGGGAGGAGGGATTGGTCCCTGTTAGACGCAGCCCCATAGGGGCAGGAGGGAGCTGGAGGCACTTCATCCCCATGGGGGGACATGGAGGGAGGCAGCAGGGATGCAGGATGGCCGAGGTGGGATGTCAGAGAGTCCCCACGCCGCACACCGGGCTCCTCTTCTCCACCCCACAGGTCACACCGGCGCCACGTAGTTGCCAGGGAAAGTGCCAAATTTCTGTGTCCTCCTGGATACGCCTAATGAGGGGAGGGGGGAGGGGGGGGGGAAAGGCAAAGCGATGCAGTGAGGGGCTGTGGTGGCATCCTGTCCCCATCCCTGTCCCCATCCTGGTGGCCACGCACCCACGAACCAGCCATCGTCACACTGCTGCATGACATCCACCCGGTCCCCTTCCAGCAGCTCCAGCTCGTCGGCGTTTTGGGGCCGGTACTGGTACAGCGCCCGGTACCTGCAAGACCAGAGCTTGTGCCATCACGGGTCCCACGTGGGGGCACGATGCTGCGGTGCCACTACCCCCCCCCCCCCACCAAAGCCACACTTACGGGGTCCACTGGATTTCGGAGCCGTTGTAGGATGGGGTGGGCTCGGGGTGGGTGCTGGTGGGTGCCCCTGGGGCAGCATTCTGCAGAGGGAAAAGGATGGGTGCGGGGTTAAACAGCAGCATCCGCACCCCCTGTGATGCTGGGGGATGGTGCCAGGGGCTGGGGGCTGCAATGGGAGGTGGGGGGGGGTGTCTCTCACCTGCCAGGCTGGGCGCCAGGGCTCCTGGGGGTGGGCGGCCACAGGGTGTGGGGGGCTGGTGGGAGCCGGTGAGGGGCGAGGGGTGCCAGCATGGGGCAGCTTTGGGGAGGGGGGGAAGGCGAAGCCGAGGTGGCGGGGTGAGGATGGGCGCCCACTCCCCTCGCTGGGACCTCGCTCTGCTGCCCGGGGGGACCCAGTGGAATGTGGGGGGCCCCGGGGTCCGGGTGAGCGCTGCAGGGATGGGGAGCCAGCCGGGAGCCGGGGGCTGGCGGGGGCAGGTGAGGGTGGGAAGTCCTCGGCGGTGGCTTTCACCCGGGGCTCCTTCAGCACCTGCACGTAGGTGGCGGGGAAGATGCCCTGACGGGTGGTGCCGGAGATGCGCCCCTCGTACCAGTTTGCGTCCACGCGCCGCACCAGGCACACCCGCTCGCCCTGGCGAGGGGAGAGGATGGGTGAGCACGGCACAATGCGGCACGGCATGGCACTGCACGGCACGGCATGGCATGGCACTGCATGGCACAACGTGGCATGGCACAGCACGGCATGGCATAGCATGGCACAACGTGGCATGGCACAACGTGGCATGGCACAGCACAGCATGGCATAGCAGGGCACAACGTGGCATGGCACAGCATGGCACAGCATGGCACAGTACGACATGGCAGGGCATGGCACAGCTCAGCATGGCATGACATGGCACAGCACGGTATGGCTCAGCATGGCACGGCATAGCATGGCACAACGTGGCATGGCACGGCATGGCACGGCATGGCACAGTATGACATGGCAGGGCATGGCACAGCTCAGCATGGCATGACATGGCACAGCATGGTATGGCTCAGCGTGGCACGGCATAGCACAACATGGCATGGTACACCATGGCACAGCACGACATGGCAGGGCATGGCACAGCTCAGCATGGCATGACATGGCACAGAATGGCATGGAAGGGCATGGCACAGCTCAGCATGACATGGCACAGCACAGCATGGCTCAGCGTGGCACGGCATAGCACAACATGGCATGGCACAGCATGGCACAGCACGACATGGCAGAGCACAGCTCAGCATGGCACGGCATAGCACAACATGGCATGGCACGGCACGCACGGCTCGACAAGCACGGCACGGCATGGCACAGCATGGCATGACATGGTATGACTCAGCATGGCATGGCATAGCACAACATGGCAGAGAAAAGCATGGCACAGCATGGCATGGCACAGCTCAGCATGGCACAGCATGGCACGGCATGACATGGCATGGCATGGCACAGCTCAGCTCAGCATGGCATGATATGGCACAGCATGGCAGGACATGGCACAGCATGGCACATGTCAGCACGGCATGGCATGGCATGATGCAGCACAGCCTGGCACAGCATGGCATGACATGGCACGGCACAGCATGGCACGGCACGGTGTGGCACAGCACGGCAGTACCTTGCGGAAGGAGAGCTCGACCGGCAGCTCCCCTCGGAAGTTGTAGAGGGCCAGGGCTTCGCCGTACTCCAGCACCTGGATGGTGGGTGCCTTGATGGGCTTGGGCACCTCTGTGGGGGGCAGGATCTGGGAAGGGGACACGGGTGACAGTCAGCACCCAGCTCCCCAAGCCCAGCTGCCTCCTCTCCACCCCCAGGGCTCACCTCCACGTAGTTGGAGGGGAAGATGCCCACGCGCCCGTGGTGCTCCCCCTCCAGCCAGTTCCTGTCCACCTCCTTATGGATGTAGACGATGTCTCCCTTCTGCAGCGTCAGCTCCCTGCAAACAGCCACGCTCAGTTCCCAGGGGGCACCGACCCGTCCCCAGCCCGCACCCCACATCCCAGGGCTCCCCCGATCCACATCCACCACCCTAGGGACTGTGGGGGCACAGCGGGGACCCCGACAGCACCACAACTTACTTGGGTGACTCAGCTTGGAAGTTAAACTTGAGGCGAGCAGCTTTCAGCTGAGGAGAGAGAGGAGCGGTTATTGGGGACCTCCCCCCTGCCCCCCATATCCCAGCTGCCCCCAGCCCCATATGGGACAGGACCACCCCTCCTCACCTTCTTCTCCTCCCTCCTGACGGCCTCTGTGGGGTCCCCCAGGTCAGCCAGGCTGGGGAGGGTCTCTGGCCTGAGGGTGTCTGCAAAGAGCTGGGGGTCACTGGGTGGTGGGACCATGGTGTGGGGGTGTCCCCCGGCACGGGGAAGGGGAGGGCTCACCTCTGCTCCGGTCGCTGACCAGCCCCAGGCCACCCCGCTCCATCCTGGGGCTGGCAGGCAGGTGGCGAGTGCCGGGGGGGGTCTGCAGCCGGCGGGGTGATGGGGGGCTCCTGCGGGGTGAAGGGATGCTCAGGGCAGGGACTGGCCCCCGCGTCCAGCCCCGCTGCCGTGCATCCCCCTGCCCTCCCTGCTCCATCCGGGGCCAGGACCCCTGTGTGCCCCCAGCTGTGTCCCCCCCAGGGTCCCATCCCGGAGGCAGCCAAGCGGGACGGGTCCAAAGTTTGCCGGCGGTGCCGGCGGCACGTCCCGGCTGCCACCGAGCAGGAAGCACGGAGCAGGCAGCGCTGGGAAGGGCTGCCTGGCTAATGGATAACCCCGCTCCCTGGGGGGCTTAAAGAGCCCAGATTCCCCAACAGCTCCGAGGTAGGAGGGTCGGGGATGGGGATGGGGGGGTGGTGGGGAGGTGGGGTCAGCCCTCCCTCCAGCCCCAGGGAGGGTTCGGGTAGGTCCTACAAGAAGCCGAGCGCTTTGTTTGTTTGTTTTCCTGCTGCCCGTGGGCAGGGTGGGGGCATTGGGGGGGGGGAGGTACCCTTGGGGTGCCCACCCCATCCCAAGGTGCGATGGCACCGGTGTCCCCCTTCCCCACGCTAGGGATACGGGGACGCGACTGTCGTCACCTCCCCTGGGGCTGAGCCAAACCCTGGGACGGGCCGGACGGGGGAAAGGGTCAGTCCTGCTCCGGCTCCGTCCCACCCACTGGGCAGCCCGCCCGGCGCCGGGGTCCCCCACCCGTGATGGGGTGTGGTGGGGGAGAGAGGCAGCCAGCGGAGCCATGGGGGGGGTGTGCTCCATGGGGAACACGTAGGGACCACCTCCCCACCGCAGGAGCCGAGACGCTGGCAGGATGATCCCACTACCCCCCCACGCCCACCCCCAGAGTGGGACCCCCATCCCGCTGCTGCCCCCTCCCCCTCTCCCCCATCCCCACCACCACCTTGAGTGGGGCGCGGGGCAGCGTGATTTGGGGTGCCAGGGTACGGGCAGCAGCCGGCTCTACTCACCGAGCCGCCGGAGAGGCCGGAGCAGGGGAGCGAGCGGTGGGAGCAGCCGCCGAGTTCTGCCGGGGAGGAGCGGGAGGGGGTGGGAAAGCAAAATTAATCATCCGAGAGGCTGAGTCTCCGCGGGAAGCGAGGGAGCCCAGCGCCGGCCCTGCAGAGCCAATAACCGCCGGATGGACGGCGCGGCCAGGAGAGGCAGGGTCCTAGTGTCCACGGCCACGGCTCCACCACCCAACCAGGGCCACATCCTGCTGTGTCCGCATCCCACCATGCCCATGTCCCGCATCCCACTATGCCTGCATCCTGCTGTATCCGCATCCCACCATGCCCACATCCCACATCCCACCATGGCTGCATCCCACCATGCCCGCATCCCGCCATGCCAACATCCCACCATGCCCGCATCCCGCATCCCACCATGCCCACATCCCACTGTGCCCTCATCCCACCATGCCCACATCCCACCATACCCACATCCCACCATGCCTGCATCCCACCGTGCCCACATCCCGCATCCCACCGTGCCCACATCCCGCATCCCACCGTGCCCACATCCCGCATCCCACCATGCCCACATCCCACTGTGCCCTCATCCCACCATACCCACATCCCACCATACCCACATCCCACCATGCCTGCATCCCACCATGCCTGCATCCCACCGTGCCCACATCCCGCATCTCACCGTGCCCACATCCCACTGTGCTCTCATCCCACTGTGCCCACATCCCACTGTGCCCTCATCCCGCCATGCTCACATTCCACCATGCCCACATCCCACTGTGCCCTCATCCCACCATGCCTGCATCCCACTGTGCCCTCATCCCACCATGCCTGCATCCCACCGTGCCCACATCCCACATCCCACCATGCCCACATCCCACTGTGCCCTCATCCCACCATGCCCACATCCCACTGTGCCCTCATCCCACCATGCCTGCATCCCACCGTGCCCACATCCCGCATCCCACCGTGCCCACATCCCACCATGCCCACATCCCACCATGCCCACATCCCGCATCCCACCATGCCCGCATCCCACCACACACAGCCTCAAGCCGTGCCCGATGGCTGCACACACAGATGTGCACACAGCTGGATGCACACCCCCTGAGTATCCCTTCAGCGTGCCCCAGTCCCAGGGAGGGACAAGGAGCAATGGGAGACCCCTCCCCCAACACCCCCGCCCCGGGCCTGGGGTACCTGGCAGGGGAGTCTGCGTGTCTCCATGGCCCTCATATCCTTGTCCAGCTCCTCCCCAAGCTGCTCCAGCTCCTGCTCCAGCAGCACCTGCGTGGGCAGGATGTGGCTGTGGCTGGCGAGGCTGGCATTGCCATCACCCTTCAACCAATGCTGCAGGCACCAGGGACCCCCCCCCCGCCACCCCTAAACCCCCCACCTCCACCTGCCATGGGCAGCTTACCTCGATGGGCTGAGCCCGCCCTGGTGGCACCGCTGCTGGGAGCTGGAAGGGGTAAGGGGCTGGTTATGTGTGCGTGTCACAGCACCCATCAGCACCCCTCTGTGACAGGGCTGAGAGGGGGTTGGGGGTGCTGGGGGGCTGCCTACCTGCTGCGGCTGGGCCAGCACAGAGGATTTCCCTGGTTCATAGTCAAAAATGCTACCGGGCTCTGCGGTGGCACCGGTGTCACCCCAGCTGGTCCTGTGGGGAGCCAGGAGTTGCTCAGCCCCAGTAGCTCCCATTCCCTGGGCACCCTATGAGGGTCCCCAGCGCATTTAAATGCCACCCCGTGCTGCACTCACCAGTCCAGCCCGTTGGACATGGTGGGGGGCTTGGCTGGTGTCCGTGACTCTGGGAGGGATGGAGGGTCAGGGGTGGGCGAGGGGCAGCAATGGACATCCCAATCTGGCTCTAGAGGGATGGCGGAGGATGAGGATGAGGAGGATGATGATGAAGAGGAGGTGAGCAGGTGCTGTGCCACTGCAGCACTGGGACTCACCTGGCAGCTTGCGGTGGATCTGCCGGAACATGCTGCGGTACCAGTCCCGGGGCTGGTCAACGCTCTGTGGGGACATGGTGGGGTGGTGAGGGGGTGATGAGAGGGGGCAAACCCCAACCCCACAGCCCCCACTCACCGAGCGCGAGGCAATGGGCATCCCTGTCTCATCCACCGGCCCGATGCCGTCATACTTCACCCAGCGCCTCTCCCGACGCTTGCTGTCCTTGGTCCAGGTGGCTGACCAGCCTGGGGGCCGGGGGCACGTGGGGGAGGCATGGGGAGCAGGCATGGGGCTGGCAGGCACTGGGGTGCTGGGTACCTTCGCCTCCTTGGCTGGCCAGGTCTGGTACCACTCATTCCCTGGAGATGAGGAGACGAGGAGAGTGAGGGTGAGCTCTCACCCTCCCCTCAGCATCACTTGAGGGCCCCTCCCCACAATGTTTCTGTGGGTGCCCAAGGTGGGTACCTGAGCTCTTGGGGGCTGCCCGGCCACACTCAGCCACTCTGGGGGTGGCTGGCTCATGGAAGTCAAAATTCAGCGTGTTGGAGCCGCGGTGGCGGATGATGGGAACCTGTGGCACAAGGAGGGGGCACCGCGGGGGTGGCAAAGGGATGGAGGCATGCTGGCACCCCAAATCCCCCCCTCCCCCCAACATGCAGCAGCCCCTGGCCCCACTTACCCGCGTCAGGGGTGCCCGAAGTGGTGGGTGGAAGGGGGACACATCCTCCATGCCCAGAGCCTGGCCAGCGTCAGGGGGCAGGAGCTGGCCCGCCATGGCCACGGGGTGCCCGTGCTCTGCAGGGGGAAAGCGGCTGCGCTCACGGCAGGTCCCATCCCTGTTCCCTCCTGTTTCACCTTGCTGGGCTTTGCTGAAGGGCTGGGGGCTCCCAGGATGCTCCAGGGACCCCCATCCCAGCTCCATTCCCACCACTGAGGACCGTTCCCTGCTATTCAGAGGCACCATAGTGGGTGAGCATCCTCATGGCACCATCCCCAAGCTGGGGACCCTCAAGGTGCCGGTTCCCAACTCCCAAAACCCCCATCACAGCTCCCCCCATGTGCTCTCCATGCAGTCTCAGCCCCACTGCAGCCACATCCAGGCCCTCTCCCTACCCCAGGGATGGATCCAACCAGCCCCCTGGGGTGGGACACTGGCGATGGCATCACCCATTGTGCCAGCATCCCGGTGCAGCACAGGGAGATGTGCCGGTGCCCTCCCAGCCGGGCATGTGGTGGCAGCAGCATGGGGCAGTGCCACGCTGGGAGCACTGCCAGGGCTGAGCCTCCCTGAGGAACAGGAGAAGGCAGAAGTATTTCCCCGCCCTGCAGCACAAACAGGGAAGAAGGGAGAAGGAAAGGAGGGGAGAGGCGGTGGGAACAGGCGCCTGGGCCCGGCAACACCCCGCGACACACCGTGACTCACCGCGGTGCCAAGGCCATGGCACAGGGTTGGGGGCAGGTGTGGGGGGGCGGGACCCCCCCCCATAACAACTCCTGGCACCATTGAGGGGAGATGTGGGGTTAAGTCAGCGTGGGATGGCTCCAGGGGTGTGAGCAGCCCTGGGGAAACTTTGGGGGGGACACACCGGTGTCCTTGCTCAGAGCTGAGCATCTTCGACCCCACGAGGCCATGGGGCATCACCCACCCATGACTCACAGTGGGAGACCTGTGCTGTGCCCAGCCTGGCACAGTCTCCCCCCCCCCGAACAGGGTGGGGGGCTGCTAGCTTTGCATAGGGGGGGCAGGTCAGGCTGGGGATCCCCCCCAGGCTCTGAAGCCTGTGAGGGTCTCCTCAGTGGTTATTAGTGCCATGGGGAAACTGAAGCATCAGAGCCACTTGCTCCAGGGCAGAGAAAGTGGGGTGCAGGCTCCCACTCCACCTGAACACCCCAACCACCACTGCCCCCATCCCAGCACAGTGCCACCCCCTCCCCAGTCCCTATCCTGCTCCCACAGACTGTCCCCCATGAAAAGCCCGACCCCCTGAGGAGCAGGTCCCCACCGGTCACCCCCTCCTCACCGGGCCCCCAATCCAGCTCTTACCTCCTGGGTGCTGCGGGTCTCGGGGGAGGGGGGAGTGGAGGGGGAGCAGGGGGGGCTCGGGGAGCCCCGCAGCGAGCAGGATGGAGCCGCGAAGGGAAGAAGAACGCCCAGAACAAACTGTGCTGGGGGAAGGGCGAGGGGGGGGGGGCTCAGGGTGTCAGCAGCAGCCGGGGGTGGGGGGTTAAGGGAGGGAAAAGCTCCCTAGCAGCATCCCCCGGCTGGGTCAGCAGCCACCGTCCTCCTGCCGGCGGGTACCCGCAGAACCCCCCCCCCCCCCCACGCCCCGGGTCGCGCTCCTTCACCCCCCCACCCCCCCACCACACCCCCCCGGAGCAGGGCCGGCCCATTCAGAGTTTCCAGTGACATTTCCAGGGCCGGGATCCAGGGAGAAGAGCCAAGAGGCTGAACTCATCCCACGCCCCGCGCACGCGTTCCCGCACATCCCCCCCACCCCTCCTCCTCCTCCTCCTCCCCTCCCACCCTCATCCCGCTTACGAAACGGGGCGAGCCCAGCGTCACCGACCCCCACCCCCCAACCCCTCTCCCCCCTCCTTCCCCATCACTGGGATGGACCCAGGGGCTTGGAGGGGGGTTTTGGGGGAGGATGAGGAGGGAAGTGTACGACGGGGGGTGGGGAGTTCCCACAGGCTCCCAAACCTCGGGACTGGGGGGTGTGGGGCGGGGGGGGGGACACACATGGTGAAAGCCCCCACGGCTGCCTGCTTTCCCACGGGGGACCTTCCACCCACCAGCACCCCCACTTCTCACCTCTGTGCCCTGCTCTGTGGGTACCCTGCGTGTCCCCCAGCTTCTGCCACGCTCTCTAGCTGGATGCTTCCTGCTTGTTGCTCCCCAGATCTGCTGACAGCCCCAAAACTGGGCAGCCCCGGCCCTTCCTCCCTCCCTCCTGCTCCCTCGTGAGCTCAGGCCTCACGGGATGTTGCGCAGGAGGATTGTGACCAACCATCCACCATCCCTCAGTCCCCACCAAGCCACCCCCACCCACCATTCCTCGGTCCCCACCAAGCCACCCACCACCCCTCGGTCCCCACCACGCCACCCCATGTCCCCACTGCAGAAGCTGCTGCTGGGGATGGAGGGGGGATGGAGCCCTGTCTGGCTGTGATGCTGCACCCTGAGGGATGAAGGGGACAGGGGTGGGGGTGTGCTCCCTGCTGCAGGGATGAACCAGTTTGGGGACAGGAGCCAGCTGGGAGGACAAGGGCACAGAGGGCAGCAGGGCTGGGGGTACAGGGAATGGGTTAAACCCTCCCAAGGGACCCCAGACCCTGCTCGCCAAGGGGGCGACAGGGCCGCCTCATGCTCGGTGACATCTCTGGAGGTCACAGCACCCTCCAGCACCACCGTCCCATGGGCGGTGGGGTCCCAGGCACCCCACACTGCTGCATCCCACCCCAGGGTGAGGGGGGGTCAGCACCCACCCCAGCAGCACCTTGACTCACCACATGCACCGGCTGTTGCTGGGGCCGGTCGAGAAGCCTCCGGCGCCAACCCTGCCTCGCTGCACCCAGCTCCCAGCACCAGCCCCGGCTCCCAGATAAATATTTATGGCGCAGCCAGGGACAGGATTAACAAAGGGCGAGTGTTTCCTGTTTGCTCAGCCGCGGCGATGCCAGCCGGGAGCGTGCAGCCACGCCGGGTCACCCTCTCTGCCGTGGGCAGCTGCCGGAGCATTGCAATGGGCTCCACGTCCTGCCCACGGGATGGGATGGGGAAGCAGGAGCTGAGGAGCGATGCTGGGCAAGAAGCAGATTGCTGGTGGCCCCCCCAGCTCCTTTCTCCTTTCCCTGTTTGATGGGAAGACCCAGGAAAATGGGGAAGATGGAGCATCCTTTTCGCCGGTGCACCCTGGCTGTTCTTGGAGCGTGGGGTAAGTTAAAATTCATGGGGGAGGTGCTGACCCAAGCAGGTCACCCCTGTTTCCTGGCCAAGGAGGGAGCAGGTGATGCTGGAGCTGGGACTGCTGTGGGATCCAGGGTACAGACTGGGGATCCAGGGTACAGACTGGGGATCCAGGGCATAGATTGGGGATCCAGGGTATGGGTTGGGGCTGC
The DNA here is from genome assembly GCA_022605575.1 of Laterallus jamaicensis coturniculus. Taxonomy (NCBI): domain Eukaryota; kingdom Metazoa; phylum Chordata; class Aves; order Gruiformes; family Rallidae; genus Laterallus; species Laterallus jamaicensis. The sequence continues at coordinate 3,420,721 of JAKCOX010000049.1, read as the reverse complement.
AGGATGGAGCTGTAACCCAGCAGGATGGCACCAAAGCCCTGCCAACCCCTGGCACAGAGCATCCTGCATGGGGAGGAGAAGAGAAAGGAGCCCGAGGGGGCAGAGGGTGTGAAACAAGAGCTGGCAGATACCCTCCTCTTCCTCCTGGCACCCAGGAAGGCGGCAGGAGGCAGGTTATTTACTCAGCCAGTAGCTGGGAGGACGGAGGGGTGAGCAGAGGGAGCGGAGAGCTCTCCAACACAAGTGCCTGGGAGCGACTTGGCAAGTGCCAACATGCCAGGGAGGCTGGGAGACACCAGAGAGGTTGGGTGACATCATCTCAGTACTGCCCTGGCCCCCTCTCCAAGTAAGGCAGTGGCTGTAAAACAGACCCTAAACCCATTCTCCCCTGTTCCTTCCCAAAAACCAGCCCCCCCCTCCCCTCCCCAAATAAAACCACAGCAAAGCCGAGTGACTGTGTCAATTTTTTAACTTTTTTTGTTGGTTTTTTTTCCTTAAAGATGACTTCCAATTTACATTAAGACAGTTCTAACAAAGTCATTCCTTGTTCACCAAAAAAAAAAAAAAAGAAAAAAAAGAAATTATATTAAATAATTTCTGCCAATAAATAACATTTTCACCATTTTTTTTGGTTTTTTTTCCTTTAAATGTAACTAAAAGAAAAAAAAAAAAAAGGAAAAAATAATAATAATAATAAAAGGAGGCAGTCTCCAGGCAACAGGCGTATGATCCTTCAGCATTGAGAACCCTAAAACCACCATCACTGCACCCAGAATGTGTCCCTGTGGGGTTTCAGGTCCTCCTCCTCCCCCCCCCTGGGTAAGAGGTCAGGGGGCCTCTCTGTATCCCTGCCACTGTACCTACCCTGCCTAAAGTGGGATCTAGTGGCTGAAAGCCACGTTGAGCTCCCAGGCTGGCAAGGGATAAGCAAGAGGGTTCTCCCAACGCCAAAAAAAAAAAGAGAAATAAAAAGGAAATAAAAATGAAATCCTGAAAAGAAAAAAAAACCAAAACAAAACTCAAAGAAAATAGGAAAAAAAAAAAAAAAAGGAAAAAAATTGAAAAGAAAGGAAGAAAATGAAAAAGAAAGAAAAGCTTGAACTCAACCCACCACCCAACCCATTGCTGACTCCCCTCCTTGGGACATGCACCTTGCTATAACATGCAATAAACAAAAACCCAGGCGGCTGGGCTTTCCCCCAGGGCCGGCCGTGCTCCCTGGCTCTGTGTTCCCCCAGTGCTGGGGGTGCCAAATTTGGGGTGACAGCCGGGGTGTGGGGGAAAGGGACAAGCGGGAGCTCTGGGATGAGGGTTTGAGGCTGTGTGTAGCTCTGAGGGGCTGGATTTGGGGGAGAAGGGGGGGGGAAAGGGAATGTGTGTGTGTGGAATCTGTGTGTTTCTGGCATGGTTTTCTTGTGCTGGGGTGAGGGAGGGATAAAGGCCCTTGGTAGCAGATGAAGTCTTCATCACCCCTGTTCCCTCAAAGCTGGTGGAGAAAGGATGGTGCTTCCTGGGTCAGTGCTGGGGCAGGGGAAGAGCTCTGCCTTCCCCCCAGCTCCCACCAGGATGCCAGCATGGAGAGGGTTATGTGGATGAGCATTAATCGATCGAGGGGGTAATTAGCACCCACGCACCCCATCGCTGCTCCTCACCCCCTCTGGGAATTCATGTCAAGGGAAGAGCAAAGTGGGAGGGAGGGGGGGACCCAGCACCAGTGTTGCTACAGCAACAGGAGCCGGTGCTTCGGCTGGCAGTATGGCATCCATACATGCCAGCTGCCATACGGCTCCTGGGCAGGGCTCCTGCCAGGGTGGGAGACAGACAGACACCCACATCCACTCATGAAACACCTTCCCTGACAGGTACCAGCCCCTCCTGTGCTGGGACAGCCCCACCAGCCACAGGGATGATTTCAGCAAGGACGGGGCATGTGGGGGGGGGTCTCACAACAGTGCCCCCTCCCCTTCCTCCCTGTGCTCTGCAAGGGCAGCAAACCACACACCACTAAGGGTCAAAGAGGGGTTATTTTGGGGGGGGGGGGGGGGGAACTGGCAATGCCAGAGCATGACAAGGACAAAAATCCCCCTCTCCACAAAAAGCCAGTCCCTGCTGAACCCCCCACCCTGGATCCGTGTGCTGCCAAGGCTCAGGGTATGAGCATCCCCCTCCCTTATTAACTCACACCCCCTCCCCCCAAATCCCAAAGCTCCCAATTTTTTTTATTTTAAAACCAAAATCAATAAAGTATATTAAAATAGAATAACAACCAACCAAACCAAACCGCTGCTTGGGTTGAGATCCCAGCCTGGGTCAGAACAACATGCCCGACACATGCACGGGCAGCACCTTTGCACGGTTTTGAGCTCTCAAGAGGAAGATACCACACATGGGCTTCACTGCATTTGGGGAAAGAAAAATTTAAAAAAAAAAAAAAAAGAAAATGTTTATAAAAAAACAAAACCCAAAAAAAACCCCCAACCCAGGATACTCACAGACAAAGGCAATTGGCCCCCCACGCCTTGTATGGGGTTAGAGAAGCTTGCTCAAAACATCTCGCACTGTTTGCAAAGCAGTGGGCGTGTGGAAAAAAAAGAGGGGAAAGAAAAAGAAACAAAAATAATAAAGGAAATAAAATTTAAAAAAAAAAAAAGGATAAAAGAAAAGTGGAGGCATGTGACTCAAAAGTCTCTGGTGGAAAAAAACCAAAACAACCCAACCCCAGTGGTCTGCTCAGAGGTATGGTTTCCTAAATAGCTGGCGTGAAATTAAGTGATGTATGATTATAAAGAGGATTTGAAAAGGTTTCTGTAAAGTTGCTGTTTTGCCTCTGTCACTGGAATGGCAGCTTAGGGCCAGAGCACAAAGGGAAGACGGAAAGATCCAGAGGAGGAGTTGGCAAATAGCCTTTATTAGAGGCTAAGCCAGCTCGCCTGCTGCCCTTGCACGGAAAAAAAGCATAATAGATGGTTAGGTTGGGAAAAGAAGTGAAAGCTGGCAAGGGATTTGCTTCCCAAAGCTGCTGCTTTGCCTCCGTGCAATCACAGCTCAAAGGACACATGGGGAAGGGAAGGGACTGAAGGGGAATCTCCCAAAGTCCTTCTTCAACACACACTTCAGGTCAAAGTTTCAGCCAAAGAACCAGGCTCTGCTCAACAGATCCAAGCTCCCAAAGCTCTGGCAGTGCGCAGAGGGCACCCTTCTGAAACCCTCCTGCCTCACCAGCTCTCTGCAAACACTTTTCCCTAATTCCTGCTCGGATCCACTCTGGTTTTCTACCAGACAACCTACCCTAAAACCATCCTCTCTCCCCCTGTGTCTGAGGGAGGGATGTGCTTCCCAAACTGGAGGCTTTTTTACCCTCGCCTCCTTGCTGCCTGCAGACAACGCCCCATCTCTACAGAAACGAGCACCCTATCACCCAGCCCTCCCCAAATCTTTATGGCAAGCTGGCAAACCCCCTCCCCTCTGGCTGCTGGGAAAGGCTGGCAAACCCCCTCCCCTCTGGCTGCTGGAAAAGGCTGGCAAGCCCCCTCCTCTGGCTGCTGGGAAAGGCTGCCGTGCCCGTGGCTCCTTTGGAGTTGGAGGAATAGCTAACATGGGGTAAAGCCCAAAAAGGTGAAAGGTACACCCTTATCCCCCTGTAAAAGACACAAGCTGGCTGAAGGGAGGGCACCCTGTACACCCACTGCTCATGTACCAGGCTGATTTACGAGCTGGGTGCAGGGGAGCATGCCACAGGCTCTGCAGTATGTGGTGGTGGTGGTAGCAGGGAGGGCCCTGCTGTCCACAGGTAATAAATGACCCCCCCTCTAGCTTTTCCCCTTTAAAATTTAGGCTGTGTAGATTGAGAGATGAGAATTCCTCCAGCTCCAAAGCAGAGGGGCTCCCCAAGGGATCCCTGTCTGGGTGACAAACTCCGGCGTTAAAATTGGTTGTGGACGGTCCAAGGGGCAGCAATTTTCCCTTCCCCAGGGTTAAATCTTCACTTGGGGCTCCCACAGGAATAAAATAGAATTACTAAAGGAAAAGGTGGAGTCCTTTAGAGCTAATCCTGACTATTTTGGGGGTGTCACCTCGGAAGAGGGAGGGATCCCAGCCAGCTGCACCAGGCGAATCGGTCGCTAAAGGAGCAAGAAAACAACAGGAAAACTCTGGGAAGAAGAGAGTTGTGGAAAGGAAAAACCAACCCAACCCCATCTCCAAGGAAAGGACCTGCTTTTTGGAAGCGCAGGCTAACTTAGAACTTGTCCCAAAATCAACAACCCAAGTTTGCCTGGGACTGTGTTTGGGTTTGTTTTAATCCCCCCCACCCCCTATCCCAAAAACTCCAACCCTCTCCCCAGAGGTTTGGCTCTGGTGGAGGAGGTCAGCTGTACAGCACAACACTTGGTATACACACTAGCAGTTAGATTGGTTTCTAAATTAAAAAAAGAAAAGGAAGATGATGGGATTTTTCATATATCCAACATAAATTAAAAAAAAAAAAAAAGAGAAACAAATTACAAAATGGTCACCTTTCTTACAGAATGGATGCAAACTGGATTATGAACGTGCCTCCAGGTGAAACTGGTTTCTCCCCTGCCCCCACCCCCACCCCCCCACCCCCCGCCCCCAATAATAAATAAATAAAATTCATTAAGTTTTGGATCCTTTTAGTGGTGCAGGATTTGGGTGCCCTGGATTGTTACTGGGCTTTCTTCCCTGTGCCATTCTTGTCTGCAGAGTTTGTTGAGGTTACCAAGTTCACCGGCCCATCCGAGTGCATTGAATCCTTGCGCGGCGGCATGCGCTCGTTGATGCGATCCAAGCCCCGGGCTTCTTCGAAGCTGCGGATCTTGTGCTGCGGTGAAAACCCCCGGATGGCTGAGGAGGGAAAAGCAGAGGTTAAACAACACAAGTATAGGCTGAGCTGTGGGTCCCCTTGGTTAGAACCCTTCGGCACACGTCAGACACGGACGGGACAGAGGAAGGGGAATGGGGAAGCACGTGTCTGGCTACGGGAACCAGGAGATGGGTCTGAAAGTGGTTTTCTGGTTCATGTGGGAATCACAGAAAAGCCAAGGAAGTTGGGTGGTGTTGGGTCATGGCAGCAAAGATCCAGATTTGGAGCAGTATCAGAAATAGTGTGGGCAGTGGGTCTGGGGAGGGGATTGTGCCCCTGGACACATTGGTGAGGCTGCACCTCCAGTGCTGGGTCCAGTTCTGGGCTCCTCACCATCAGAAGGATATTGAGGTGCTGGAGCCAGTCCAGAGAAGGGCAACCAGGCTGGGGAAGGGGCTGGAGGGCAAATCCTCTGAGGAGCAGCTGAGGGAGCTGGGGTTGTTCAGCCTGGAGAAGAGGAGGCTGAGGGGAGACCTTCTCCCCACCTCCCCTGCCCTGCCAGGAGGGTGCAGAGAGGTGGGGGATGGTCTCTTCAGCCAGGGGACAGGAGATGGGACAAGGGGCAATGGGCTCAAGCTGTCCCAGGGCAGGGGCAGAGCAGGTGGGAGGGAAAAGTTCTTCCCTGGCAGAGCTGTCAGGGCCCTGGCACAGGCTGCCCAGGGAGGGGCTGAGTCACCCCCCTGGGTGTGTTTAAGAAAGGGGAGATGAGGTGCTCAGGGATCTGGTTTAGCACAGGATGGGAATGGTTGGACTTGATGATCTTAAAGGTCTTTTCCAACCTTGTGATTCTGTGATTCAGTGACTTAACAGTTTCTTTTTTAATACAATTTAGCAGCAGGAACTTGAAGACCAGACAAGTGCTCCTTGTCCCCGAGCAGTAAAATGTCAGGAAACTTTCAAAGCTGAAAAACAGGATACTAAAAAAAAAAAAAAACAACAACCAAACCCCAAACAACCCCAAACCAAACAACAACTAAAACCAAACAAACAAAGGCAAAAACCAAACCAAGGTAAGGAGACACCAGCACAAGGTTTTAACTCCAACACGAACCACACACTGCGACACCAGGAGAGGGAAAGAGGTTCCTTGGACCACAAACACAAGGCTTCTTGCATGACCAGGAGAGAGACAGTCTCAGGAGCAATGAAATCCCACCAAAGGCGGGTGTTATCTCTGTGTCATCGCTACGAGGTTGACTACATCATCCTCACAGTGATGATAAGGACCAAATGTTTAACTTCTTTGTGTTACAGATAGTTTTAAGAAGGAAAAAAAAAAAAAGGAGGGTGGGGTGATCACGCCAAATCTTTTAGCAAGGACTTGGCTGCATTACAAGCAAACTTCCCTCAGCCATCAAAAAGTTCTCTGTGCAGATGTCTGACCACATTCAACTGTCGAGGAGAAAACCTCTCCAGACAGGAACCTCACCGATCTGTTATTTCTACACCAAGCACGGGGAGAAAACACGCTTCTCAGCACTGGGACCACCTTGGTCCACCCGTGGGGAAGGCGAGGATTCCATCAGGGACAGGCAATCTGCTATGTCCTAAATGATTTTTAACTAAGCGTGCTGGCAGCCTTCACCAGATTTGAGTTTAACCCAGGGGATGAGCTCAGCCATGAGGCATCAGAGCTCAGGACTCCCCAACACCTTGAGACACCAGAGCACAAGCAGCTCCGGGGCGCTCCGCAGCGCTAAGCAATAGCTTGATTAAGGCTAAAATAGACTTGGAACCAGCACACCATGTATTATTTTTGCTTCCCAGCAGGGGCCCATCCTCCCCCAAAAGTTCTGGTGATGCAAGAGTAAAAAGCTTCCATAAGGCTGATAAAGCTCTTTAAAACGAGCGCAGGCACACACAGAGATGAACTCGAGTCTCTCGGCGGATTCTAGCCATACCTTCCCGTGCCTCTACTGCTTCTACTGTGGCTGCAATACAGAAGAACAGTGGCATGCAAAAATGAGGACAGAGAAAAAAAAACAAGTGACAGTGAGTGATCTAACATCATTGGCTGAGAACGGAGCCCACAGCCTCCCAGCCCCAGTTAGAGATGACCCGTCATCATCAAAAACCAACCGGTAAGAGGGGGAAAAGAAAGGGGACAGGAGGTTGAGAGGAAGGGTGAAAGGGGACTCCCTTGGGTCAGGCATCTGCTGAGTGTGGGAGGCAGGGGAGGCTCCTTTCCTCACGCTCGCTGGACTCGTCACACAGATAAATCGGATGGAAAGAAGTGGAAAAGCAGAGAGTTGGCTTTCTGCTGCATGGTTTGGAGGGCTTGGGTGTGAGGACATCCCACAGGGAGCACGGAGAGGGGCTTGGATTAAGCCATGGGGTTTGGCAAGCATTTACAGTCCCAGTTTGGTGGCTCCTGGGCACCTTCAGAAGGTAAATTGTTTTGGAATTCAGCTCAGAGCAAAGCCCCAACCCACCAGAGCCATGTCAGGGAAGTGACCCCAAGGGACACGATGCTTTGGAGCAGGGGGGCAGAGAGGGGCAGTTTGTTCTCTGGGGCAGGGCAGGCAGCAGCAGATACCAGGCCACTCCATTCCCCATGCCTTGAATTATAATAAAAATAACCCAAGAAACAGGCTGATGCTTCAAATCCAGTTTGGCTTCAGCTCCACCTCCTAAAAGCGTAACCAAGCAACAAGGCACCATAAAGCCGAGTCAAACGTCCCACTTCCTAAATCTGCTGCAGCAGCTGCCCAAGTTTTGGTAGTTCCTGCCTCAACACTTGGGAGGAGACACTTCCCTCCAACGGATCCCCCACTTTGAGCCTCAGAATGCCACAGTCTTGTCTTTTTTAATTTGAGCACAATAAAATGGCCCTTGAGAGGCCACAGAGAGAGGATGGAGCTGTGGCTGAACATCTCTGCTTCAGATTCAGGGACTTTACTCATGGCAGTTTTGGGAAGCTGTGCTGTTCAAAGGTTGGCAGGAGGGAAGGGCTCCCCCCCACCACTGCTACCAGCAGCCCCGTGGCTCCTCTTTTAGGGTGAAGCCCCCATCATTCCCCCCCAACAACCCCATAGCAGACAGTGGAGGGGGAGCCTGTACTTCCACTGGGAGGCTGCTGCAAGCAGATGGTGCGGTGCGAAGGGACCTGCAAAAGCAGGAAGGGGTGAGAGGAGGAGAGAAAGGAGCATGGGAAGGGCGTGAAAAGCAGGGTGCTGCTGAGGGGAGAAGGGGGTGCCGCTGAGGGGAGAAGGGGGTGCTTGGAGCAGCGAGGGGTGGGAAGCCTGCAGCCGCAGGAGAGACAGCAGGAAGGGTCAGGAAAGCCCCAGCTTGTTTGTCCTGTCACAGGGAGATGCACAAATCCCAATTCCCTTACTGGGGGTGGATGGGAAGCTGCTTGGTAGCCCCTTAGAGGAGCCCCCCACCCCAGCCTGATGAGAGGGGCTGGTGCAGGAAAGCATTGCTGCACGACCCGCTCCCTGTGCTGTCAGCTTCAGGGGCAGAGCTGTGGCACTGCAAGCGAGCTGGTTGCTTGAGCTGAGCTGCAACTGCCACCTTCCCACTCAGGCTCTGTTCCCATGCCTGCAGCAGAACTGGGGCGACACAAACCATCATGGCTGCTAGGAAAAAAAGGGGGGAAAAAAAAAAGAGGAAAAACTCCTCTGTGGGCAGAGAAACCCTTGAGTTTGGGAGCAACACTGCCTATCTTCCTCAGCCCCTGGGGTGGGCAGCAATATTTACAGGTTTCTTGCTCAGGAGCTATTTAATTGAGGCAAGGCAGTCTCAGAACAAACCCTCTTCGGAGCCCACAGGAAGCCACCCAGCTCCCATAGGAAGGGGGGGAAAAAACGGGCTGGTGAGATGCCAGCATCCGAAGGCCGGCGGCAGGAAAGGATTAAAACACTAGATTACAGGATTCCCTCTGGGGACACATGTTACTCTGATAACTCATTCCCTGACCATCAGCCAATCTCCCTGCCCTGAGAGTTCAGAGCACACAGAGCGCTGGCCAGGCTGGCTCTCAGCATGCTACCTGGGGCCGGGCTGCTGAGGGAGGGAGAGAAGCATTTGCCAGCAAGCACAGAAACCTCCGAAACCAGATCAAAACCAGGGGGCAGAGAGAAGTCCTGATGTGAAACGTACAGGCCTGGAAGAATCTCCTTCCTTCAGCTGAATCTAAACCTCCTCTGTTTGGGATTCATAATTTTGGAATGGGAAGGGTTTCAGTTAACAAAGGACAAACAAGCAGGTGTGTTTACTGTCACATCCACAGGTAGGCTATCACACAACAGCACAGGGGATAGGTGAAGCAGAAGATGCTCATGGTGTGGCATCAGAAGGGAAACAGGTGATAGAAGTTGCTGCAGAAGCATGCAATAAAGCAAGGCACATGCTTTAGGCGGGGTGCTGTTTGTTGTGTTTTCCCCTCGCGTTCCCCTCCGTGAGGGTATGTGGGGACGCCTTGGAAGGCTCTCCACATCCCCACCTACATTGGTTTCTGCTTTTGCCTATTTTGGAATCCTTCCTCCCCGTGGGCCCAAAGCATCTCTCACACTCAGGTCCCCTGGTACCCTGCAATACGCCTACGGGAACCGATCGAATGGTTTAAGGGGCAGCTGAGGGCCAGGTACAGAGCTGCAGAGGGGGTGCGGTGCAGTGGGGAAGGAGGATGGTTCATACTCACCAGTCTGAAGGGTCTGCCTCCCCCCTGAGAGCACTCCCAGGGGCAGTGTACCTGTGGGAGTCAGGCCTTTGAGAGTCAGCACGCTCTCGCTCTCCTCCCTGCAAACAGGAGGGAAGGTAACTGGTTACACAGAGGTTAACACAACGCTTGTGTCTGCACAAGATCGTTAGTGGTGAGTGGCATGGAAATGGAGGTCTGCCCTGTGCTGAGCACAGGCAACGGGTGTCTGATCTGCTGGGCACCGAGCACAGTACTGCCTCAGAAACATGGGACCTCCATGCACGACACATTGGGGTATGGCATCCTGAAAGGGCTGTGTGTACCTAACCAGAGGCATTTCTGCTGGCAAGGGTGCTGGTGCTCACTAAGAAGGCTTTCAGGAGTCAGAAAGCATCACCTGTGGCAGGGGGGTTGGAACACTATGATCCTTGGGGTCCCTTCCCACCCAGATCATTCCATGATTCTACTATGAGCCTCTGCCATGTCTCTATGCATTGTTCCCCAGAAGGACTCTGCCAGCTCAGTGCACCCCGACCATCATCCCCTGTTACCCAGACCCCAAGTGAAAGCTGGTCCCCAAATTCTTCCTTACCGAAGGACCGAGAAGACACGTGCCATCTTCCCAATGGCTCTAATCTTATTCCTGATGATCTCTTTACGGACTGTTGTCCCACCTTAGGGAGAGAAGAAAGCAAAACACCGGTATGTTTAAGGCTTCCTGATTTCCAGGGACAGGTAATGTCAATATGAAGCACCTGCCTGACTCCAGGAAAAGAAATCATGGTTTACAGATTCACAGTTACACTCTTGAGAGGCTGGTGCTGAGAGGATGGCGGTGAGAAGGGCAACACCAACGAGATGACACACGGATTTTAAAAGGTCTAAAGAGAGTAGAAACCACCAAAGGAAACGGATCGGACAGGTCTTGTTGGAAGCTCACCAGGTTTGCTCACACTACACAGGATGTAACACAAATGACTCAGCCATGTAGACACAGTTTTGCAAGGCAGAACACTGACGAATCTGAGTGCTGATGAACACCGCAGAACACCGGGCTGTGCTCGCCGCGGGGAGGAGTGTCACACAAGCATCAGCTTTGGCATCCAACACGCACAGTGAACGGCTGGCCGGAGCCTTGCAACTCTGCTTTGACCCCACACAAACACAAAGTGAGATATGTGAACTTCCCCTTCCGCTATACAGACCCAACATGGAGAGAATAATCATTAAAAAAAAAAAAAAAAAAAAAAAGAAAGAAAAAAAAGCATGGAGGGTAACTGAAAACAAACCAAAAATCAAAAGTAAAAGAGGTAACAAATACATCTCCTCTCAGCTGAGATTCCTCACATGGCCCAACTACACATTAGGACAGTACAAGCCAAACCGGAGGTCTAACATGCACCCATGGCTCAGCCATGCACTAAGTGGCTGCATTCAGAAGTCAGATAGAAACGTGACCCCGTTTCTCAAGTTCCTGGAGGAACGCAGAAGGGTTAAAAAACACACGGCGCTTATGTTAAAACTGAAAGGGGGATGAAGAGACTGCCCGACTAGTCAGCTATTCAAATCCACTCCAAGGAATCTGGTGGCACAGGCAGTGAAAATTAAGCTTGTAGCAAATTCTAGCTGGGTACCTTTCTGATAGCTTGAAATGTAGTGATCTTCAGGGAGAGGAGACACCAAGAAACAAGTAGATGAAGACAGAGATAGAAGAAACAAATTTAATTTTCATGGGAGGGAGAAAGAAAAAAAACCAAACAAACCAACAAAACAAACCAAACAAACCACAAACCAAACCAAAAAACGAAATGCAATGGGAGAAGCGGGTTAAAGTCTCAACCTGTCGATCGAAGCAGAGGCACCTTGTTGTACCACAGTGGTGTTCTGCTTCTCTGTGGGACTGAGTGTCCTCCACCCTACATGGATCTGTGCAGGCAGCTCCCCAGGACACCTCCCTCCAGCCCCCCAGCATGCTCGCGGCCCCACATCTGTGCCTGAGCTTCCTCTGGGTCACCACCTTGCTTCTCAAGTGATTTTTGCCCCCCCCTCCCCTCCCAAAACACCTCACCCCAGATAGAAACTGCAGCTCAGCTGTTCTGCCCCCTTTGAGGCACAGGTTAAAGCCAGGGGTTAAAAAATGCCTTCTATTTTGGGGGTTTTTTTTTTGGGTGAGGGGGGTGGTGTGACACAAGAAGCCACTTTACAGAGGAGTTCACTGCAACAGATGAGGAAGATCAGGTCGATATTTTGGTGCAGAAAATTCTGAATTGGGGTGTGTGGGGAGGGGGGGAAATAACCACTTGGGAAGCAGTCTCTGTATGGAGCTGGAAACTGTTCTCCAGAGGAGCTGGTGAGAAGCCTCTGTCGCAGTGAATAGAATTTAACTTTTCTGTGATTGAATCGCAAAAGGGAGGAAAACAAATTGAAAAAAATAAATAAAATAAAATAATAATTAAAAAAAAGAAGTTTCCTACCCAGAACTGCACAAGGGTTGGCCAAAAAAAGGAACTGAAGACCCTGGCTGGGCATCCAGCTATAAATCAAGTGCTGATGACTCTGGAGCTAGCATGGCATACCTTCCCCACCTTCACTCCCTCCCCACCGTTACCAGCTCGGTTCTAAGAGCGTTGTTTTACCTTCCAATGTCTCATCGCCATCTGAGATCAACTCATCATCGGAGCATATGTTGAGGATGTTAACGAGCATCTCAGTGACTGTAAGAAGCACAGACAGGAAGATCAGAGCAGCCTGGTGAGCACGCTTGGCAGGCAGAGGTGTTTGGAGGACGGACTGGACAAGCAAACCATTTCAAGGTCATTTAGACTCTGGAAGCGGAAGCCCAAAGACGTTTTTAGCTGCACACTGCTGGTACCTCGCAGCAGTACCCAGAGCAGACGACATACTTTACACCTTCTGCTGAGGAGGTGGATGCGGTCCAAGCACATCACAGATGAAGCAGACGTGGGGAGTGGGGTGCCAACATTCCCGCAAGAACAGTCTGGGCTTGCTGAAGGTCCCACCTCCCCACCCTGACCCGCACAACAGGCCACCTGGCTCTAAGAATATCAAATCTTGGGGGGTAGGAGGCATGTGGAATTCAATCTTTGGTTCCTCAAAGTCAACAGAGCGTTGGGATGTTAGACCTTTCAGTCGTCCTCCAAGCATAGGATGCTGGAGTGGAATTTAAACTTGACAGATGATGTAAAAACCCTTTTGCTGAGGAACTGAGACAAAGTCTGGATCATATTTTAAGCTGCCCCACCTCCTTTGGAATTAAATAAGCCTTCAGACTGAAGGGAATGCTTCCTTTTTGGTGGGCCACAAGCCAACAGGAGATTTTAATTTCTCTGCTGCAAACCCAGAGCAGGAGAAATGTCTCCAAATTGAGGTGGGGCTACGCTACCCGAGACTGAGCTCCATCACCAATGCAGAAAGAGCAAGAAGGGATTGTTTTACTGGGAAAAGCTTTCCAAAACAGGGATCAACAATTATCTTCCCATCAACTTCACCCAGCAATACGCAGATCTCCTTGAACTTGAACTACTTTCCAGTGCTAACTGATATTAAAGAGTTACAACACTCTCCCAGCAGATATAATAGCCCATGGGACACTCGAGGTACTACAGTCAGCCACCAAGCAACTGGTAATAGAAATCCAAATATCTCTTACCCTTTTCCCCTACAAAAGGCAAAGACCATGTGAAGACATCCATGAAGTTCGGAAGCCAATACGGGTGAGGGGAACAGTTGAACTGCCTGATGTTCATGACATTGTTTTCATATTTCAGTACAGCAGCTAGGAGAGAATGGGAAAGACAACACACATCCACCTGTTCAGCGCAGAATGAAACTCAAACAGCTCCAAAATGAGAAGTTTTAAGCAACATTTTGCAGTTTACCCATTAAGTTGTTTCCCAAAAATGCTTATCCTAACAGCCATGGTCAGTTTACCAAAGCTGTTAAGGTTTACACAGAAGCAATGAACATAGAGCCACAGGAGGGGTAGAAAATCCCCCACAGTAGAGGAAAGTTCCTTATCATACAGTTTTAGGGGCAGAAGGAAGTTAAAAGCTTGTCTATATGAGCAGCTTCTCTTTCATGGCAGCATTCATCAGCTGTCATGTGGCTGGAAATGAAAGCATTGTTCTAGGCTTTCCAACTTGACAGCTAATTGCCACAGTAATACATTAAGTCTCCGAGTCAGAGAACCCAGCAGCTTCCAGCTCCCCAGCTGCTGTCAGCTGAACACAGAAAGCTCTTTTTCATCTCACACCTAAGAATGTGACTGGAGGAGAGGGCAGAGTGGGCGAGGGAGGATGGAGAGGGCTTCCCGAAGCACGCGAGGACGGCACTGACATCCCAAGAGCAGCAGAACGCTGGCCCTGCCTGCCTTACCCTTGTTGTTATAGACATCTAGGTAATTTGGTGCAGAGAAGATTGTGATTAATGATGGAAAGCCTGTTGTCTGGCTCTTCCTGTACATTCGGTACCTGAAAAACAGGTCAAGTGTTAAACACCCTGAGCTTGCTAAGGACAGCAGGATAGGCAGAGAAAAATGGCTAGGCTACTGCACTTACCCAGCATCCTGGGCTTCGTGAGCTCGGATTACAGATAACAAACTATTGTTCTGCAAAAATTCACAGACTGCAGGATAACTGGAAGAGAAAAAAAATCAAGGGGTTGTTAGAGTGGAGCACGGGAGAACAGACAGCACCGGTGGTCCTGATTTCAGGAGCCAGCCACTTGCAACATCCCTTCGGTTTGGGGCCAGCATCCTTTCAGTTTGGGGCCAGCATCCCCAAACACAGCCAGTGTGTGTTACATCATTCAAAAATTAATTGCAAAGCATTCTGTTAAACAGATCCCTGGTGCCAAAACCTCCCTGTCGGCTGGGCTACAGGTCCGTCAGCACAAACGCTTCTCTTTCAGACAGGAAAAGATGATTTCCTAGAGCTCCTGCTACTGTCCAATGCCTGAAAACCTCTTGAGAGGCACCTTGCCAGCTAAAAGAACCATCTCTGCTGTCAGATAACCACAATTTCATTGAGCAGCATGTCCAAAGAGAGGTCAATATTGCAGGAAGAGAAAACAAACAAGATTTTGTGCATTAGAGGCAACTGAAGACGATTCCCAGGCCAGGTATGCTGTAAAAATCCCACAGGGTGAGCTGAATGGCAGCTTATCTCCCCATACCCCTTGGTGTAAAGGGAGACAGAAAGCTTTAGTCAATCAGAGCCCCTTAAGACATCACTTACCTGTAGAAATAGGAGCAGCCTCGAACAGTGTTGTGGGCGAAATGCTCCAGCGTTTTCTCATTGCCGTAATCCTCTGACGGATCGGACCAGAGCAGGTCACACATTGGACCGAAGGCTGGGGGCTCCTTAAACCTGTCTAACTGAAAAACGCACCCTAAAATTAGGACAAGGCTGGAGAAAACAGCAGCAGCATACACACACCTCTGGTGAGGATGTGCAGAGCACAGGAGCCTTGACCTCGAGCTCCGTGCAGGCATTGAGCAAGTCAGTAACCACACTATGAACTGTAAGCTACGTGAAAAGACTCCAGAGGTTACTTACTTTCCTAATGTCATCTAGACATGTGATTTCTGGAGACAGTCCTCCATGAACACACAGAAATTGCTGGTTTAAGAGGGCAGCAAGAGGAAGACAGTCAAATGTATCCATGCACGCATCATACACTCGCTCCGAATACTTGATTCGACCTGAGAAGATGGGGAGCAGGGGGAGGGAGAGAGAGAGGGAAGAATTGAATTCATTTACACAACAAAGACCTCTCAGGCTGAAGGCAGAGCTTTATTATTTTTATTTTTAAGGGGGGAGTCATTCATGCATCTGAACCTACACGATAAAAGAAGCATTAAGAGAAGCTTTGATCAGCCAAAGTGCTGATAAATGAGTTCAAGGAATTTAACTCCAAAGGCTACGGGCCACCGAGTCGAACTCTGCACCTGGGTATTAGTGAAAATGCCAACTTGACAATAGAGAGACTCCACAGTAATCTGGACATGGTCAGGAATCCCAATCTCCCTTTGAGTTATTTTCTAGAACACCTGCACTAAGATTAACACAGCAGAGACTGGGTGCTCAGCACGGTAACAGAAAACTTGGGACACTAATTAATCCAGCCTCTCGCTTTCCTACATGCACCTCCAGACACAGAGTCCTACCAGCCTCAGCAGATTATACACTGGGAAAGGCAGCAGCTGTTTAATTTGGCACAGCAATAGTACACAATCATTTAAGATGGGAATTGCCTTTTTGGCTGGACACGAGTGCTTCAGAGTCAGGATTTGCCCAAGCTGCCTGCAGTAGAGGAAGGGATCTTCACACAGCATCTTTCAGGGCTGCAAGCGATCACAACCTCAGCTGGATGCCTCACGTTAACAGAGGTGAGGAGGATGCTTCAATACATTCAGCAGAGGTGCTTCAGCCTTTGTGAAAGCAGCTTTGGTTTTACAGCAGGCCTCCAAGCGTGCTCAGGAGTATCTCTGGGTGCTCCCCCTCAGAACAGAGCGCGGGAGCAGGGGTCACCTCCTCGCATCCGCAGCCCCTTCGCAGGGCAGTGATATGTCAGCAGAGCCAGATCTCTGAGAAAGCCTCATTACTGCTATAAAACACACCTCTCCTCCAAAGCAGCACGTGAATTGAAAGTTTGCCTTTCCTCCAGCTTTACTTCAGAGATACTACTAGTTTGGGCTGTGATACAGGAAGAGGAAAGGCAACATCTTCTGTTTTCCAAAGAGGGGGAAAAAACCCCACAACCCAAGAACCCATCACACCCCTCTGGCTTTGTGGTTCAAGCTGAACCCAGCTCACCAGGAGCCCATCTACCACCACCTGACCACTATGCAGAGAGCTGGTTGGTGTTTTCCAACTCATTTCTGAGTAAAGAGATGTCATTATCTTGGTACTATCAGCCTTACCCTGTCCGGTAGCATCCTCCCATCGGACTCATGAGTCACTGTTTCTTGAGGTCGTGTTCTCAAGAAACTATTCCCTTATCAAGAGTCACACATTGCCCATGTGTACCCCTTTTATTCCTGGGAGGAATCACTGTCATGCTCAGAAAAAAGGGGTCACTCCCAGACCTTTCATCATGAACGGTTGAAAAAAATAAGAGAGACCTAAATGCTGCAGAAAACTATCTTTAACTCAACTAAAATGATCTTAAAGGTAATGATTCTCCCTAGTGCAAACACCAAGGAACAAATCCTTTATTTGCTTCCAATTGTAATCACTGATCCCAGCTGCACAATCTGGAGCTGAAAGTCATTTGGCAGTAATTATATGTTGCTGGGCCTGAAAGTCAAGGAATGGGGGGTGCGTGCAACCAGCTCATCAGTGAGACAGGGAAGATGTGTTCATGTTTCTTCCATCCCTGCTCATTCCTTGTAAGCAGGAGGCCACATCAACACACACTTGGGACTTATAGATTTGGGGTTTGGTTGGGGTTTTTTGTTCCAGCAGGAGCTGGAAGAGGAGGGGAGTTATGTACACAGGAAAAAAAAACAGACCACAGGTTTTTACAGCTCCTGAGCTAACTAGTATCACTCATGGAAGGCACAAAAATTAACACCAATACCTGGTCACAGCATATCAATATATTCAAATCCTCATAGTGCTGATACTTACACTCCTGCTTAAAGGTGAAGTATTCTGTGAGGTGCCTGCACTCGTGGTTCCCTCGAAGGAGGAACAAGGTTTTGGGATGATTTATCTTTAAACTCCATAAATACAGCACGCACTGCAAGAAAGGGAAGGAGGAGATGGCATGTAATAAAAACCTTTTATAGGGCACTAATCATCCGTAGACTTCACTAAGTGTTTCTGGGAAGACACCCAACAAGCTGAATTCAAAGTGGAACCCTGATAGAAACCCAGCTCCATAATCGGCAGTAGATCTTATCTTGGCCAACTTCAGCAGTGGGGGGAAAAGCCACTCTGAGCGTTTCTCTATATTAGGCTTGAGTTGGAGAAGTGACAAATGAGATGTGTTCAACTGAAACCAGCTCTGGGCTGGGTGGGAGCAGTTTTTCCTTCCAGCAGAAACCAAAGCAGCAAAAAAAAAATACCAACCCAACAAACCACCCCAACCCCAGCACCCATTTGCAGAGCAGCAAAGCAAAACCAGCTGTGTAGGGAGACGTGAGCTCCAGATGTCCCACTGCAATCGAAACCAGAGACTGTCAAGTCCAACAGCCATCTTGACCAAGGTTTTATCAAGCATCAGAACAATTTAAACACCCTCTTCCTCCTCACTGTCTCCCTCCCCTGCTCTGTTTTTCTGCTTACGCTACAGTCATGTGAAGTTCAAGTTCAAAACAGGAAAAGCCTGGCCAAAAACTGAGCTTAGTAAAGCTTTCTGGCTTTGAAGAGGGCTTCCCACATCCCCTGAGCAGCACCACCTGTGAAAAGATTGTCTTTGACTTTGGTCTGTGTGTCATCAAACAGAAACAATCCTTTTCAGCAGGCTCCCTGAAATAGTTGATGGTGGCTTTCCAAAGAGGGAAAAATCCTTTCCCATGAAGATGGGAAGGGCTGGAAAGCAAGCACGCTCACCCTCCTGCACTATACGTTGTCAAGCTGACAGCTAAATCAGCTAGTATCTATGTTATCACATTTCCCTTGTTGATTTTGAGTGCTGGAAGGACAACCCATAATGACAGCAAGCTTGAAGATCTGGATTAAAGTCTCTAATAAGAGCTTACCCTTTAGGCTGACATGCTAGAGAAACGACACACAGTTTGAGAACGTGAACCATGAAGTCTGTCAACAGTTTTACACTTAAAAAACACTGCTGATCTGGCACACAGATCTCCAGGAACCAGCTGCTGTGGCAAGGAAACAACCTCCAGAACCAAGAAAAAGAAGCTTTAAGTTAAGTTTCCAGCAGCATGACCTAAGTTATCCTGGTACATAAGCACTGAACCTGCCAAGTAAGGTCTCTGTCTGTCATTCCATACATGCAGGGAGCCCTAAAACCCCAGGGAGCTGTAAAGTTGAGTAACCCAGAACTCAATCCCACAGGAACAGGCTGGATTGCAAACTCTGAATTTTAAACCTGTGCAGAAACAGGGCCAGCAGCAAGTAGTTTACGCTGTGGTTAAGCCTAGCAAAAGTGTAATAGGTTATTGAGCATATTAAAGGGAGGAACATCCCCAACAAAGCCATTTATAACTATTTGCTGATTTAAAGCTTTAACCTCCTGTCTTTGCAACCTAAATGATGCTTTTCTGGGCCAGCACAAGAAGTAAAAGTCACTGTGAATGAACCCAAACCCGGTGACTTGCTAAGGACTGGAGAAAGCAACCTGCCCTGGCATCACCGGCTCAAAGCAAGGAAGTAGACACTCACCATAAATCAATAGGAGGATTTGAGTTGTATACAAGGTCAACAACTCACAGGAGAGATATTTAAAGCTAGGTTTGAAGTGTTTTAAAGTAAAACGGAACTGAAAGGAGTCACTCAGCAGCACAACTCTTCCTGGACACGCAGCAAACGTCTCTGTGCCTCCTGGCTTGCAGCTATTTCACCAGGACCTGGGGGCTACCAGGGTACTTGTGGAGGAAAGAGCAAGTAAAGGACATGTGACTGCCCTCTCCAGCTCCAGAGGGGCTGGAATGAGGACCAAGGGGGGTGGTTTTACACTCACAAGCCTCAGATGCTTCCCAGTGTTTTGAACAAGACCCTTTCCCCATGCTTTCAAGGCACCGTGCCCAGGAATTGATTACTGTGTGTTTACAATAGCCCAGTAGCAACTGGAGACAATTATATCTCACTAGGCTCAATAATCTACTTCTCACCTTATTCTGCCTGTTGGTTTGAAGCCCAAATCCAAGCACTCATGCCTGTACCCCCATTTCATTCCCAGGTCATGGCAGGGAAGCCTCAAGAGAAACTGCCACCCACAACCCATTGCAAACGCAAGAGGGGCTGCTGCCAAACCTGCCAGCAACGAGCCACACTGTAACCTCTCCTACCACTGACAGGACCCATGTTTGGGCCACAAACCTCCCTTTGCCCACAACTCACAACACTTGACTGGATCTCTTAATATTATCTGGATAACAGAGTGTGTTTGGTTCTGGTAAGATCACCACGCACACGAGTCTGTAATTAGGCACCGGGTCTGTGCCCTGCTGTAATTGGATTTGACAAACTGGTCTGGCAAAGGTGTGTGCCATTATCATGCCATCTTTACCAATAAATCTACTCTTTCCATAGCTTCTATTTTTGGTCATGGTAATTGCTTCACTCTATCATTTAATCAAACAATTCTATCTGTTGTGTTCCACCTGTTCTGGCTTCATGGACCAGGATGGTCCCTCATGGACTAACGTGAGCACAGACCTCTCTTGCATAAGGAGATGGAACTAAAGGCTTCAAGCACTTTGAAGGAAGCATCTTTCCCACTCAATCCCTCATCAGGATGCTGTCTCATCAGCATATCCAAACAGAAGCGTTCAGCCCCATTTCCATGCTGCCTCACAGCCCCTTCACAGGGATGCTGAGCCCGTGGCTGGTTAGTCTCACTGTAGCAGTGGGCTTTGTGACTGAAAGCAAAGTCCTCTCCCACCAGATATCAGCTGCTTGAGCTTTTTCACATGGTTGCTGCCCTCCCCTCTCCCCCCACAACTCTTTTCTTTTAAAAAAATAAAGGGAAAAAAAAAAACCCCAACCCAACCAATGAAGCCACACTTCATGGCCTCATTATACTTACTGGGAATGAACCTTTTTAAATGAGAATTTCCCTAAGCCAGAGGCCCAGAAATAATTTGTTGAAGACATCCAGCTGAGCTGATGAACAGAGGCTTTTCAGGGGGTTTAAAGGTTCTGTCTGAGCCACAAACTGCTCCTTTTACCTTGACAGCCAAATACTCCCAGCAAAGGGGAAATCTTGCAGGGGTTATTTGGGCTGCTAACAAGCAACAGGGTTTTGCCTTAACACCTATTTGGCCCCCAGTTTTGCATCTTGTTTCCTGATTGCCTGCATCAGGATGCAATTATACAATTACCTCCTATTTCATTCAGTTAAAAGGTCATGATTATCAGCTGCTCTGGGCAGGCACTGGATAATATTCCCCACCCAGAGCATGGATGCACAAGTTTGTGTGGTGATTCATGAAAGCCTGATGATGTTGGCGATTTTCACCTTCCCAGAGGTGAAAGCATCAGGGAAACCTGGATGCCTTTCCATCACCTGAACCTGGGGGATAGAACAATCAAAACTCCAGACCCAAAATTGTTCAGGAATCAGCCATCTCCCTGCTTCAGAAGCCAGCTCTGCATTTTACAGAAGTCCTTAAAAATATATATATATAATGCAAAGATCCTCAACCAGCCCCCTTTAACTCTTAGCTTCTAGAGCTCTTCCCCACCAGCAGCAACCCTCCTGTTGCTTCACTATAGAAACCACTTTCCCCACACCCAGGTGGGAATCTCTTAAAAACACATGGGCTGCACTTTGCAGTAGGTGGGAAGAAGAGGCACACATCAATAGGAACAAGGGAATCAAGCCTTCTAGATTCTGCTTTATCGGTGACATTTGGAGCAGCCCCCGCATGTACTAATCAAAGCCCACCCTTGATTCGTGAGTGATCAATGCCAACACTGTGGGGTAATGGAGCATTCAGTGGCTTTCCCTCTGCAGACACCAGGGGAAAGAGGAAGGAGGAGGGTCAAGAGCAGCATGAAATAACAACTCTGTGCTCAGAGCTGATAAAAACCAACTGTCCCAGGGATTTAGAGCCTAAAAACACCGTGGCTGTCAGGCACCGGGTCTGAGCAGCAGGACAAAGCAGAGACCTGGTGAGGTTCACCTATAATCTTCAGACCTTCCTCACCACTAAAAAGAAACTCTTTTTCCCCACTGCCTCTATCCTCCAAGTCGGACTCATGGTCCATCCCCTTGGAATTTTTCCATACTATCATGGCATGGGGAGGGATGACAGCACCAGTCCTCAACCCCTGCCCTCACTTCTGCAGATCTGGGGGTAAAAATCCACCAGTCAAATCACCACTCAGGATCTGTAAATTTAGTGCATAGACAGAGGGTGCAACAACTCTCATTTGAAGGTTTCTTGGTTAATTAAACAAATGAAAAAAACAATTTAAAAAATTGTTTAATAATCTGCATCTTATCTCAGGAAGAGTCGCTGTGCTATAATATAATCTCTTTTCCAGGGAAATATACTGCAAACCCAATTTACACAAGCCAAGCCATTTAAATCAAGCTCTCAGATGCCTGTCCTTCCCCTTCCTCCCCAGGGGTTAGGAGGCTCCTTCTGCCTGCACCACCAGGAATCCCAACCCCACCTTTCCAGCATCCGTCCTCGCTACCCCGGAAACTGCTCCTCCTCACACCTTGGCTCAGCGTCACTATTTAAGGACACACGAAGAGCAAGGCTGGAAATATGCCAGGAGGCTGCTAAAGCCTGAGCTGTCAGCATAGCCTCCTAAACCCCTCTGCAAAATCCTTCAAAGCAGCACTCACATTAACCACCTCCATCACTGTCCGTGAGAGTTCCTCCCCCAAACTTAACCCAGAAGGACACCCCTGCGGACCCAACAGCTCAGCTATTCCTGCAGCATGGCACACACCTTCCCTC
This sequence comes from Laterallus jamaicensis coturniculus, assembly GCA_022605575.1. Lineage (NCBI taxonomy): Eukaryota > Metazoa > Chordata > Aves > Gruiformes > Rallidae > Laterallus > Laterallus jamaicensis. The sequence goes on along the minus strand of JAKCOX010000049.1, from coordinate 3,398,569 downwards.
TTGGAAGAAAAAACACTTCATCTGTTATTCCAGACCAGTTTTCCCACCTTTCACATCCCCCTTTTCCCTAAACAGCTCCTGTTAAGGCTGCTCCAACTGAAATAAGCTCTCCTTCTCCACCAGGAGAAGCACTCCACCAGGCTCTGCCTTTGCAAAGCCAGAAGGCTGCAATCCCCTGGGGTTTGTGGCATTCACTAATAGCTCTCCCATCCTGCCTGCTCTGACGCTCCCAGGTCTCCAGCAAGCCAGCAACAACCACAGGGACCCATCGATTCCTTTGTCCTTTAAGACTAAAAACTCGCTGCGCTACCCAATACTCGGTCAGCAACATCCCACAGAGCTGCAACATCCTAACACAGAGCCAGATGTTCAGCTGGTGTGTGTAAGGTGACAGCGTTACTGTGACAAGGTGGGCTGTCACATGGGCACAGCACGGCCAGGTATGCAACTAAATGCCTCAGCACCGAGTTCCTGGGTCACAGCAAGATGTCCAACAGCCCAGGTGATTTATGGCTCCTGACCCCATCTCTGGCTTTGCAAGGTTGATGCTTTGAGGGGGACGGCAGGGGAGCAGTGACTCAGTAATGTAGTGCTTTCTTTTTCCCTGCTAAGCTGGATCCTGCAAGTTTTTAAACATTTGCTTCCCACTGCCTGGTAGGATCCCATTGCCTGCAACATACAATCAACTCTCCCTCTTGTTCCCCTGACTGACAGCTACAAGTGATATTAAAACTCGAGTTCAGAAGCTAGTTTAGTCATTAACCCCAGAGCTGCTGTTTAAGTCAGTCAGCAGGGGAGGACCCAATTCAAAATCACAACATTCGGACACTGCTTTTCTGCCACAAATCATACCATAAGTTGTGTGCAACGTGGTGTTTCCCTCACATGAAGAACTGTGTGTGAAACACAGCATGAGAGAAGCCTGGATTTGTTAGTTGGGTTTAACACTTCTGCTCAGTTTAGTACCAGCACCCTCCCAGGCTCAACTTTAATCATCACCTCTATACTGAAGTAGCCTCTGTCCACGTAGTCTCCCAGGAAGAGGTAGCGGGTGTTATTGGGTGATCCTCCAACTTCAAACAACTTCATCAGGTCAAAAAACTGCCCATGAATGTCACCGCACACTGGGGGAGGAAGAACAGCACAAAAGAGGGACCGAATTACATGCTAAGAAAAGAAAGGTCATGACTGCAACAAGGAGCGTAGCATGGCTGTGCGCTGACCCAAGCCACCCCTGGCTTTACATCCAGCTCCTGCAAAGACCTACTCGACCTACACCAGCCAAATCCTCCCTCCTGAGAGTTCAGGCAATTTAAAAACCTTGCTGATGGCAGGAACACAGCAGAAAAACTGCTTCTCTGAGCAGCTCGTGCTTCCTAGATGGCCCTTAACTTTAGGACTCCAGCCACAGAAAGCTCTCTGACCTGTGATCGGAGCCTCCACTTCAATCATTGTCTTCTCGTGCCTAAGGATGGCAGCCCCATCGTTGATGATCTTCAGCGCCGCATCCTCTTCCAGGCGCCCTTCCTTTACCAAGTGGCTCTTCAAGACGTCAAGCCTAGGCTTCCCATCCTCAAACACCTCCTTCAGAGTGAGCCGCTGCGTGGGAGGAAATGGGACAGCTGGAAATGGAAGCGAAGAAGTTAGCAACACGTCTCTTTTTGGGAAGGGGAGGGGTGTTGGGGGAAGGGAAATAAGAATTACAGTCTTTTCAAAGCAGGAGGCTTTCGTTCCAAGCCTCAAGACGAGCATACACTGGGAAATAGACTTTCAGTGAAATTATGCTCTCAGATACTGAGAGAAGACAAGCTATGCTGCCAGAGCAACTGAATACACCCCTCAGCGTGCTTAAAAAGCTGCCGTATGCAGACTAAATGCCATATGTGTCCCCTGAAAACGCAGGCACCAAGGCTGTCTCTGAATTTGGTGGGGGTAGTTGGCATCACAAGGTTGGGCTAAAACAGGACCGAGCGTGAATATCGGCCAAAGCAGGAGAGAAACACCCCAGTTCCCAGGGACGAGCAAGAAGACCACCAGTGTATGTAATATTGGGAACCGCCTGTACCCCTAACGCAGCAGCTGCTCCCACCAGGCAACAGCCTCACACTTCATAGAATCCCAGAATCTCCAGAGCTGGGAGGGACCCATAAGGCCCATGGAGTCCAACCCCTGGCTCCACACAGCCCAGTCCAGTCAGAGCATGGGACTGAGGGCATCGTCCGGGCACTTCTTGCCCTCAGCCCAGCTCGGGGCTGTGCCCCCTTCCCTGGGGAGCCTGTGCCAGTGCCCAACCCTCCTCTCAGAACAGAACCTCTTCCTGACACCCAGCCTAACCCTCCCCTGGTTCAGCTTCACACCATTCCCTGGGGTTCTGTTCCTGGTCCCCAAAGAGAGGAGAGAGATCAGCACCTGCCCCTTCGCTCCCCTCAGCAGGAAGCCACAGACCCCATAAGGTCTCCCCTCAGCCTCCTCTGTATAACCCCAGGGCCTTCAGCCTCAGGAGCCTTCCCCTCCAGACCCTTCCCCACCCTCACTGCCCTCCTCTGGACACTCTCTGATAGTTTTGTGTCCCTCTTGTCCTGTAGCACCCAAACCTGCCCCCAGGACTGAAGGTGAGGCTGCCCCAGTGCCCCCTCTCCCTGGCCCGTCCGTGCTGTGCTTGATGCACCCCAGGATATGGTTGGCAAAATGCCTTTTTCTCTGTTGCACAGCACCTCTCATATTTGTAGCCACTTCAAAAAGCTTAACCCCACACTTAGTAACCAGTAAATCTTAATGCAATCCAACATTTCAGGCATGGCTTCATCTGTTTGCAACGGTGTTGCCTGGTTTTTAACTCTTGATAGAGAAACACCCCATGAAGAGCCATTGTTGTTGTTGTTTCCATGCTAGGTGATTGTATTATTTGTGAGAAGGTGACCTCTAGCAGAAAGGAAGCTTATAAACCCAAAATAACAGTTACAAGTTAAAACCATCTGACTTCCTCATCTACCTTCTTCTGGGCCTGGCTAATAGAAAAGAAAAAGAAATTGAGAACACCCGATCCCTCTGTAGCATTTAAAGGCCATGTAGTGTCTTGATTTAAAAGAAATTCCAGGAAGGAGGCCTGGATGTTTAGGAAAAAGAGAAGAACTGGAAGAAAAACCCTGTCAAACAGCCCCAAATGTGTGGCCAGGCCGCTGGTGGCTCCAGAGCAATCTGCATCTTATCGCAGCGATGCAGCGCAGAGATGGGCTGAGGTCCTGGAGCCCACTTCCTTCCCAAAACATCCCCAATAACCCCCCATCTCTGGGTTCAGCACCTTCAGTGTCCTCCTCTGCCCCAGCAGGACCAAACCAATGAGGACCAAGCCCTACAGAGGGAATGATCCTGCAATCCAGAGGAGATGTTGGGATGGATGGGGGTTGCTTTGGGGTGCTCCCTGAGGCGTTGTATGCTCACACAGCCCCAAGAAAAGCCTCTCGCCCAGCATGGGTGCTGCTGCTCACCCTCCCAGCCTTAGGCACAGGGCAGGTCTTGGGAGTCTAAATCCTCAAGCAGCAGGACAGATGGCTTAATCTCTGCTGGGCATCCAGACTACCCCAAACCCTGGAAGGCAAAGGAGCCCTTTACAGCCATTTCAACCCCCTTTTGGGTAAGCAGTACCTCCAACACACACTGCCTGTAACGAAACCCACTCGATAGGTAACACCCCATCACCCCATCAACACCTCCACATCTGCTCATGATGCCATCCTGTCGTGCAGTGAAAGGCAGATTTACACTTCACTGTAATCCAGCTCAAGGAGGGAAATATCTGAGCTGCAAATCAAGTCGACATCCTCACCCTTTGCCTAGTGAAGACATCCCATCCACCAAAGTATGTTGAATTTAACAGGCGAAACCATAGCGCTGGTCAAATAATACAGTGACTAACAGCAAGGCAACCCATCTCTTTTAAATGCAAATATAGAGCAGCTATTTAGTTTGGAAAACCCAGGGGGCAGAGAGAAAAAAGCAGAAAAGGCAGAGCAAGAGATTCTTTGCAGCTGAACATCAATTTTCAAATAATGTGAAAAATGTAGGACAGAGAGGAACAAGAGGGGCTGTAATGAAAGGGGAGCTGGTGTGTGCAATGAGGCAGCCCTCTTTTCATCAGTGCTGTTGGAAGTTTGGCTCTGCTGGGGACTTGCTAAGTGCCCTGCGTGCCTTGAACGGGCCAGGGCACACACAGCGCTTTCCCCATGGAGCTGCCAATTAAAGAGGTTTAAGCAAGACCCCTGCTTATACCAACACAGGCTGGACAACATTTTTTTATGGCAAATATAGCTCATTGCTACAGCACGCTTCCTCCCCCCCCCCCCCCTAAAAAAAATGACCCCTCTGGGTAGCGATGAAAAACTCGCCATTTTTGGAGAATTTCACTCTTTTCCTCCCCCATCTGCACTCTCTGGAGCTGTGAGGATGGCAGTGCTTGTGCTGTGGAAGGTATAAGTGCAGAGAGGTTCAGCTGGAACAAGGGAAGCTGAAAGGAGTTGGGTGCAAACGTGGGCATGGAGCAAGGGGCAAAGGGAGGCTTTGGGACTCATTGCTGTTCAGTGACTAGCAAGTGATTTGCAACTGTCCTTGCAAATTGGGTAGTTGTCATAGAATCTCAGAGTGGTCTGGGTTGGAAGGGACCCCAAGGATCACAGAGCTCCAACCCCCTGCCACAGGCAGGGACACCAACCTCAGGCCTGGAGCTACACAAGGTTGCTCAGGGCCCCATCCAACCTGGCCTGGAATACCCCCAGGGATGGGGCATCCTTTCTTGGGAGATCCTTTCTTGGATGGTTGTAACCTCCTGAGGAGGAGGAGGAGGAGGAAGGCTTCCTTGGATCCCGAGGAATGATTTCATAGAATCCCAGCCTGGTCTGGGTTGGAAGGGACCCCAAGAATCACAGAGCTCCAACACCCTGCCACAGGCAGGGCCACCAACCTCAGGCCTGGAGCTACACAAGGTTGCCCAGGGCCCCATCCAACCTGGCCTTGAACACCCCCAGACACGGGGCACCCACCCCCTCTCTGGGCAGCCTGTTCCAGCCCCTCACCACTCTCTCTGTAAAAAATTTCCCCCTAATATCTCATCTAAACCTTCCTTCCTTCAGCTTTAATCCATCCCCCTTGTCCTAGCATCTAGCTCCAAAGGAAGCAAGAGCATGCCTGAAGGTCAAATGATTTATAAGGAGAACAGAGACATAGGAATAGCTCCATATTCCCCATCGTCCCAGGCCTCTAAACACGGCCACTGACTCCAGAGCTACCCTAACAAAGCACAAAGCCCTCAGAAGCCAGGACAGAAAGCTTAGCTGTTCACAAGAGCAGCACTGCCCGTTGCACGATTCAGGAGAGATCCATGAAAAGCTCCTGGCATGGGCTGCTTTGCCTTTTCTTGGTAGCCCTAGTGAGCTGAGTTATGCAAGATAAAACATGAGGCTACGCCGAAGCGAGCAGCCAAGAACTTTTATGTAAGTTCCCTCGCTGCCTTCGCACGGCTCCACTCCCACAAGGAGCTGGGCATGATAAGGAACCAGCTTCTCCTCTGCTGGTACTGTCTGCCAGCCAAAGCTGCAGCCAGCATGGAGAGAAAAAAACCTGTTCCAGAGATGCCAGAGACCCCAGAGCTATCCTGGGGATGCGCACACGTGCCGCACTGCCTGTTTCCTACTTGCTATGCTTCCTGCTAAATCCCACCCCAAGAAAAGATTCCTCAATTCCCCAGGACAGTGCCAGAGCGGACATTCGTGTCCTGGGGCTCCCAGAGCTGTCATGAGCTTCAAAAAGCTTTGTGGGGGTTGCATGAGAAAGTCCTCTGTGCTACAGAGAGTCATGAAAGGAAGCGGGGAACCCAAAACCCAGCCATGCCCCTTTCCCCCCTGCCCCACGAAGCAGAGGATGAGAATGAGTACTTAAGTAATTAGTGTTGTCAAAGCAAGTAATCCTGTTAGCCAGCAGAACTTGTGTAAGGGCTTTAGTCAACTCAGTGCAATGGATGGAGAAATATCTGCTTTTCTTTTTAAAGATCTGAATATTGTCCCGTTGGAGGTGGGTGAGGAGGGAGGGGGTCCTGCAGCCAGCTCAGGCTCAGAGGCAGTGACACAGCCATCAGGGCAAAAAGCTGACCTGAAGCACGGTGTGGAGCTGAAATCTCACACCCCGGGGCACCCAGATGGGTGTAAAAGTCTTGTCTGCTTCCTGCTGCTATCTAAAAATGGGGAAATAACTCCTTATCTAAAGGAAACGCCATGGTTGGTGACCCAGCACCCAAGCAGCTCGAGGATGCTGAACTCATCCTCCTCTGAGCCAGCTTCTCTTGAACAAAACCCATGGATAAAACACTCACAGCATCGTGAGCAGGTAGTGCTGACCTCTTCCTGCCATCCTCCCTCTGCACACCAAGCCAGGTGCTGCCCCCAGTCTTGTTTAAATACCCAAACCTTTTGGTCCAAGACTTATAGAAAACACCCTCTGCGGATCAGCCCCAAGATGAGACCACTACTCCTGCTCTACTAACAGGATGCACACCACGACCCAAACAACAAAGGATGAGAATACAAGTGAACTTTGGAGGTTTCAAATGCATTAGAAGGTCAGTGGTGCTTGAGGGATGTCAGTAAAAGGGAGAGGACTGCTTTATCTTTGTTAGACCATGATGCAAGACTCTTCACTACACAAATTAACATAGGTGTTATTTGCCATCCAGGAGCTAGGGGGTATCTGCAGCCCCCCAAGAGGATATGGATAGTTGAGGATGGGAGATTTTGATATAAAAGCTGCTTCTCAATGCCCAGCTCTACAAAACTAAACCATCTCAGCCCATTTATTTGGGGAAAAAAAGACTATATTCCTCCAGGAAGAAAGCCTGCACTGGATTTCTGCATTCCTACTTAAGCCATGTCCCTGTTAAGCTCCATTGTGGCTCTTCCAGCAAGGACTGGGTCAGACAACATAATCCATCCTGCATCTTCGTTGGAGAGAAGTTGAAACGAAGCAAAGATCTTCTCTCCTCCCAGGACTGGAGGCAGGAGCAGCAGATGAGGCAGGGCTGCCCGATCCACACCTCCAAAAAGAGCCAGTACCATGGAAGAGAAAAACAAAGTGATCCTCAAATTATTGTTTATGTATCTGAGAGTCCCTGGGATGACTGTACAAAGCAACAAAGCCAGATTCATTACTGAAAAAGGAGCAAGAGCTACTTGCCTGAAGCTACTGCTCAGGCAAAACTGGGTTTGTTCCCTGGGTGGTTGGGTTTCTGATGAAAAGGAGGTGTACCCTCACCCTGGGCTGCGTGATTCTTCCAGTCTGAAAGAATCCTCCAGGAATAAACACACTCAAACTTGAGTGAGATTTATCCACAACTCCTCACACCCATCTGGGAGCGAAATTAGGGCACTGAGGGTGACAGCCCCCTTCCCCACTCACTCCACGTCAAATGAATGGTGTTACACAGAGATAGTTGGACAGATGGTTACAATGCACTTTGGGGAGGAAAAAAAAGAGGGGAAAAAAGTACATTTTGGGCATTCTGAAGCAGTCAGTACAGCTCAGATGAAGATAAGCAGGAGTAAAAGCTGTCTCTCAGCACCACGCGTCAGGTACTAAGAGCTTCCAATAGCTGCACCCTCCCCACCTGTGCTGGAAGGCATCTAAAATATTTGAGTGACGTTCAGCTAAGGGTTTGATGATAGGGGATGACAGGTGTCCATCTGCCACAACGGAGATTTGGCTGCCAAGGAAGCTGGACCTGGCTGTCAAAGGTAGAAACATTCACATGGAGAAGTCTGCATGGGAGCCATTCGTACGCCCTTCGAAAGGCAGAGAGAAAGCTGTCTCCTGCTTTGAGCTGTGAGCATGTCAGGGCTCTTTTGGGGGGTTTTTCCCCCCTAATTTCCAAACAGCCCAACGTTAGTTTGAACAGATATTTCTAGTCCCATTCATACCTCACCTCTATTCAACTCTACAAAGTGAGTCCAGGGCTCAAACGGACCCAAATAAGAGGCAACGACCTGGAGAAGCTCAGCAAAGAAAAGAGATGATGGCAATGCCATTTTGTGCTCACAGATAGCTTCACTTCCAGGGATCCTGCAGAGCTTTCACAGTCATTAACAGGGAACAAACCCTTGAAGGCAAGTGATGGATGCTGTCGTTACCTACAGCAACGCTCCAGCCAACCGCCGCGTCTCTATTAGGAGCTCCAGACCAAAAGCAAAGATGGGCTGAACCTCAGCAGCTAAAGTCAAATTCAAAGTTGCTGTCAGTCCTAATATTTATTAGCAGCTACCCAATTTTCCATGGAATAATCTTTTCCTCTTTTTTTTTTTTTTTTTGAAAAACATGATCCATACAAATCTTTGGCTGTAAAATACCAAGATGTATTCACTTTAAGGATCCCAATGATGGTTTACTTGCAATTTTCTCTCTCCTGGGGTGCCTCAGGGCAGATCTACCTGAAAGTCTACAAAACCACGATGTATATTCAATACTAAAGCCTGGACCAAGCCCTGATAAATAATCTGTGTCATTTTTCAGTCTAAAGCAGTGCTGGCACACATGCCCTGGCCCTGATATGCCAGAGAACTATTGCTTTCTCCAGCTACAGAACATACATGGAAATAAAACGATCACGAAGCAAATCTCCAGCTCCTCCAAACCATCACACAGCCCGTCCCCATTAACAGAGAGCATCCAGCACATGAGGCTTTGGGTATCTCTCTTCTGTTTTCCAAGTGTAAATTCCTACTGAACAGCAGCTCCTTGAAACACAGAGAAGGATTAAATGCAGCTCATATGCCCCAGTTTTATCCCAAACTAGTCAGAGCTGTGCTGCTGGGAGCTCAAGCCAACCTCCCAGTGTGCAACTGGTTCAGAGAGCTCGCACTTACCTTGATCCAGATTCCTTTTTTTGTAGGACAACTAGAACATGTCACAATAACCCTAAAAATATCCTCATTGTATGCTGAATTCTACCAAGCTGAATGACTTCTTCGAAGGGGGCGAGGCAGAGTCATGACGATACCAGGGCAGAGCGAAACTGAGAAAGATTAATCAACTGAAGCGTTCCCATCAGCAAACCTGCCTTCACCTTCTCCACTGGCTTTCAAGAAGTAGAAGCAACACCCAAATTTTGAGGCCACGTTGACTCTCGGTTCCTGGAATCTGGCATGCAGTGTCTATGCAGAAGCCAGGTGGGTTTTAATTGCAAAAAAAGCAAGTGACAGCCCTGTGTATCGAAACACAAAGAAGAACAGAAGGCGTGCCAAACGAGCATAACCCAGGCCATGCTTAAAGCTCCCATGGACCTCCAAAAATGCTAACTGCCGTGCCAAGGGGCTAGAAAACCAGAAAGCTACCTAAATCAAAGTCCACCTTTGCATATTGGGAGCCACACAGCCTCTAAAACCCATATAGCTTCTTAAAACTATGCTCATGGACTCCTGAAAACTTGAATTGGAATAGAAGGTAATCACCCTCAAAGTGCTCTTCTGCTGGGGAAACATCTAGCAAGGTCAGTGAGTAGTGTCATCGGTAAGGAAACAGAAAGAAAGAGGTGCCTTCGCCAAAGTAAACCACAGCTACTCAAGGGGGGTTCTCTGAGGAGTTGTGTGCCAAGGTCTGGCACAGAAGTCAAGCCCAAAGGCAGCTATGATAGCCCCTTGATGGGTTGCTGACCCGCGAGGTGGAGCTGGCACTCTGCTCCCTGTCCGTGCTCCTCAAGGAGCTGGGTAAGATTAAACCTGGGAGTATTTAATTAGAACAGAGGCGACTTAAGACTGTCATCGCACATCAGCCACCCAGCTCTCAGCCAAGGGAGCCGCCTTTCCCCGCATCAATCAGCTCTTCACGCCGAGGTTCCTGCCCCGCCACCCAAAACGAAGCTGAACCTCTGCCCACAACCGAGACCCAGATCCACGCTGCAGCGTTAGGCTTCCCCTTGCCAACTCACTCTGCGGCTCAGAGACCATCTCAGAAACGCACCGAATACCCTCAGCCCCCTCAGGAGTGACACAGACACTGAAATCGTACTCGCTTACAAGCTCTGACAAGCCTTCCAGCGCCCGCGTTGCCTCCCGTAGGTTCCCTCTCTTAATGACCAGCCCTGATGCGGATTTGCCTGGGATTGTCATTGAGACAATCTGTCCAGAGCTGGGGACACGGGCTCCTTACATCACCGAGTGCCAACTCACCAGCTACTCTCAAGGAGAGCACATAAGCCCTCAATACCAGCCTGAAAAAAACCACCCCAACACTCCAACAACCTTCTCTTTTCAGACCCTCAAGCTCTCCAGACTTTCCAGCAGTTAAAAATATACTTAATTCCTACAAAACGATCGCACGACAGCACACCAACCCACAGCAAACCTGGCGCCTTCCTCTCATCGGGTCCATCGGTGGGATGGTCTCCAGGCTGACTCGAGTGGGTCACTGCTTGAGCAGGGAAAGAGAAGAGGAGAAGAGGGAGGTCTACAGCAGACAGCTGCAGCTGCTTTATAAAACAGTGAGCTCACCAAAGGAGACGGGAGGGGATTCCTAGATGTCAGCAGGCAGGGAAATTCACCACCTGTTTCCCAAGGTTAGGAAGCTGCCAGCACGTCCACTAATAGACCGTTAATACAAGAACAGCGGGGTCTTTGTGTCAAAGGCAAATCCCCCACCTGCTGATGAATGTAAATCTGACCCCACCAGCGGCAGGGGAGGGGGGTGCTTGGCTCTGATTTTAAAGGCAGACACAGTTTTGCACGTTGAGTATTTTCAAGACCTGGCTTAGGATGATGTTGTAGGAAAGAATTAGCTGCTCCATGTGGGAATCCTTAAGAAAACTGCACCCAGAAGCAGTCACACTGGAGCCCAAGCACCGTGGTGGGAGGGAATGATGCACTGCATCTGGTCACGCCATTGATAAAGGGCAATTCGGGTGCTTGTGATCACTACTGCAGGAAAAAAAACCCCACCCCAAAACCCCCAAACCCTACCAATTCTCACATAATAGGGGGGTCTCAGTTTCTCTTCCCACCTCAGTCAATGCTTCAACCCAAGCAGCACTTGCACTGGACCAAAATAGCACCAGTGAAAGCATTTCTTGCAACTCCAGTGTCTGCCATTCATACCCACGTATGGCTTGTAACCACACAGAGGTGTGGAGAGTCTGAAGGGAGCTGCAAACTAATTAAAAACTTCCCAGCAGCCACACTGGAGAGCAGCTAGACCATGTTTCTTGCAAACCAAAGAGTACTCAGCCCAATACATGGGCTAAGTCAGCCCCAGCGATGCTTTTGGAGCAGCTTCACAGACCTTCACGTGCCAGGGATGGAGCTGGATGACAGGAGCCCCTCAAGTTACAGCTGAACCAGCAAGGCCAGCCCTCCGTGCTCCTGTTTAGGGTCTTCCTCTGGGAAATCCTTGTGATACCTACCCAAGACATCAGCGCTGTTTGAGATGCCATTTTACCATGCTCGCTGCCCCTCAAAAGGGAATGTTTCTTAAAGCCAACTAGGGAACGAAAGACTGGGATCACTGTTGACATCGCTTCTCCCTGTTTTCCTGAAATTCACCCCAAACCGCTTGTCTGACACAGGGGAGATCCTTGCACACTCACTGGATCCGGCTCAGAGCAGGGAAAGTGTTTTAAACTCATGTCTTACAGCCACCACCACTCACTAAATGGGGAGAAGCACTCAGAAGCCAGGAGATTGATGTAGACTTCTGGAGAGATAAACCCCACAAGCCCTCTCCCGACAGCTCCCAGCTGGAGGAGGTCGCATTACTCAACACGCTCGCATCCACCTCTGCTCCTAATGGAAACACAGCAAGATCCTATTAAGGCTTCATAGATGGAGATGCTGCAGCTAGAAACAGCAGCGAGGTTTTTGCTTCGGAAACTGGGAGGTCTAAAGTCAGAGTGCAGCCAGGATAGCCTGATGCTCCTCCCCCCTGCCAGTGAAACCTTTAAAAGCTGCAACTGAGATTTCTTGCTCCCACTGATTTTGGGTGCTCACCCTTCACCCTCCATCTCATCTCTGGTCCATGCCATGCTACCCAGAGATGCTCTGGGTGCAGAGCTACTCCCCCACCCCTTCCTTGGCCCTGACACACTAAGCTCCCTGCCCCAAAAGGTTTTCCCTGCTCTCAAATACCGTTGGCATGTTCCTCTTTGGGACCGCAAGCATGACAGACCAGCCTCCAAGAGCCATTCAGAGCCAAGTCTTGCATTATAGGATAATGCTGATGCCTTTATGTAGCCTGTTTCCTAGCTCCCGCTGCTTAATGATGTCTAATTCCATTACCATCCAAGACATTAACGCACTGTACGTCGAATAAACACGCCCGCCATCCCAACGCAACCTCCAGAGAAGCACAAGGGATTGAACAGGGAACACCTGGAAAACCAGCCAAGCTGGGAAGGATCCTGGACAAATATAGGTCTCCAAGGAGTATCTTTAGATTAACAGGCAGCTCTGCCCCCACCAAGACCCCAGGATTTACCTAAATAGCTCCCTTCATCACAAGCAGCCCAGCGTTCATTGCTATTTTAAGCCAGCACCCTGCCCTACTTCCTAAGGAACAGCCTGCCTTCTCCTGCCCGTGCAAGCTAACGAGCACCAAGCACATCACAGCTAGAGGAGACAAATTCCTCTCCACTCTGCCTCCTTTTATTAAATGAAAAATACTATTTCAGCACAGTACCCAGCTAATGGGAGCTCGTTTGTTCTAATTGCTACAGAACGGGACCTCCACGCAAGCCGGTGCAGCGTGGAAGGGGGTGAATGGGATTAACCTTTCACAGGCTGATAGCCAGATAAGAGGGGAAATAGGAAATGGAATATTCTGTATTAAATGCAGAGGGCTCTGGAGGGGCATGGCATTTCCCTCCTCTCCATCCCAAGTAGCTGGGGTTATTCTGGGAGGAAATAAATGAAAAAGCAGTGGTGGTTCTGTTAATTAGCGTGGCAGCAGAGCATCGCTGACACAGGAAGACCTGCCTCTGGGATGTTTCAATCACCAAAAAAAGAGTGCTGCTGGCTCTGTTTGGGGCGGATGTGGGGTGCTACATGAGGGGTACCAAAGCTGAGTGAGTGGCATGTGTTACCCCAAGATGTTTGCAGAAGCATTGCCTGGTGTTGCATTTTGACTTGTGATTCGGGTTTTTTTGGATGAAGCACCATATGACCTGGTAAAATCAGCACTGGTTCTGAAGCACCCAGTCTCAGCCCAGCCCAAAACCTGCCCCTTCTCTGAGTACAGCCCATCTACAAATTACAAAGCATCTTTCCTGCAAGGGAAACACCCCAAAATACCAGATCCCTGAGTAATTTGGAGAGATCCTGCAGGTTTCACGCTTCAAGGGCTAGGTACACTCAAGACCTTCTTGAGCTCTGTCCAGCCAAGTTGCTGTACCATGACACAACCTGCTTTTTAGAGATTCCACCACCCCATCTTGACTCAGGAGGTATTTGCACTTTTCCTCTGGCACGCCCAAGGTCCTAAAGCATGCACCTTGGCCTTTACCTCCATTTTAAACCATTTTCACAGCTCCTACACCCCCCCAGGTATGTTATCAGCTATCAATCAGCAACTTTAAACACGAAAAACCACCTAAAGCTCTCCAGCATGAAGCCAACAGCTACCACATCGATGGTACTACGTGCTTCTTCTTTTCAACAACCACAATTTCCCTGGTATTTAAGATTTCCCAGAGCCTTCCCTCGCTCTGCATGCCATTACAAAGCTACTTTGACTTCTGCATCAGTGTGCTGTGTTATAAAATCACCGTTCCCAACCTGCTGGGGAAAGCCCAATGCTCAACCATCCAACTGAATTACAGGAGGAGCAGCTTATATTAAAAGCAAGCTTAGGAGGAAAGCTACACATTTTTCATAAAACAAAAGCATCTCCAGCCAGCAAGATGAACCAGCACACCCTCTGAACTCTATCCACTTGGCAGCAGCCTGGGGGAAGCTCTCCAAAGCCTCTGAAGACGGCATCTATTGATCTGATGCTGTTTTTTGGCTCCCCAGGGGCCAGGCTTCTGTTGAAGGCACAGGGAACCTCACTGAACAAATCCCAAGGGATTGGACTCTGTGCCTCTAGCAGCATCTCTGCCACACTACAAAGGCACCCGCTCGCTGTGCGGAGAGGGGAGGAACAGCTCCTCGGGTGTTTTCTGTTCGACTGTGACTTCACCCGCTCGTGGTACAAGATATTGCTGGGGCAAAGGCGCTCAGACTGCCCCACTGTCCTTTTGCTCCCAGAAACCTTAATTAGGTATTAAACAAACGATCTACAATGACATATCTGGGAGGTCGATACCACAAAGCAGACAGATGATGTGTAAGAGAGCATCACATCAGGGGTCTTACCCCCCCCCAAACAGGCACTTTAGATGTTTTCCAGCTGGGAAAAAAAAAACAACCCAAAGTAGATATGCAGGAAGGTGCCTGAAAAAAAGCCAAAGCGCTGGAGAAAGGAGAGCAAGGCACACATTTGGAAAACCCACTTGTTTATAGAGGATGCCTTTAGTTACATGGTCTCAGCATGGGCTCTACCAGCACCCCACGATTCCTCTGCACCAAGCCAGCGAGGCTGGTTCAGCGTGCCCATCTAGAGAGAAGCAGAAACCCAACAGCCAGGCGCTATCGAACAGGACGTGGATCAGGCACGTCACTGACTAACGACAAACACGCAGAGCCTGCCAAAAAATAAAGAGGGCACCAGATCCTAGCAGCTCCTCGTTCCCCAGCTTTGTAGTGGTGCAACACTTGAATAATACAGACATTGAGAAAATCACTCTGGATTATTTTCTCTGGCTCAGCCAGGTGTCCAAATACCAATACCCTGGGGGGGGTTAAAAAGAATTTTTCAGGGATGCAGCTGCAAAGACAGTAAGCTGGGTGGGTTTCCACCATGGAGCCACGCTCCTGTGTCTTTGGAAAGGATCCTTGCAGCACGCAGCAATGCTTACCGCCACCATGGCTTCCCTGAGGATGTCACACCTTGCAGGCACGATTTGCTGGAGGTGGAACGAAGCGGGATCAATCCTGTGCACCAAAAAAGCTCCACAGGTTTGTTTTGACAGGGTAACAGGGTGAGGAAGGCACCTACCATACTCAAGTCCTGAGCACGAGCATCCAACCTACACATTTCAGGCTCGCTGCAGCAGCCTGAAGCATCATGCCTGCCCGCAAAACGTGTATTTCAAAGGCAGTGGAACCATCAGCTAATTCAAGCCTGTCTTTGGGATAACAGAGATCACCAGGCCTAGCTAATCCCTCAGATTTCTAGCATACCCATCCCAAGCGCTCTCCTGAGAGCACTAGGTTTGAACCCAAACGCTCCCAGTTAATATCAGCCACGGGATTGCTGTGGGAATTGGGCTACTGAAAAGCCACTCTTGGCGCACCCCGAAATTGCAGTTTTTAATCACAAACATGGAGTCACCTGAGTGCAAGTTTAAGCACAAACCCGAGGCACAGGGAAACACTGCATTTCTCCTGCCTAAACATAATTATAGTTAGCACTTCTGCAGGGCTCGAGGGATGTAAATATATAGGTTAAACATAGTTAAAATTCTCCATCCTACTTAATTGTAGGCATTTCCATTGAACAAGATTAGCTTTTATCTTCAGGTTTAAATTATTAATAACCAGGAACAATGTCACCACCTTTAAACAATAATCACAGCCACGGAAGGAGCTTCTTTCTCCCCAGATTTCTAGAGGCACTCGAATCAGCGTCCCAAGAGTACCTGGGGGAAATCAAATGCTCTCCTTGACAAGTTCCCACGGCTCTCGGAGCAATAGTGCATGCAACGAGCAGGCTCCAGCCAATGCTACGAGCCTCCAGCCCCACCTGGTTATGGACTAATTAGCAAAAATTAGCAGGGGCTATCTGGATGCAGCAGGGTTGTCAAGCCCCCACCCCACCCCAAGTGATAGTAATAAGGTTGGCAGGATGGCTGGTAGGGTTTCCCAGGATCTGGAAGCCCCGAGCAGCAGGGATGGAGTGTCGGTACGGACGACTCAGCTGAATCATAATGGCTGCATTGACATTACCTTCCCAGAACAAGGCCAACCTAAACACACGCAGCTGCCTGGGATTTAGCAGGAGATTTACGGTTCGCACCGGCCACTCAGGCTGCCAGCAGACCTACAAATCACCCAGCCACAGGCACTGCTCCGGGGAAGACCCCCTGCTCCCCCAAATCCACGAACCCTCCAGCTATATTTCAAGCAGCAGGCTGAAAGCAACCCACAAAAACCACCAGCGAGCAGCGCAGCAGAGCTAACCAAGCCCAAGGGCCCTCAAAGTACAGGCTGCCACCTTAGTCCACCTTCCCTTTGGTTCAGGCCACAGTTATTAACATCTAACCATGTGATTGGCCATACAGCAGGCTAAAAAAACACATCCCTGGGACCCATCCAGAGAAGACAGAGATGGCAGCGTGCATCTCTCTGGTGGGTGCACCTCCATATCCATGTATTATACTCATTCCCAGGCAACCCCTCCTTTCATCAGCTGGCAACGGGGCAGTGTGACTGCCTGCCATGATTCAAACCGTCCGGGCTAGAAGCTTTAATAACCAAGTGATTGTATAACTTTGACAGCTGGGTGCCTCTCAGCTACACGGGTGGGTGCTGAGCAAAAGTTTAAGCAAGCGAAGGCGCGCAGTGGATGTTCCCCAATGCGTGGGTATGATAATGGCACTAGATCAATTAGGGCAGCGAGAGGTACATCATCCGAGCCTCCTCCTAATCCAGGAGTTTCTCAGCTAACGTATTTCTCTCCTCGTTAACCGCTTCGGTGTCTTCTGCTCTTTCAAAAATAGTACCTGCTATAACGGGTTCTGAAGAGGGGGCCAGCTGGCACCGGCCTCAGGGCATCGAAAAGAGCGAAGAGGGCTTTTGGGGGAGGCAGGGAGTTGGGGGAATGAGGGCAGGGTGGGCTCCCCCTCCAACCCCCCCCCCCTTCCCCCAGTCATCAGGAGGAGATGCAAAGCAGGGCCAGGCCAGTGCCCCCCTCCCACCCAAAGCAGGGTCTTGGCACCTCACACTGGTGGGAGGGCAGGGGGGGAGGAGCTCATGGCTGTGAAGAACACAGTGCCTGCTTCGGCCACCATCCCCCCCCCCCTCCGGACGGGGATCCCCTCCCCCCCCGCCCCAAGCAGGTCAGGGATGCCCCCAGCCCACCCCTGCCTTGGCACCACCTGCCAGGCAGCAGCTTCCCGCTACCCGCAGCCCCATGGGGGTCCCGCAGCCCATCACCGCAGCCCCTCCCTCGCACTGCACCCCCCTCCCTCGCACTGCACCAGCCGCTGAGGACGTGCACTAGAGAAAGGAAGGGGGGGGGGGGGGGGGGGGGGAGGCAGGATTGCTCATTCTCCTCGACCAGGGGCGCTCCCCCAGGCCAAAAAAAACGCCCTCCTCCTCCCCACACTCCCCTCAGACCCGCTGCCTCCCCCGCTCCCCCCAGAACTGAGCGGCTCCCCCCGAGACCAACGGTGTCCCCCCAGGCTCCTCCGCAGAGGTCTGCACCAGACAAGGGGTGCCCCCCCCCCCAACAAGGGCCTGTACCCACCTCCCCCACCTCCTTCCCACCAGGCTCTCCCTGAGGAGGGGTACCCTACCGAGGGGTACCTTCACCGAGGGGTACCTTCACCGAGGGGTACCCCCACCCCTGGCATCCCCCTCCCCCCCACCCTACACAGGGCTCCCCCCACCAGGGGATACCCTCCCCGGGGGGGGGGGGGGTGGGTGGGTGTCCAGAGCCTCCCCCCCAGCAGACAGAGGGCGCCCTCGCCGCCCCCAGCCCCTCACCCTTGACGATGCGCTCGGTGGTCGGCAGCTTGTTGTGGCCGCGCCCGGACATGGTGATGATAGCAGCGGTGATGGTGGCGGTGATGGTGCCGCCGGGCCGCTCCCGGCCTTACACCCCCCCCCCCTTTCCTCACACACACACACACTCGCGTCCCCCCCCCACCCCACGGCCGACCCCGCTCCCCTCAAAAGGAGGGGGGGCCGCGGGGTGCTCCCGGCGGCTAAGCGGGCCCCGGCGGCGAGCTGGGATCCGCCGGGTGCCCCGGCGGCGGCTGAGCAGTGTTCAGCTTCCCTCCCCCCTCTGCCTGGCCCCCCCCCCTCCTCCTCCTCCTCCTCCTCCTCCTCCTCCTCCTCCTTCTCCTCCCCGTGCGGCTACCGCGCAGGCGCCGGCCCGCGCCCGCCCCGCTCCGCCGCGCATGCGTGCCGGCATCCGGCGTCACGTGAGAGCTCCTCAAACATCTTCCTGCCGCCATCTTGGAGGGGAGGGGGCGTTGCTAGGCGACGGGGTGGGGGGGGCAACATGGCGGCGGGTCTGTGAGCTGGCCTATGCTTGCTACTTCGCCTATACACCCTGCGACAGCCTCCCCTCTGTCCCCCCGGCCCTGGTCAGGGAAGAATAGTTGGTAAAAATAAACCTCTGCAGTACTATCTGTCTGCTAGCACAGGTTGGGAATCATGGGATCCCCTGGGTTGGAAGAGACCCTTAAGATCATGGAGTCCTGCCACAGCCTGACCCTGCCCAGCCCACCTCTAGACCATGTCCTCAAGCACAGTATCTACACACCTTTGAAATCTCTCCAGGGATGGTGACTCCACCACCTCCCTGGGCACCCCGTTCCAATGCTTGACAACCCTTTCAGTAAAGAAATTCTTCCTGACACTGAACCTAAATCCCTCCTGGTGCAGTTTGAAACCATTTCCTCTCGTCCTATTGCTTGTCACATGAGAGAAGAGACTGACCCCGACACAGGTAGTTGTAGAGAGTGATAAGGTCTCCCCTCAGCCTCCTTTTCTCAAGGCTAAAAAGCCTCAGCTCCCTCAGCTGCTTCTCAAAGGGACTTGTGCTCCAGGTCCTTGCCCAGCTTCACGGCCCTTCTCTCAACGTGCTCCAGCATCCTTCATGTAGTGAGGGGCTCAAACCTGAACCCAGCACTTCAAGGTGCGGCCTCACCAGTGCCGAGTGCAGGGGCACAGTCCCTGCCCTGGACCTGCTGGCCACGCTGGGTCTGAAACAAGCCAAGATGCCATTGGGCTTCTTGGCCACCCAGGCATGTTGCTGGCTTACAGTCAGTTGGCAGTCACCCAACACTCCCAGGTCCTTCTCCGCCAGCAGCACTCCAGCCACTCTGCCCCTGGCCTGTAGCACTGCTTGGGATTATTGTGACCAAAGTGCAGGATGCGGCACTTGGCCTTGTTGAACCCCATAAAGTTGGCCTCTGCCCATCACCCCAGGCCTACACACAGCTTGCGGCACGTGGGGAAGCACAAACAAGCATCAACATTCCCACTGTAGCAAGAAGGGCTTGAACTTTGTCTGGGAGAGACCCCCACCAGCTGGGTTCAACCTGGCTGCTGAGTCGGGTGGGTAACTGAAGTCACAGGCCTAGAAAACACCGAAGGACGTCACTTTTTGCAAGCTGTAGAACAGGATTTTAACATACTGACTTGAGGAATAAAAAGACTCAAGCTGCCTCATCAAGAATCATTTACCAAAGACTTAAGTGGTCTCAGGGGAAACTGAGGCCTAAAGCTGAGGCGTATGGTAAAAGGAAGATAAAAGACAAATGTCAATCAAGATATGTTAATAAAGGGGCAACAGTTAAAGGCAATGCAAGATGAACAATAGCAACTTAGAAAGAGACTGCATTTTGCCCAGTAAGCTTGTGAATATTCTTTTCTTCACCAAGGGGAAGCAGGAACCTGATAGACATGCGATGTGTATCATATTATGTGCTGTCCTGATGAAGGTGTCTGGGTTGAGCCTGTAAACCTTGAAAGTTCCTAAGCCGTAGGTAAACAAGGGAGGGATTTTGGACATGAATAGAGTATAAAACGCCAAAAACTCTGCCCACAGGAGTGCCCACTTTGCTAGGACACCCACTCTTGCAAAGAAGCAATTTATTACATGTTCTTACTACATCTACTGCGAGTCCTTTATTAGGACCGTTGACATCTCTAACACAGGCATGCATCAAAACATGAGGATTTAGCAATATAAAATACCCCACCTGACACGTTGGTGAGCACTGCTGCCTGCCAGACCCCTGGCAGTGCTGAGAGAAAGCAAGTCAGATGCACGCTGCAACATTTCTTCCTTGGAATAGCTTTGGGGGGGGTTGCTGGGTTTTTTTTTTTTAATTCAAGATTTGTTTTCCCACAAAAATTCAAGATTTGTTTTCTTTAGCTGCAAGAGGATTTCTAAAAATTGTGCCTGCTGCTTGGAGCTGGCAGCTCGAGGGTATCAGTATATAAAAAAAGGAAAAAAACCTCAAAAATGTGAAGTAGAAAAATCAAAGTATGCTCTTTTTTTGGTCTTTTTTCCTCCCCTCATGCAGGGTGGGGAAGCAAGGACACAAATAACGCTGCTCCCAGTCAGACTCCCTCCTGTGAGCTAGAGAGGAATACAACATCCCATAGACTGGCTCCGAAACCTCAGCCTCCCTCCAGCCAAAAGTCAATGCTTGGAAATAAATTTAAAAAAAAAAAAAAAAAAATTAAAAAAGGGCTTTTTGAGTCTAAAAGCCAATCAAGTAGCGCCATGCCACGCGGGCAGATGGGGTGGGGGGGCGGGGGGGGGGGGGGATGTCAGTGCCATCTTCTGTTGGGCATGCCACACTGGGCATGCCACACTGCACAGCCCTGGAAATTGGGGCTGGAAAAGCAGGATTGCATCACCCAGCTCTTGGAGCCCAGCTCAAAGCTTTCCCCTTGGAAAAATCCTGAACCAGGGGAGTTCCCAGCCCTGCACACCACAACCAGCGCTGGTCATGGGGAGGTTTCCACCACTACAGCACATTTGCACCCCTCCATCATTACAGAATATATTTTATTTATGGAATTTTACAAATAACTTTACAATTCACGTGACATAAGTTATGTTCTTTGTTTCAACGCGTATCTCTTACGACACCTGAGTTATTGAAATACTGAGATGGAACTTGAGCTTTGAACCGGACACAGGAAGGGAAACATGAAGGAAAAATCCGTAACAAACTCGATTTGGGGCACTTTCCCTCCTCATCATCCTACCTACTCCATCCCTTCCCTGACGGCGGGTACCAGCCTGCCCAACCCAGGGATGGGAGGGAGCTCTTCCCCACGGATCCTTAACTGAAGGAGGGTCCCTCCCTATGCAGAGCATTGTTTCTCTCAGGGTTTCCACATCCCCCACCCCAAATCTCTGGGTTACGGATTTCTCAGTTGCCTCAGTTAGCAAGAAACAGGTTTCAACTTGACACGAGAAGGTGACGGACTCATGATCCCCACTGCACACCGAGGGGCCCGTACTGGCTCTGAAGAAGCCAAGTGTCAGTCCTTGCCACGCTTCCAGCTCTCAGGGACGCAGAGGACCTCCCAGACATAGTTTGCAAGTGCCTCCTGGTCCCCAGGGCACAAACAGGATTTCCCCCCTTCACCTCCAACACAGAGGCTTCTCCATCTGTGAATGCACTCACTGAACTGCTCCTGCCAGGCATGACTTAGCCCTGGCAGCGCTACGGCTGCCCTCTGCCCTGTGGAAAGCCGCCAGCGACATGGTGTTTTCCAAATACTTCCTTGAGAGAGAGAGAGAGAGGGAGGAAAGGGCACATGTGCCATTCAAAGGACTCAGTTTTTCCACATCAAGTCAGTCAGACGGGGCTGCAGCTCTCTCAAGCAGGGAAAGAAAGTTTCCAATACCCCTTGCAGAAAAACAGCAGCAACCCAAAGCATGGGGAATGACCGTGAGGTGCTGTGGAGGCAGCTGGCAGCCTGCAACGGGACAGACCATGCTGCTTGGAGGTGGCTCTGTCCCACAGACCAGCCACAGATGGAAGAACAACCGACATGAACGTGATAAAGCAAAACCCTTCTCCCCTTGAAGGCATCACCAACAGCTACAAGCGGCCTGAGGACCATGTGGTGCCTGTGGGATGAAGGGTGCTCCCAAGAAGGCTTCCCGCTCCTCAACATGGGGATAGTTCACCTCCTGGGCACGGGACATAACCAACGGTCTCCTGGGTGCCAAGGGGACAAAGACAACACCTGGCCTAGCCAAAGCCATCAAGAGCAGAGGTGCCGATCCAGAAGGACACTGGCAGTGCCACATCTCAACAGACGAGACCTGTGGACTTGGGGACAACTGTTAGGAGCCTAAGAGGAATGTCATCCAGCTGGTACCTAAGGCAAGCTAAGAACTAGAGTGAGGTACTGCCAGCCGGCAATCAAAGGAGGGTTAGGATACTACAGGATGGTGCTGAGCCTGCCCCAGGCTACGCCAAGGGCTGAGGTCCCTCATCTCAGGAAAAAAAAATACCCAGCACCCCCTCTGCTTTTGCTTCCAACGGGGCTGGAAGGCGCAGAGAGCCCCAGCTCCAGCCTCTGGTTCTGAGTGGCACCGAGCTGAGGTGGCAGGATGGCCGTCACCCCATCACACACACACACCCACCCATAGGCAGGCAGCAAAGGAAGATGCTGAGTGACAAGCTATCCCCAGCACGTACACTGCAAAGTGCATCTCAGAGCCATCCACACCACTCCTTCCAGCCCAGAATCAGCTCCAACTCATCAGCATGGCCAGAAACTCACTGCTACCAACTGCAAGGGAAGGTTTGAGGGGAGACAGGGCTGTGAGGGAACCTCCAGCAACACGGGTGGGGGTGGGCAACATTATCAATATGATAATAAGTCAATTCACCTAGTGAATCTGGGGAAAGCCAGCCCAGAAGCAGAGCTGTGAAGTGCCTACAACACCCTTTCTCTGGCTACTCCCTAAGGCTGGAAACACACAACCTGAAGAGGTTCACAGTCTATTTTGTTGGGTTTTTTAAAAAACACTCCCCTCTCACACTTGCCCCCCCCCCAACTCCAACCCTCAGCGTCTCAGCAACATCAGTGTTTAAAACCCAGTGTCTGTTCCCAGGTGTCACTGTGAACTTGGTCACAGTGTTAAGGACCCATCCCCCTGGCTGGGGGGCCCGTGGCCGGGCAGGGGGGGCTCTGCCTTTGCCCCGTGCTGCTCTCCATCACCTTCTCAGTGGCATCACTGTGTGGCTGCCCTCATGGAAGAAGAAAGGGTAGGGTTGGTTTCTCCCCTGCTCCCCTCAAACAGTTAACAGGGAGGTTTGGGCACCCCACTAGCTTTCTCCCAGGTGCTGCCCCGCACATCCATCAGTCCAACCAGTGTGGTTTGGTGTCCTCTGCTCTGAGCTCTGATGCCCAGAATGTGCTTTAAAAAACCCCAACAAAACCAAACCCCTTGTCACCTCGCTCTTCTTAGGGCACCATCTGAGCTGCTGAGGCAGAATAGAAGCACATCCAGATGCAGCTCCAGAGACGTGCTTCTGAAGACAGCTAGGATGATGCTCGAATCACAAGCCCTGCTCCTCGAGCCTCTTCTTCCTCAGCAGCCCTCCATGCTTGCAGAGCACAGCTCTGAGGACTGGCTGGTAGGTGACTCTCTGAGGAGTATCTGTCCTGGTCTGTCCCCATCACACACCCCCTGGCAAAGAGGTCAGGAGAGCGTCGTGTCCCATCGCACCGCTCAGAGCACAAGGAGGGGAGCAACACAGCTAGAGGAGCTCCTGTCTCCCAACTCCATCCTTCCCAGGAGATGCGAGGATAGAAGGAATATGACACTGGAAAGAGATCCTCCGCTCAGTTCGGTCCTGTGGCAAAGGGGATTAAATATCCCTCAGCCTTCAAATAAAATAAAAGTCTGTGGAATAGCTTCAAAAGAAACACGTCTTCTTCTGTAGTGTGACATCAGTGCCCGCACAGGTACCGTCGTTTGCTTGCAGCAGGAAAAGAAAAACAACCAAAAAAAGAAGAAATGCCCCTTTTCCCCCTCAAAAAAGAAAAAAAAAAAAAAAGGAAAAAAGAAAAAAAAAAAGGAAAAAAGAAAAAAAAAAGGAAAAAAGAAAAAAAAAAGGAAAAAAGAAAAAAAAAAAAGGAAAAAAGAAAAAAAAAAAGGAAAAATGTGGACCAGGGCTGGGATTCGGGCTGTCCTACCCGATCTGGGTCAGAGTCAGGCTGTCCTACCCAATCTGGATCTGGCCAGAGTACATGGTGAGCAGCACCATGATGGTGAAGCCCGTCAGCAGCCCCGCGTTCTGGATGGCGAAGGTGATGAGCGCGCTGCCGTTCTGCTCGTCCTCCCGGCTCACCTCATTCATTTCAGGGAACTGTGGGGTAAAAGCCAGCGATGCTAGGACTCAGCATCCATCCTTCCCTGCTCCTTCCCACCACCCCAGCAAGCATTCTCCACCCAGCTCAGTCACCACATGCCCAGGGGGACACACAGAGCAATCATCCCCTTGTGCCTCTCCATGCTGAGGGTGAGCCAGAGCTCCTCCTAGCAAGACCAAAACACTCCAACACCCCAGCAAGGTCCCCACCACACACCCAGTAGCCCCCTCCAAATCCCCAAGCTCAGTGTTTTACCATGTCAGCCAGTGCAATGTACAGGAACATCCCTCCAGCCAGAGCAAAGATCCAGTTGGCAGAGAAGTGGCTGCCGGCCACGATACCGAAGGCCAGCCCCACGTAGCAGCAGCAGGCAGAGATGAAGTTGAAGAAGAGCGCTTGGCGGATGGTCATCCCAGCGTTCAGCAGGATGACAAAGTCCCCTTGAGGAGAAGCAGATGGGAGGAGGATGAGGAGGGAAGGAGCCATCACTGTGCTGCAGGAGGCAGCAGCATCGGGACAGCACCGAGGTGTTTTTATCCATCCCCAGCTTTTGCAGGAGGTCAAGCGTGGGTTCCCTGGCGCCGAGTGCTGACCACACCAGCTGCCTGCCAGCTCCTGTCCCTGCCTGTGCATAAATTTGGGTGTTCAAACCCAAACTGCCTCCCCTCCCTCCCAAACCAACGAAGTGTTGGGTTATTTTATTTTTTTTCCCCTTCTTCAGATGTCTCCATCTAAATTTAAATCTCAGACATCATATTACCTCGTTATTTTTAGAGCTGTGATTACTCAGTGTAGTTTACAGCCTCGCCTTCCCCACCATCATTTCACCATGTTTGCCTTCCTCTCAAGCAGCCAGTGTATAGGACTGGGAAGGCAGCAGGGTCACCCTTAAAAAGGGGTACACCTGAGACCCCCCAGCATGTTTCCCCAAGGACTCACATACCCAGCTCATGTGGGAACTCCTCGCAGAGGATGGCCACAGAGGTGCTGATGCCTTGGAAGACAGAAACTGTGAAGGAAGCCCCAATGGCCAACCCATCGATGAAGTTGTGGAGGCCGTCGCTGAGGGTGATCATCCACGCCAGCGTGCCGATGTCGGAGTACCGCACCTCCTTCAGCCAGTAACACGCGCTCTGGGAGGCCTGCAAGTCCTGCCATGCACACCAATGGTGGGTATCAGCACCCAGCCAGTCTTAAGGAGGGGTCACCACTCCCTCCACTGCCCAGAGGAACCTTCCAAAACCCACACAAGGTTTGAGCTAAGCCCTTTGCTTTTCACCACCCACAGAGGCGCAATGGGCTTCCCGACTGCTCCTTGTCACCAACAGACAGGCTTTTCCCCCACAACCCCAGCACTAACCTGGACAGAGAGGGAGCCCACCACAACCTTCTCATCCCCGGAAGGATTCTTGCATTCCAACTCGCTGGTGATGTGTGGGATCATGTGGTCCAGGTCCCCATTCTGCAGCTTCTCAGTGACACCCTCCTCCTGGTCCTTCTTGGATGGCAGAGCCTCAGGGCCGTAGTGGCTGTGCCCATGGTGATGCTACAGGACAAGGGAGCATTCATAGGTGTCATCCATCCCTACCAGGTCCTTTTCCCACGTGAGCAGTGCTCCAAGCAGCCCCTGCTCAGCCTCACCTGGTCCTTCTGCTTCAGGAGCATCTTCAGGACCTTCTCTGTGAAGAAGAACAGGTAGAAACCCCCAAACACCACAGCAGATTTGGAAACATAATAATCTTCCTGAGGGTTGAACCCAAACGCCTGCGAGCGAAAGAGGACAAGTGATGGGACCAAGAAACTGACTCCAGCAGCATCCTTCCTCTACTTTTGCCCTGGCACCTCTGGAACAACACTGCTGCTTCCTGACCTCTCTAAGGAGCAGCTGCTTTGGGGGACAAGCTGAGAAAGCGCCTTTGTGTGGCTTTTATCTCCCTGAGGTGCTGGATCCACCACCCCACGCTGAGGCAGGGATGCTAGAAGGCAGCTCAGAAAGCCTCTGCCATCCAGGGGGGCAAAGGCACCCTGTCTGAGGGGTGAAGAAGGGCAATAAAACAGCAGGTTTCTGCTTGAAGCAGACCAGAATCATCCCCACAGTGATTCCCTTCCAAAGAGGGACGAAACACCAGCTCCTCCAGTTCCAAGGGGCTTCCAGCCTCCGTACCTCGCTCTTGGCTCCCCTCCGGTGCCGCCTTCCCTTCTCCAGCCTGCGAGCTCCCAGAGAGAAAGAAACATCCCCCAAAAGAGAGAGAGCAAAGGACAGACCCGACGATCCTCACCCTACCTCGGGAATGAGCTGGAAGAGGGCGTTGGAGTAGAGAGTTCCAATCGCCAGAGCTATGAAGTAGAGGAGCAGCCGCTTGTAAAAGGTCTTCTTCATGAAGGGCACCACGCTGGCTCCCACCAGCGAGCAGAGGGAGATGACGGTCACGCAGAGGAAACCGTAACCCCAGACTGCGGCGTGCGTGCCAAACCCACCCCAGGGGGGGGAATATGGGGTGAGGGGGTGGGGTTGTCGGAGGGAAAGGAGATCAGTGTGGGGGAAGGGGAGGGAGGGGAAGGAATCCACACCAGAAGGAAAGAGAGAGGAGGGAGGGTGGGGGGAGAGAAGAGGACATTCATTAGTGATTGCTTGTTCATCCTGCATTGGTTCAAGCGGGGCAGACCCAGCGCAGAGTGGCTCTGGAAACAGCTTTTTGGGCAGGGGTGGAGAGGCACCCCACTGCAGTGTTTGCACCCAACGACTAAGAGAAAAGCCCACCCTTGGAGCAAGCAGCTCTCTTCTAGCACCAAGCTGGAGCCACATTTTGGCAGGCAGGCCTTTTCAGAGCAAGCACCCCAGCTCCACTCCCCAAGCCCCCACGGGATATGGATCAAGCCGTTCCAGAACCACAGAGCACCAAGATCCCCCCAGCATCTCGTACGCTCCATCCTCAGCCTGGAGAGACCCCAACTGGTCCCCACAAACCAGCTGGGACTGGGACAGCCCTGCTGATGGCGAGGGTGGAGTGTACAAAGTCATTGCAGTTCCTGGCAGATCAGCAAACACCGGCACTCGCGTTTTTATGTTTGGCAAATAAAAGTTACAGTTCTGGAGTTGAAAAGGAGCCTTGAACAAACATCCCCCACAACACATGGACAAGGTGTTTGCTACCCATGATTAAAGCTGGCAACGCCGCAGCGGCAAAAGCCAGCGGCAGCAGCGGGAAGGTTACACCTTCAATGCAAAGTTTGAAGGCTGGATGTGCTCAGATCCAGCTCACCGTCTCCTCAGGGGCTCCACAAAGCCACCTGCACCCTGGGAAGGGGCTGAGGAAAGGCGGGTGTTTCAAAGGTGCCCAATCTGAGAGCACGTGGCTGTATTTATTCAGCTCCGGAACTGTGCAATTACAACACAATTAATTGGCAATGTATCTCTCGGGCCCATCAGCACCAGGAAACCTCACGTAAGCATAAACCCTTTCACCTCATAGACCAGAGCAGGGGGGAGGAAATTAAAGCAATTAAATCCTTGTAAAAGCTGGCTGACTGGGGAGGAAGCTGCTGCTTCTCCCGGCTCTTCTCTTGTGCTTCTATGCTGTTACTTCCTCCGCCTCGCAGGTCCTTCTATCCAGCTCCCACCAGGAGTGCCACAGCATCCCAGCAGCCTCAGAGTGCACAAAGCAGGGCTGAGAACATCCCTCTGAAGGTTAAACTCCCTTGTGGAGCAGCCACAGCCCATGGGTAGGAGCAAACAGCTTCTCCCAGCACCTTCCCAAACCTCAGACCTGGCTGGCAGCCTTGCAAGGACCGGAGGGATCCAAGGACACAGCACCCCCCCCCCAATCCCTGCACACTAGAGAGCATTTCCTGGTGCTCAGAGGGGTGAGAAAAGCCCTGCGGAGCCCCTGAGACCCCCTGAAACAAGCCCTCAGCTTCGGGTGACGGAGGGATCGGTATGATTTGGCAGGGTGGAGGCAGAGAAGGGTGCCCAAAGAGCTGCCCTCGGAGATGGGAGAGAGGCAGGGATTTTCTACCGCACCTCTGGGATGAGCTGGAAGAGCGCGTTAGAGAACAGCGTGCCGATGGAGAGCGCGATGAAAAACGTGAGGACCCGGCTGAAAAAGGCCTTCTCGGTACACGGTACGATGAAGACTCCGAGCAGGGAGGCCACGTTAATCATTGACACACTGAGAAAACCAAAGCCCCACACTGTGGAACGAGAAGAAATGGGGAAGGGGGGGGCCAGACATTACCGAGGCTCTCGGTGAGGGGAGACGGGGAGGAACCCGACACCCCAAATCCAGGAGGGTGGAAAAGGCTGGCAGGGCCTGGCCACACCAAAGTGTCTCTCCCTTTGCTCTGGATGCTTCAACTATGACACAAACCAGTGGTTTTGTTGGAGGGAAAGGTGGAAATGAAGCCACCAGGTTACTTGGAAGAGGCTTTTCCCTGGAGCCGGAGCCAGCCCCAGCTTTGTGGCGTGGGAGAAGCCAGCACTGTGCTGGGGGCAGCTGATCAGAGACCTTAGCCAACCTCAGGATCTGGATGTGTGGAATCTGGTTTAGCAGCTGCTGATGGCTGGAGGCTAGAGGGTCCCTAAGTGTGACAAGCCACCCCCTTTCACCCCCCTGAGGGCTTGCAGCAAGGTCTCCCTGATCCAGCTATCCTGGATCAGGCACAGCTCCGTGTAATTGGGGGCAAAGCCATGCTGTGAGCCCACAGTAGGAATGATGCTCAGGAAAACTTATCAGGACTGCTGCTTCCTCTTCTCTCTGCCAGACTCTGTGCCCCAGAGCTGGGAAGGGGAACCAGCTGTCCCACAGGTCTTGGGGTACCTCACATCCTCAAGCTCCATGATAGCACTCACTTTCCCCCAGCTCCCCACTTACCTTCAGCTGAGCTGGGTCTGCTCTCCTCTGTCTGCTCATTTTCCTCATTTTCCAGGTTCTCTGAAGCACAAGCTCCTGACTCCAGCTGCTGCAGGATGGTGGGGCAAAACTCCTTGAACTCTCTGTGCCCCACGGGAGAGCCCTCGCTCAGGTTGTGGATGGCAAAAAGCTCCACAGAGCTGAAGCACTGGGGAAGAGAGGAGACAGGTGCTTGCCTTGAGACTCCCACAGCTCTGCTGAGAGGCTTTGGGGGTCCACAGAGCCCCCCTGCCTTACCCGGGAGAGGTTCACACGCTGCTGTGGCGGCTGGGAGACATTGCCATGCCCTACTCCCACATCCAGGCGGTTCAGCAGGGCCTTGAGCTGCTTCAGGCTGAGGGTTTCACTCTCTCCGTACCGCTGGAGGAGATCCTGCAGGAAGGAGGCTGCTGACAGAGCCGGTCCCACGGCATCACTTCCCGCCCGGACCAGCGAGCAGGGGAGAAGGCAGAGCAGCAGGAGCAGGCAGCAGCCTCGGAGGTCTGCGCTGAGCATCATGGTGCCTCGGGGATGCTGGAAGAGAAGCCACGTGTTGCCGTTACCCTTGGCATCCCCCCGCCAACCCCACCACTGTTCTTCCACCCCACGGGAGATGGCAGCAGCTTCCTGGGGATCCTCAGGCCCAGGGAGGGGTGACAGCGCTGACAGCACCCAAGTCCCAAGGGGAGAACTCAGTATCTCAGAGCAAACCCCCCAGCACCACCTCCCGCAGAGCCCTGCTCACCACAGCCACGTGCTGAGGGGTTTGGGGGCTGCCAGGACACGACCCTCAGGGGCTCTCCAGCTCCAAAACACTTCTGGATATTCCTGGGAGGTGTGGGATGGTGGTGGTGGGGATGAGCAGGCAGGCAGCAGCGTGCAGGGCAGGCAGGGATGCGATGGAGGATCCCACACCCACAGGAGTCAATCCAAACTCCAGCTGCCAAATCCAGCTCTCCGTAGGGGGAAGAAGCCACGCACCAGCCACGCTCCCACCACGTTGGATCCCCCTTGGAGCCCTGTACCCACCGGCGCTGGCGTTCGGAGGACAGGGAGCCCAGGGGTTAGAGGTGGCGTTTTCATTAGGTTATATTTTAACTCTGATAATCACAACGAACTGGTTCCTCCCCAGCCACGACTGCAGATGCCTTTATAGTATTTGCCTAGAATCAATCCTTGCCCTCTCTGCTCCTTTCATATTAGCCAGGAATCAATAAAAGCAGGGTGGCAGAGACCAAGGGGAGGGGGTGGAGGGGTGCTGGGGTTCACCTGCTTTGGGAGGGGACTTGGAAAGAGGGTGGGATGCCCAGCACGACCTACACGTCCGCCTTGGGCAGCACCCAAGAGCCTGGAGCACGGCCCGGGTGGCTTTCCTGGAAAAGCTTCACCGAGAGGTGGACGGTAAATTTGGGATTCTCAAGGACAAGCAGAAAATAATCAGCTCTGCACCACCTCTGTACACCCAGCAGCCAGCCCATTCCCAGCCCAGGGCTCCTCTGGGGAAGCGGTTTGGAGCCCTGGGATGGTTCCTTCACCATTGGCCCCATCCAGCCCTGGCACAGGACCCGCTATCCCAGCCACTCCAACACCCCACAGTGCTTGTCCTGTGCTGATGGCTTCCAGCCTGTGGGCTCCTCCAAAAACAAGCCCAGGACATTTTTGAAGCTGGGCCAACTGACTGTTCTGAAAATAACCTGGGGCTGGGTTTGTGAGGCACAGTGCTGCCCGGACCCTGCGCCCCTCCGAAGGCACCCGCATTCCCACAGGTTTTACAAGCTTACAGCCACTTTGGGAGCTTTGTTCTCCAGGAGAGCAGCAGGGCCTGGGAGGTTTTAGCCTCCTCCTGCCAGGGCTTAGCTAGGATGCTTTGGTTTAACCCCTCTCCTCCCAAAACGGGGCAGCATCTGGCAAGGTGCTGGTGATGCTGATGCCCTGCTCGTACCCAAGGGATGCTCAGCATCCCCTAGTGAGATACAGACACCTTCCCCCACCCTAATGGGTCATCCCCAGGCCCCAGGCACTGGGTGGCCAGTGATTCCCACAAGGTACCCAGGCACTGGCCCACAACCCCCAGTGCCAAAGGCCTGTCCTGGTGCCACTGCATCCCAGGACAGGGGACACTGGCTGCCTTTCCCTCTCCATACCAGCCAAG
The DNA here is from genome assembly GCA_022605575.1 of Laterallus jamaicensis coturniculus. Classification (NCBI taxonomy): domain Eukaryota; kingdom Metazoa; phylum Chordata; class Aves; order Gruiformes; family Rallidae; genus Laterallus; species Laterallus jamaicensis. Next base: position 3,367,319 of record JAKCOX010000049.1, on the reverse strand, counting down.
TGCCCCCCAGAGCCATCCTGCCTGGCACATGCAGCTTATCACCAGCCCTTGCCAAGCCACACAGTCCTCCCCAGAGCCAAAATCGCCTCTGGGGCTTCTCCCACAGCAGGGCTGAGCCGGGTGCACCCAGGGTGGAAAACCAGACCTCAACTTTTCCCCAACTGCCAAACAAAAGGCAGGAAGCGGTTTGCAGGCAGAGCTGGGCAAGGGGCTGAGTTACACAGCCTGGATGCTGCTTTAGGGAAGAAATGAGGTGGAGGAGCCACCCCTGGGGAAGAAGGCTGCAAGCTGAACCAGGCTAGGGGGGGTCCCAGACCCCCCTAAACACCATAAGGAGCCTGGTTCAAGGCAGGATGGTGATGAACACATCCAATTCCCATCCTGGGGGGGCAAAGGGGAGCTGCAGCAAACACCCCTGGGACACAACCCCCTGCTGCGGTCTCCCCATCAGTGCTACTGGCTGAGCACGGAGGGATCCCCTCCGAAACCCTCCCCCAAAGCCCTCTGCCTGCTACCTTCAAGGGCGTCCTCTCCTCGGCCGCGGGACCCGCTCCTGGGGCCCGGGGAGCCGCGCACAGCCCAGCGCCTGACCTACTTTATCGCTCGCCGCCGCGCCAGGACGGGACGGGGGGAACGAACCTCTGGCACGGGGAAGGGGGATGCCCAGGAGGGCGTCCCACGGGACGGGCCCGGGAGCGATGCCCGGCAGTAAGGAGAACGCGAAGGAGCCGCAGGGCCAGGCAGAGCCCCCGGGCCAGGCAGAGCCCCCCCGGGGCTGCCTTCGGGTTCAGCTCCCAGCGCTTATCGATCCTCGGTTGCAAACCACCGGCCCCGTTCGACCGGGAAGGTGACACCGGGAACGAGAAGCGCTGGCAAAGCCGAGCATGGCCTCGGCGACGTCAGCCCCGTGCCAGATGCTTCCCGAAATCGTGCGCAGGGATCACTTGCTGGAACCCTGCAGGGGGGGGTCAGCGAGGGTTCCCCAAAACCCGGGGAAGGCTTCCAGCCAGCGGTCCCGACCTCCTTCCGGAGCAAAATCCGCTCCACGTGTCTAGCGGCACGGCAGGACCTGCCTGCCGGCCGGGGGGGCTGCCTGCCTCCCCCCCCCCCCGGCTGCTCCAGCGGTTCCTGATCCCCCAGTTTCCCCCCAAACCCTGCAGGGCCCGGGGCAGGCGGCAAAACCAGCTGCCCAGGAGATACCCCGGCTATCCCACGCCGCGCACACCCCCTAGTCCTGCCCAGGACCCCCCCGGGCTGGACCCGCCAGCTGCCACCCCCAGACCCCATCCTCAGGCCGGTCCCCATCCCGCATCCCGGCCCTTCGGCCGCATCCCCGACGCTGCCCGCAGCCTCCCCCGGCCCTAGATACCACGGGCAGCCCCAAAAGGACCCCCGCAGCTTCCCCCAGGCCTAAGACCGGTCCTAGGCACGGTCCCAGACCCCACAGCCCATCCCAGACCCCGCAGACGGTTCCCGCATCCCTCCCCGCATCCCCATCCCGGGGCTCGGGGCCCCCCAGCGCCCTCCCCACGGGGCCGCGTCCCCGCAGTCAGTTCCCTGCCAGGGTCGCACGCCCGCCTGGCCCCATCCCGGCCCGTCCCGGCCCATCCCGGCCCGTCCCGGTCCATCCCGGCCCTACCTCCCGCTCCCGCCGCCGCTGCCTCCCCCCGCTCCGCACGGTCCCGGCCGCGCAGAGCGCACGCTCGGCCGGCGGCACGGGGAGCGCTCCCATTGGCCGGCGGCACAGCAAGCCCCGCCCCCCCCGCGGGCCCTGCCCCGCCCCTCCCGGCGCTGCGCAGCACCCAGCACCGGCGGGGGGGGGGGGGGGGGGGGGGGGGGAGGGGGCGCAGCGGGCACCCCCCTCGGGGGGGCAGACACTGGACAGACCTCCCACCCCCAGAAGAGATGGGGCACCCTCAGACCCCCCCAAAGAGTCACTGGGGGCATGGGGCACCCTCAGGCTCCCCCAAGGACATGGGGCACCCTCAGAACCCCCAAAGAGATGGGGCACCCTCAGAACCCCCAAAAAGTCACTGCAGGCATGGGGCACCCTCAGACTCCCCCAAGGACATGGGGCACCAATCAGACCCGCCAAGAAGTCACTGGGGGCATGGGGCACCCTCAGACTCCCACGAAGAGAGGGGGCACCCCTCAGACCCCCCAAAGAATCACTGGGGCCATGGGACACCCTCAGACTCCCCCAAGGGCATGGGGCACCAATCAGACACCCCAAGAAGTCACTGGGGGCATGGAGCACCCTCAGAACCCCCAAAGAGATGGGGCAGCAATCAGACACCCCAAGAAGTCACTGGGGACATAGGGCACCCTCAGAGCCCCACCCCCAGGTGATGGGGCACCCTCAGACTGCCCCCCGCCCCCAAGAAGTCACTGGGGGCATGGAGCACCCTCAGAACCCCCAAAGAGATAGGGCACCCTCAGACCCCCCAAAAAGTCACTGGGGGCATGGGGCATCCTCAGACTCCCCCGAAGAGATAGGGTACCCTCAGACTCCCCCAAGGACATGGGGCACCAATCAGACACCCCAAGAAGTCACTGGGGGCATGGGGCACCCTCAGACTACCCCAAAGAGATGGGGCACACTTAGACCCCCTGAAGAGTCACTGCGGGCATGGAAGACCCTCAGAACCCTCAAAGAGATGGGGCACCCTCAGACCCCCCCCAAGAAGTCACTGGGGACATGGGGCACCCTCAGACTCCCCCAAGGACATGGGGCACCAATCAGACCCCCCAAAGAGTCACTGGGGGCATGGAGCACCCTCAGAACCCCCCCAAAGAAATAGGGCACCCTCAGACCCCCCCAGAGAGTCACTGGGGGCATGGAGCACCCTGAGACTCCCCCAAAGAGATGGGGCACCCATCAGACTCTCCCAAGAAGTCAGTGGGGGCATGGAGCACCTCTCAGCACCCCCCCTAAACACTCCCAAGGAGACACAGTACCAACCAGACCCCACCTGAGGGGGAACAGCATTCCAGGGACCCCAAGGGAGAGGGTCCAGAGTTGGGGGGGAGGGACACACACACTGCTCCCCCCAGCCTGGCAGCCAGGACCCCTCCCCTCTCCCCTCCCCGTGCCCCGGAGCCAGGCAGGACAAGGCAGCCTTTCTCCCTGCCGCCAGCCCCACACCGCCCGGCGGCTGGTTGGAGGCCAGAGGCAGCAGGGCTCTGAGCCATCACCCCCACTTTGGCCCCAGCACCCCTCACCCCCCCCTCCCAAAGCCTGTCAGGGCCAAGCTCCACCCTGCACCCAAACACCAGCCTGGGTAAAGGCTGCCAAAGTCCACGGGGGCTGGTAAATAACCCGGGGGTAGGAGCTGCTATGGGTGAGGGGCAACAGTCAATCATTAACCCAGGGGACACAACGCTGGGCTCAGCTCCTGCCCAACAGGCAGCAGCATGGGGCTGCTGTGTGCCTCTGTATCCCCCCCAACCATCCCAGGACCCCTCCTAGAAAAGAGGGATGAGGGGTAAAGACCAGCACCCCTGGACCAGCTCACAGCCCCAAGGACCAGCTGCCAGAAACACTTTTATTGAAGCTCACTCCAAACTGCCCTTACAGAAAAGTTTTTCTTAAGGAAAGAAAAAAAACCAACTTTCCAACTTTTTTTTCCCTCTTTTTTTCTTTTTTTTGGGTATAAAAAGGGAAGGGAGGAGCTGGGAAAGCAGGGGGAGGGAACCCCCATACCCCCAAGCCCTGACAGTGCTCACCTTAGGGAGACAGCAAGACAAAGTTCAGATGATTTATGGGGGGGGGGGATATACTCTTGCAGCCCCCCTCTGCTGCCCCCCAAACAGCTTCAAACATGGCAAATGGCAAAGAAATACCCTGAAAACAGCTGAAAACTCCCAACATCTCCTTTTCCCTGGGGGCTGTGCCCTGTTTTCCTACCTGATGCATTAAAGCTTCTCCTTGGGAAGCTGATGACTTTTCCCAGTTGGAACAACCCAACAAACCAGAGCTGAGTTTGTTACAACAGGAACACAACCCCAACCCCCCAAAAAGTCAGATTTTAAGTGTCCAGAGCAATGCCAGAGAGCAGTGGGAGGAGGGAAAAAGATCCCAGGGATGAGCTGCAGCCCGAACCCCTGGAGCAGCATGGCTTTTAGGGGTTGTTTACTCAACCCCCTTTTTCCTGGGAGGACTGGAAACCAGTAAGCAGAGGCTGGCAGTTCCCTCAGCAGTGGGGTTTTGCTCTGGGTTCATTGCTGTGGAGGCTCAATCCCAAAAAAAACCCCCCATCTCTGGGGGCACTGCTGTGGTGCTGGAGTGTTTCCAAGCATCCTTTTAAAACAGCAACAATAACAAATGAACCCAAGAAACCTGGGGCAGGATCTGAGTATAAAACTAAATAACAGGGAAAAAAAACCCCACTTATGGAAAGAAAGTTCCTGGTTGGGGGACAGGCTTGGGAGGAGCTGAACCCCAAAGTGAGCCTGGTTTCCACCCCCCCTCCTCTTTCTCCCCTTGCCAGCAGCCTGGTTATAGGAAGAAGAGCTTGTTGTTGAGCTGGGGGCTGGGCTCACGCTGCAGGACCTGTCCTGAGAGGAAAGCCAGCTTGTGGGCATACTTGCAGGGAGCTGGGACACGGATGGTGCCTGGCCAGTTCCAGTAGAGGTGACAGAGCTTGAATGTCAACCTGAGGGGATGGAGAGAGGAGAGGAGAAGGGGGGCTAGTGCTGCCCAGGGGGCTACAGGGCCAGATCCTGCTCCCTACAGCAGTGCTGCCTCCAGCAGCTCCTGCAGCACAGAGCTCCTGCTGCTCCCAGGGGTGGTTTCTCTCCCCACACCACAGCAGGAGATGAAGGCTGGGCTCTAATTGTTTTAATTACCTTGGTGCTACGTGAGGCACAGTAAGCTCACCTGCAGATCTGCCTTCACCACGTCTGCCAATTTGCTCTCCACCCAGAGAGGAGGCAAGAAGGATGCCACCTGCTTCCTCTCCCCAGTCCTCCCAGTTAACCCAGTGTGAAGACCAAACTCAACCCAGTGGGCACAGGTACCTGCTGCCCTCCCCATTAGCTCCAGTGACAACCCCCCCCTGGATTTGGGGGTGTTTGGGAGTTCAGACACAGCTCCCCACGCTGCAGGGTGTTGGGGAGGGGGCTGCAGGAAGCCCACCCTTACCTCTGCAGGTGCTCTCTGCTGAGGTTGGCTGTGTTCAGCAGGCAGATGTAGCGTGTGGGGATGCCGCAGCCCTGGCGAGAGCTATGGGCCAGCAGAAAGAAATCCTGCCTGAGGAGGGAAGGGCAAGGGCTTGGCTTGGGTTTGGGAGGGGGTTTGCTTGGGTTTGGGAGGGGGTTTGCTTGGGTTTGGGAGGGGGTTTGGCACATTAAGGGGTTTTTTTATGGTATGCCAAAAGCCAAGCTTTTTTGCTGCTGCCACTCACCAATCCAAGCTGGTGACAGTGTGGTCGATGACTGTTCCTGGAGGAGGAGACACAAATTGCTCCCCTGTGAGGGTGTAGAAGGTGGTGCTGATTTGTTTCTGGACCACCATGACCACCATGCTGGGCTTGTAGCTGTTAAAGACACTGAAGCATTTCTGCATCTGTGGGATCTCATATTTGAGCACGGTGTTGAGCTGGCTGTCAGACACACCATCCCTGTACACAATTATCTTCTTGGGCAAGCAGTGGTTCTTCTGGGGAAGCAGAAATGGAAGAGGTCACTAGGGGAAGGGGGGTTTCCACCCCCCAACCCCCACATTCCTGCACAGGATGCTCTTGGCAAGAAACCAGGCACTAAATGCCTCCCAAATCTCTGGGTCTCACCATAAGGATAGATTTAAGGCAGGTTGTAAATTCAAACCACACATGAAGCCCCTCAGCAAACATTAAACAGGTCTCAGAGGGGCTCACAGGGCACTAATCCTGCCTGTTGGGAAGCATGCAGGATTAGCAAGCTTCCATGTTTTCAAACTTCCAGGTTTCAGGGGTGTTTTTCCAGCACCCACAGCAGGGTGAGAACATCCCAAGAGCCGAATCCTGGCTCTCCCTCTCTGCCCCCAACCCCATCACACTCTTGTTTTTCTCACACTGGGGCTGTGGGACAAGAGGACAGAGCTCAGCACTGCGATGCTGATAGGAGCTGAGATGTAACGTGGCACTTCCCTCAGTGCAAACTAATCCTCCAGGCAGGTTCACACGTTCCCCAGATAACAACAAGCCTCCCTGGGTGCCACATCCAGGCCAAAGGCTGACAAGGATGTTTGCTCACTTGCACGTGCTCAGGGTGAGAGGTTTGGGGTGTTTTCCCCTCACTTTGAGGGGTTAAAACCACAGGAAAGCTGCTTTTATTGGTGTTTTGAGAGCTCCAGGCTGGGGCTCACCTCGTAGAAGCGCTGGAGGGCATCGGACAGGCAGACCCGCAGGCTGTCAGCGATCTCCTGGTGAGGCATCTGGAAAGCCACCCTGGAATACCACTTGGTGAGGGTTCTGGGGACAGAAAGGAGGGGGGGTGGGATGTGCATCAGGCAACCCCTTCACCAGCCAAAGTCCACCAAGCCGTTGTGCAACCAAATCCCACCCTGGCTCAGCGCTGGCAGCACCCTTCCCGGCAATACGGTGCTGGCAGGGATCCCGCTGAGCACAGCGGTCAGGGAGAGCATCAGCTTCGCCCCTTTCCCAGCAAAAGGGAGGCAGTGGTGATGCTGGTGTGGAAATCCACCCCCAAAAAACCTGCCACCCCCCTCCAAAAAACCCAGGGTAGCACCTACTGATTCATGCTGGCCACAAAGCCGATGACGGAGCGCAGCCCTTTGCTGCTGCAGTGGTAAACGTCTATGCCAACGATCAGCAGCTGTTTCTGGAGGGGGAGAAAAGGTGGGTGGGAGTCAGGGATACATGGGGAAACTCTGAGTTGCCCTGTCTGGATCCCTCCAACTTCAAGGGATGGTGCAGGTACAAAACAGAGATGCCAATCCCAATTCTCCTGATGGTTCATCCACATCCCAAGAGGAAAGCCCCCGTGAGCTTGCACTCTCACACGCCCTTACCAGGGGGATGTCGACCCCCCAGAGCTCTCCACCCAGCTTGCAGTTGATCTGCAGCAGGACTTTCTGCACCACGCATCTCATCTTGCTCAGTTGGCCCATGAGGGACTGAGCATTGATGACCTGTGGGGGAAGGAGAAGGAAAAACAACTCAGAAATAAGAGGAGGGGAGGGAGGGGAGTGGGGGGGGGGGGGGGGTAAACCAAAGCTAGAGATGCCCACAGCATCCCCACGGCGGTGATCCCCTTCTGCTGAGCCCCTCACCCACCTGGGAGGGCACTGCAGACTGCACACAGCACAGCTTCTTGATGACACTGTACAAATCCTCCCGGCTGCTGGAGGTGATGCACAGGATCAGCTGCACGTTCTTCTGCAGGGAAGCACGAGCGTTGGATGCACCAGAGGATCCAAGATCCACACCAACCTTGTGCTCACATGTGCTCTTCCCCCTCCCCTGCCAAGTCCCTCCTCCTCCTCCCTTCCTTACATGGCTTTCCAAAGAGTTTTGGATGGCCCTGCCATAGGTATCGACGCGGTCATCCTTCAGCTCCATCATGATGGGATGGCTGATGTGCATGCCCAGGGGGACACAGACGTTCTCCATGGTGGTCACCAGGTCCTTCACCAGGTTCTGCAGCCGCTTTGGGTAAACCAGCAGCCAGCAGTTCATGTTGATCTAAGGAGGAAAACAAGGTCAGCCTGTGTCTTGGAGCCACGGTGCAGCTCGTAGTCCTCCCACACAAGGAAATTTGGGAGAGGGAAAAGAGGCCCAAGAGGAACTGGCACATGGCAGCATCAGATTCCTTTCAGCCCCTCCAAGAGGAGGTGGGAAAGCAGCTGCTGTGGCCACGTACCTCTAACATCCTCAGGAAAAACAGGCTGGAGCATAAAGCCAACATCAACAAGGGAAGGGTTTGAGCTCCAACAAGCTTAGGCAGGAGTGGGACAGACGGGATGCCAGCACTAAGAAAACCCATCCCTGTTTTTGAACAAGGAGATGTTGTTCCAAGGGCCGAGCTGGGAACTCACCACTGAGATGGAAGCTTCTCGTGTGATTTCCTTGTTCCAGCTCAGGTCCTCGTTGGGGATGAAGGAGGTGTGCCGTAGGATGATCTTCTCCATGGGCAGGATGTGGCCCTGGGTCTAAAACGGAGCCAAAACCCCATGGAAGCTCCAGCCATCACCTCTCTTCCTGGAGAGGGAGCTCAGAGCCTGCTCCTCCCACCACAGCACTTACCCTGTAGATGTCCTGGTCCAGGCTGAGCCCCCAGCGCATCAGCTCCCCTGAGGCCTCTTTGTTGTCCTTGATCCTGCGCAGGAGGCTCATGAGACGCTCATAGTGCTGCCTGGGGCTCTGCACCATCTCCCGCATCACATCCTGCAAGGCAGGAACACAGCAGGAGGCAGGTTAGGGAATGCCCCCCTAGTGCAATGGTAGGGGGGGCTCAGCTCTCCAAAAAGGGCCACGCTGTCTTGGGTGAGCAGGGACCATCAGACACAAACACACTCTGACCTTCACCATGCGATTGTCCTTCATGTCAGGGATCCCAGTCATGAAGGTGAGCTCTGGCACAAGCAGTATCAAGTCCAGGGAAGTCTGCAGGGAGGGGGACAGGCTGTCAGCACCCTGAGGGGGATGCAAGCCCCTGCCCTCCCAGCTATGGGTACGAGAGGAGCTGAGAAAAGACCATGGGTCTCCATTTCCCCTCCCCAAGTCCCTGTGCCTGCCTCACCTTCCCACCTGGCATCTGTTTTACCCTAGGTCTGTAGATGAGCAAAGGCTGGCCCAGCTCCTGGATGGTGATCCCATAGATTTTGCTGGGAAAATATCAAGGAGATAGATAGCTTCAGGGGAGATGTTCCTGCTCCTGCTTGCTCACCTCGGGTCAGGAGCCAGGCATCAAGCCCTTCCCCATAGACATCAAGGAACAACAGGTTCACCCCAAAGAACATTCCAGGTCCCTACCGGTAATATTCCTTGAAGGTGATCTCCTCACCACTGGCCAGGGTGAAACTGTCCCTGGGGCTCTTGTTCCAGTCAATGTCATCGATGCGGTAGGTGCGGTTGTTGTAGCGGGTCATGACCACGTTGCCCAACAACTGCTTGGTGCACTCATCCTGGAAGCTGCTGACTGTTTGCTTGTAGATGGCGTGCCTGTGGTGGAGGAGGAAAGGCTCACAGTGGTGCTCCCTTAAAATACAGTGCCCACACTTCCCCCTCCCCCACCCCCAAAATACAGTTCCTTTCACTGAACGGTGTGAGGGGCCGATCAGCACCTCACCCTGCCAAGACCCAGCCCACCCTGGCCCCTAAAACCCCCCAGCAAAGCTCCCCCAGGCTCCTTCCCTTCCTCTTACATGACATTCAGGACAGAATCGCTGCGGATGACTTTGTGGATGGAGTCAGCCAAGAGGAAGAGGCCACCATCCTTCTTCCGGATGCTGACAGAGTACCCCGGCCAAATCTGAAGCCTGTGCCCGGTGGGGAAGGGAAAGAAGATATTCCAGGTTAAAACTGGAGCTGTGTGGTGCTGCCAGAGGAGCTGGGCAGCCATCCTGCTTGCCAAGCAACGCTCCAAACACACAGGGATTTATTTCCCAGCTGGCTGCCAGCGTTCAGCTAATAACCCCTGAATCACGCCGCAGAACCCAAGCGCTCCGAGGTCAGGCTAACCAGAGCTGGCCCAGACAGCTGACCTGGCAAAAGGCTGCTGAATTTCCAGCCTTGTGCTGCTGCTGGGAAAGGTTAGGGACAGGAGAGGGATGTCCCCATGCCCAGCACCCACCTGTAGCGCTGTAAGATGGTGGCTTGGTCAGGTTCAAAGAAATTCCTCCTGATGAGCTCCAAACCCAAGGTTCTCATCACCCTAAAAAACAGCAGCGGGATGGGGTCAGGTTGAGAGGGAAAGGTGGGGGGGAGGGATTGGGGGGGAAAGGTCTGCTCTCCAGACTTTAGGGAGGGTCTCTGTCATTCCTCACCTCCGGAAAACCACGTTGTAAAAGGGGATGCAGAGGTCAGAGTTGGGCTCAAGGACCTTGGTGAGCTGGATGGTGATGGAAACCTCCTCCCCATCATTCTTCCTCCGAGACTTCACAGTGACAATCTGAGGGGTGAGGTGAGGTGTTAGCCATGGCAGGAGAGGGCTGGAGGCCTTGGGGGAGCATCTCCACACCCCTCAAATTGGCTAGGGCAACCAGCTGTGGCTTGCATTGCCCCTCACCTCAGTGAGCAGGATGGGCAGGTAGAGGATGGTGCCATCGAAGGGCGGTGGCATCCCCTGTCACTGCCCGGTGCTCCTTCAGCATGGCATAGCGTGTGCCCTGGCACTCCACCTGGGGGCTGACAGAGACAGGGACACATCACCTGCCAAGCCTCCAGCCCTTTAAACCTCCTTTCCTCCCCAACCCCCCCAAGGTGAGACCCTACTCAGGACACCCCAAAAAAGCCCCCAAAAAGGTAATAAAATTGAGCTCATCAGCTCCACAAGCTGCAGTGGCTCTGCCCACAGGTGCCACGGCTGTGCCGGCCACTCCATCTAGTGGCTACGGGGCAGAGAGAGGGAGGGGAGGGAGGCAGAGGGCTCTGCCCAGGGACACCCACCCTCCCCCTACCCACACCAGTACCTGAAGGTAACGTGGTACTGGTAGACAGCTTCATTCTGGCAGTAGATTTTAAACTGAGTTCAGCCCCACAGATAAGGGGGTTCCCTTTGCCACCGGCTGCGTCCCCGGGGCCCTAGGAGGGACACAGCAGAGGCAGGATGGCCAGTGGTGACCACAGGCAGCACTTGGACTGCAAAAGGCAGGGCTGGAAGGTTCTGGCACATCACTTACGGTTTGCTGGCAGCTGGGGGCATCGCTGGGGTGGGTGTGGGAGGCAGGAAGGGCTGGGGTCCCGGGGGGCTGGAGGTGGGCGCAGCAGCAGCATGGGGTTGGCCACGGGATGGCACGGTGACATTTCTCCCACGAATCCCAGGCAGTGCATCCCCTCTGCCTTGCCACAGGGCCCTGCAGCCCCAGCACAAGCAGAGTTGAACCCCTGCACGCTGCAAACACACTGGTGGCATCCTGGCTGCAAACCCCCACCCTCTCTCACCACCCACCCAAAGAAAGCCTCCCCTACCACCACCCCAGCACAACCCCTTCATGCAGCAGCCCGGTCCCCTTGCTCCCACCTCACATGTGGTAGGTGCTGCCTACCCAAAAAGCTGCTCCAAACCCCAGGTCTGGGCAGAGAACTGCTGAGCCAGCCTCCATACCATGCCAAATAGGGCACAGAGAGTGATGTGGCACGGCCACCAGCTCGCTCACACCAGCAGCACCACTTGTCTTAGTGATGGAACCATGGGAAGGGTGCAGGGCTGAGGGAGGGGGGGAAATGGGGAACCCAACCAGGGAGTTGGGGGGGGGGGAACTCACCGCCCACACGGGGGGAGAGCTGCCACAGCCCCCTCAGTGTTCTCCATGTCCTGGCCACGCCGTGCCATGGCCATGATGTTGCTGCTGCGGGCCTGCGGGACAGAGACAGCATGGTGGGTGATGGGGGGAGCAGGCTGGGGTGGGGGTCCCCCCTTCCCTTTTCTTCCTCCCTTTCCCCACCTTTCCCTTCTCCCTTTCCTTTCCCTTCTTCCCTCCCCTTCCCCTCTTTCTTTCCCTTTCCCTTACTGCCCTTCCCTTCTCCCCTCTGCTACCACCCCCTCCTTCCCCTTACCCCCCTTCCTTTCCTTTCTTCCCTCCCCTTCCCCTCTTCCCTTCCCTTCTTGTCCTTCCCCTCTTCCCTTCCCTCTCTGCCACCACACCCCCCCTTCCACCACCCACCTCCTCCCCCTTCCTTCCCCTCCTTTCCCTTCCCCCCTTCCTTTCCCTTCTTCCCTCTCCTTCTTGCCCTTCCCCTTCTCTTTCCTCCCCCTTCCCTTCCCCCTCTGCCACCACCCTCTTCCCCCCCCCTTCCTTTCCCTTCCCCCTTCTTCCCCTCCCTTTCCTTCCCCTTCCCTTCTTGCCCTTTCCTTTCCCCTCTTTCCTTCCCCTTCCCCTCTTCCCTTCCCCTTCTGCCACCACCCCCCTCCTCCCCCTTCTTCCCCCCCTTCCTTCCCCTTCCCTTCTTGCCCTTCCCCTTCCCCTCCCCCCTCTGCCACCACCCCCTCCCTTTCCCTTCTCCCTCCCTTCCCCTTCTTCCCCCCCTTTCCTTCCCCTTCTTCCCCCCCTTTCCTTCCCCTTCCCTTCTTGCCCTTCCCCCTTCCCCTCCTTCCTTCCCCTTCCCCCTCTGCCACCACCCCCCTCCCTTTCCCTTCTCCCTCCCTTCCCCTTCTTCCCCCCCTTTCCTTCCCCTTCTTCCCCCCCTTTCCTTCCCCTTCCCTTCTTGCCCTTCCCCTTCCCCTCCTTCCTTCCCCTTCCCCCTCTGCCACCACCCCCTCCCTTTCCCTTCTCCCTCCTTCCCTTCTTCCCCCCCTTTCCTTCCCTTCTTCCCCCCCCCTTTCCTTCCCCTTCCCTTCTTGCCCTTCCCCTTTCCCCTCTTTCCTTCCCCTTCCCTTCCCCCTCTGCCACCACCCCCCTCCTCCCCTTCTT